>CP136063.1:90096613-90696613 GCA_032622095.1 Siphonodentalium dalli | reverse complement strand
CAGGGGCCAGCCTAGAGGGTGACTTGTGCCACTTCTCCCTATTTTTGTCCCGTGGAGAAGTGACTGCTCTCTCATATATCAGTATGCATATATATGTCCAAATAGCATATTTAAAGTGTATTTTTCTTATTATAATGGTGTATTTCAGTGTGTATTTACTAATATAAATGGCTTTATAAACGGGTTCTTGTATTAATTTGATTAACACTTACAGTAATGTCCTAAATAATCCACCCCTAAACCACAGTAGAATTATGGGAAATTTATCAGGATTTAGTTAGAAATATGGCTTGCTTATTCGACCATTCATCGGAAAGCTCTATGTGAGAGCTTTCTGATGAATGGCAACAAGCCATATTTACGACTAAATCCTAAAAAAATTACCCATAATTCTGCTGTGGTTAACCCTTTAGAGAGTATCTGTAACATCATATACATGACGTCAAGAGTAAATTTAACGTCAACGTCAAGCCTTGAAATAGGGTGTCTGTCATTTGCAGAATGAGGTCCCCAAAGGGTGAATTTAGTGATGCTACCCCACTATGCAGGGTAGCATCACTAAATTCACCCTCTGGGGACCTCATTCTGCAAATGACAGACACACTATTTCAAGGCTTGGTCAACGTCATAGCAATAATCATTAACAAGTTCGGGTCAAAAGGGTCCAATAATTCGTTTTAAATTATGTGTATTTTTTATTAACGTGTGTTATCATAATCGATTGCACTTATACATTTGGGACATTATATTAATCAAAATAACTATACAAATCATTTATAAATCACATGATTTATTGAAGTTATGTCTACATAAAATAACACTTCCTGAAATGACATATATGTCATTCTACTCCTCAACTGATAGACGACATATATGTCGTTCTACTCACCAAAGGGTTAAAGGGTCATATACTTTGGGCATTACAATATTTGAGAGCTTTCCGATGAATGGCAACAAGCCATATTTCCGACTAAATCCTGAAAAATTACCCATAATTCTGCTGTGGTTAAGGAGTCAATTATTTAGGGCGTTACAGTATGCCTTGTTCATGTACTATAGTATCATGAGTTGGCAAGCTTGCTGCCCTTCTGTTCTCTGAATGAATGAATCTCAGCTGACTGAGATGAGCCAAAACTTTGAGATTGTTGGAACTGGTAAAATCAGCAATAATGAGGGAATAGCCCCAATAAATGACAGAGATGATTAGGAAAGCAGAAGAAACATGTAGGTTAACGAGGATCAGAGCAGACGAAAGAGAGGGATAATGAGTCTCGGAGGTCTATCACGAGGTTCGTCAATAATATGATCATGTGCATTCCACAATGAACAAGCGTCACTTTTCAGTCAAGAGTTCACAATGTCACAATAAGAGGCCATTTTTTCAAGGCATTAATTAAAAAAAATTGTTTTAGTCAACTGAAATCCTAAATAAACAAGATGTTCTACAGTAATGCCCTAAGTAATCGACTCCTTAACCACAGCAGAATTATGGGTAACTTTTCAGGATTTAGTCGGAAATATGGTTTGTTGCCATTCATCAGAAAGATCTCCCCCCCCCCCCCCCCGAGAGCTTTCCAATTAATGGCAACAAGCCATATTTCCGACTAAATCCTGAAAAGTTACCCATAATTCTGCTGTGGTTAAGGAGTCGATTACTTAGAGCATTACTGTATGTCAAAATGCAGTCCAAATTCATTGCACTGCATGGACTCCGATTTTAATTTATTAAGCCCGTGTTTTGATATGAGTAATCAATATACAAATTAAAGTTTTTAGCATAATCAATCAGCTAATTAATAAGTTGAAAAGGGTGATAACTGGCAAAATTCAGCAGACAGATAATGTACATACTAGTAATATCAAATAGAAACAAGAGACCTGATTAGAAAATTAGGGGAAACATGTAGGTTAGCAATGATCAGAGTAGATGAAAGAGGCATATAAGAATCTCGGAGATCTATCATGGTGTTCGCCAATAATATGATCACACACATTCTAAAAGGAATATACTCATATGCTATGATGTCCGTAACTATTACGGACGTAAAAGTGCACGCCGTGTGCTATATGGTCCGTAGGTACTATGGACCTACTTCAGCACACTAGCAGTAGGCCATTACACATAATTGGAACTCGGAGATTGGAGCATCGGAATAACTCTATCTCGAAGTTTCAAACCTTGTATGATGTTCCACCATTGTGAACGATAATAGCCTTTTAACTGAGTCAGTTTTATGGCTATTCCCATTATAGTTTCCCCATTGGAAAATGGCAATAACGTCAACAGCCCAGCACACGACATCATAACGTCATTTAGCAGCGAAGAGGTTAAGATAGTAATTCCTATTAACCCTTCCATGATTGGAGCTTCCTGAATTTTTACGAAAACCCTGTGCCAATGCATTCTCATATATATCTGAGTTGACCATAAGACAATAACATAACAGTTTAAAGGAAAATGGGAAAACATATTTCTTCACTTTCTGGAGCATCACTAATACTGTCTATGTCACACAGGCTGAGGTACATATGCACTAGGCTGCAGATTCATCTTACATAACGTCACATGTCATCAAGTTTTCTCTTTGTAAAATTAATAACTCAGCAGTGACCAAACACTAGCATAGCAAAAAAAATATGCCATGTAAAAGTTTTGCTAAATATTTAGACCAGAATATATCTGATTGTCCAAACAATTTTAGATTTAACATGGGGTTTTCTAGTGCAAATATGTAGTAAAGTTGGTAGACTTTAGACAATGAAGGTCAGAATATGCTTGCAGCAGGAAATTTATTATCCTTAATGTTTGGCCTGTAGTCTAGATTCAACAAAGGTGAATTTTTCTTCACTTTCTTATTTAATTAATACATAGGCAAATCTGGTGGCTATGATAACCTGCAAGTAAACCCAAGGTAGGGAATCACTTAGTTTCGAATTGATGAGTTGATTAGTATCACATCCAATATGGGGGGGGTAGCTAAATTCACCCTCTGGGGACCTCATTCTGCAAATGACAGGCACACTAAAATCAGGCTTGTGTGAAATGGTTAAGTATTGGAGAAAGGATGAAAATAAATTGTGATATCTCCCATAGTATCACTAATTGGAGCTAATACAACACTAATTTCTCTAATAAAGATAAACATTACCCAGCAATCTGCTTCAAAGTTCCAATCCCCAACTCTTGAGACAAATTGTGGTTTTCATTGGGAATAAAGCTTTGAAAGTTGAGATAATAGAACAACAGAAGAGAGAACAGATGGAGATCAGAGCTAGGGATTGTTATTGATGGCAGGAGTCAGTGATAGTTAGGATCGTAAAATAAACAGAGTTGTGGATGTGTACTGCAGGATTAAACCCTCACTACAGGATCATAAAATAAACAGAATGGTGGATGTGTACTGCAGGATTAACCCCTCACTACAGGATCATAAAATAAACAGTCGTGGATGTGTATGGCAGGATTAACCCCTCACTACAGGATTATAAAATAAACAGAGTGGTAGGTGTGTACAGCAGGATTAATCCCTCAACAGTGATAATCAGGATCATAAAATAAACATAGTGGTGGATGGAAGCAAAATTTACTTTTCACCGATGATAACCAGGATCACAAAATAAACAGTATGGTGGATGTGTACAACAGGGTTTTCAAAATATTTCAGGAAGCTCCAAGTCATGGAAGGGTTAAAATTTCTGTTTTATCAGTTGTCCGCATTTATGCTTTGCCTGTGGCTCAAAATGTGCCCCTCTCTGGAAGATCTGCCCTCACCCTCCTGTTGTCATGTTCATTCTATATTTTAGTAGAGTACTAGAGCCAGCAGCTTGCCTATCACTTGTAGGGGTTAATTTTTAGTTTAAATTATCTTTCATCTCATATTCACATGATTACATCACATATACCTGATTATCACCCTTACAGCCAGACAGTCCATTGCTAATATCAAATTATAAACACCATTCAGTTAAATATAGACACAATGTAATGCTGATATCAAATCATGATCTGCATTCAACTATCTCGAGACCATCAAATTACATCATCAAATTTCCCCCAGAAAAATCCAATCAAGAAATTTAAAGGGACCTGTAATATTTTTGCTAACAACCAGAATGACAGTAGACCATGGTGACTCAGCTAGTTAGATGCATCGTACATCTCCTTGATGAGTAGTTCTCTAAGGAAAAATGTTCAGATGATAAGTTAAACAAATGACCAAATAACGATTAGCCCTCAATATTAGACAGTCAATGGTGGCCTATAATTAACCCTTTCAGTGCCAAGTCCGATTTTTGTATCAACCCATATTTCCTTGATCATTTTTCAAATTTATTGATTATAATAATGTGATACATTGATGGAAAGAGCTCTTAGAGCTGTTTCCATCAATGTATCACATTAATATAATCAATAAATTTGAAAAATGATCAAGGAAATATGGGTTGATACAAAAATCGGACTTGGCACTGAAAGGATTAACCCTCATGGTCAAGCCTGAGTTTAGTGTGCCTGTCATTTGCAGAATTAGGTCCCCGGGGTGAATTTAGTGATGCTATACCACATAGCAGGCTAGCATCACAAAATTCACCCTCTGGAGACCTCATTCTGCTTTGGCCTCAGCTCATCTGCAAAGTTTCTTAATTATAAAATTTCTATAGAAACTTCTTCACATAGATTCTATTTCTTTTTTTTAGTTTACCGGTAGTTTCTCTGTATCCCCAAATTGGCAGGTCGACACATTTCTAGAGGGTGAATTTAGTGATGCTTAACCCACTGTGAGGGATAGCGTCACTAAATTAACCCTCTGGGGACCTCATTCTGCAAATGACAGGCACACTAAATTCAAGCTTCCTCATGATGTGTTTAATAGATTGCCCGTGCTAAAGGAAATTGTTGATGGATGCACACACACACACACACGTACGATGGATACCAAGCCATGGCAATAGCTCAAACTTTTCAAAGTAAAGTTGAGCTAATAAAATGGCTGACAGATTTGGTAAAGCACAGATAACCCGTTAGTGACACAATAAGTAGTTTATCAAAAATACAAACTCGGTAAACTTGATTGATTCATGTTATTGGTATAACTTCAGCACGTGTTTAGTTTACCGGTATCATGATTCGAGATTCGGCTCGATTCGAATCCACAGCACTGCATGCTTCGGTTCGAGATTCGTTTCGACCTAAAATGCCTGATTCACAGCTCCCTATAATCAATCTACTATTATTCAATTTCCTTCTCAGAACAATGTCAGGTGTGACATACAGTAATGCCCTAAATAATCGACTCCTTAACCACAGCAGAATTATGGGTAATTTTTCAGGATTTAGTTGGAAATATGGCTTATTGCCATTCATAGGAAAGCTCTCACTGTGAGCTTTCCGATGAATGGCAACAAGTCATATTTCCTGAAAAATTACCAATAATTCTGCTGTGGTAAAGTCAATTATTTAGGGCATTACTGTAGGTAAAGCATAACATTAAGGCAGTAATCATCAAAGTAATGCAAACTACTAATTAGCCCTGCCCTGCCAGTGATATATAATCAGGCTGATAATTAATACATGTGTGGAGAAACCAAAACTGCTAACAAAACCTCTGCAAAACAATAACAGGTGGAGTATGAATGGTCAAGGTTAACCATTGTATAACTAACCCTATTAAAATGTTGACTGGCCACCTATAATGCTGCAAAGTTGATGGGTCCTAGTTCTGATGTTGGTAGAACAAACTGATATCCAACAGGTTCAAGATGAAGCCATCATTTGTTGGTAGCATTATAGGATTAAACTGAAGACCAAGTCTGAATTGTCTGTCAAACACAAACTAATGAAGAGGATTCAGTTTCTACCAAACCCCTTTTGGCTGTTTGTTGAACCCCATAAATGATTAAATGGGAATCCAAATAAAGAGTGCAACCTGTCTCTTGTTATTATTTGAACATTTCTGCAAATAAAGAATAGACCATTCCTATGTATACTATGAAAACTGAATGGGAGAATAAATTCAGGGGTATTAAAAATGTTAAAATGATCATACACACAAGAAGCACTGTAGAGTATTAAATATCACAACAAGTCCACAAGGAAGAAGACATACAAGTAATGCCCTAAATAATCGACTCCTTAACCACAGCAGAATTATTGGTAACTTTTCAGGATTTAGTCGGAAATATCGATTGTTGCAATTCATCGGAAAGCTCTCAGCTCAGGAGTCAATTTTTTAGGGCATTACTGTGCAAGACTTATTATTATAAACCCTTTCTATACTAAATACTAATTGACGAGTAGTTCCCTTAGGAAACATTCAGAAAATAACACCATAGGTCGCTTGTTGAACTTATTATCTGAACATTTCCCACCCATGAATATGAATCAATCTGCTCATTTTTTTGTCTGCCATTTCTTTTATTATCTGAACACCCCTCTAAATGAATAATAATAGACTGTTCCAATGTATACTTTTATAAGTTCGTGATAGAATCCATTCAGTATAGAAATGGTTCAACACTATGAACAAGCAAAACAACCTAACAAAGAAGAAAATACCAACTTAATAACGTTGTAAATGAGGACATGAATTTCTGTTGCCGTCATGAAGATCTCCCGCATCTTTCTTCAGTTAATGGGATTAGTGGGTATATATTGGGCTGTACGCACCATGGATAGGATTAGGCGAGATATAACAGGCTGTACGCACCATGGGAGGATATGACGAGAATTAAGGCGGGATAAATGTTAGTCTTCCGGAAGCTTCCGAGAGCTCGAATCTCATGGATGTGCATCAGTTGGACGAATCTTATTAATTCAATGTATGCAGAAATTGATTCCTCACAGCTTGCTGCCAGGATATCCCGGGGTAAACAGGTGCTGCGGGGATCCAATGAAGCATAGGGTGTGTATCAGTCCAATGGAAGCATAGGGTGTGTATCAGTCCAATGGGAGCATAGGGTGTGTAACAGTCCAATGGAAGCATAGGGTGTGTATCAGTCCAATGGAAGCACAGGGTGTGTATCAGTCCAATGGAAGCATAGGGTGTGTATCAGTCCAATGGAAGCATAGGGTGTGTATCAGTCCAATGGAAGCATAGGGTGTGTATCAGTCCAATGGAAGCACAGGGTGTGTATCAGTCCAATGGAAGCATAGGGTGTGTATCAGTCCAATGGAAGCATAGGGTGTGTATCAGTCCAATGGAAGCACAGGGTGTGTATCAGTCCAATGGAAGCACAGGGTGTGTATCAGTCCAATGGAAGCATAGGGTGTGTATCAGTCCAATGGAAGCATAGGGTGTGTATCAGTCCAATGGAAGCACAGGGTGTGTATCAGTCCAATGGAAGCATAGGGTGTGTATCAGTCCAATGGAAGCATAGGGTGTGTATCAGTCCAATGGAAGCACAGGGTGTGTATCAGTCCAATGGAAGCACAGGGTGTGTATCAGTCCAATGGAAGCATAGGGTGTGTAACAGTCCAATGGAAGCATAGGGTGTGTATCAGTCCAATGGAAGCACAGGGTGTGTATCAGTCCAATGGAAGCATAGGGTGTGTATCAGTCCAATGGAAGCATAGGGTGTGTATCAGTCCAATGGAAGCATAGGGTGTGTATCAGTCCAATGGAAGCACAGGGTGTGTATCAGTCCAATGGAAGCATAGGGTGTGTATCAGTCCAATGGAAGCATAGGGTGTGTATCAGTCCAATGGAAGCACAGGGTGTGTATCAGTCCAATGGAAGCACAGGGTGTGTATCAGTCCAATGGAAGCATAGGGTGTGTATCAGTCCAATGGAAGCATAGGGTGTGTATCAGTCCAATGGAAGCACAGGGTGTGTATCAGTCCAATGGAAGCATAGGGTGTGTATCAGTCCAATGGAAGCATAGGGTGTGTATCAGTCCAATGGAAGCACAGGGTGTGTATCAGTCCAATGGAAGCACAGGGTGTGTATCAGTCCAATGGAAGCACAGGGTGTGTATCAGTCCAATAGAAGCATAGGGTGTGTATCAGTCCAATGGAAGCACAGGGTGTTTATCAGTCCAATAGAAGCATAGGGTGTGTATCAGTCCAATGGAAGCACAGGGTGTTTATCAGTCCAATAGAAGCATAGGGTGTTTATCAGTCCAATAGAAGCATAGGGTGTTTATCAGTCCAATGGAAGCACAGGGTGTTTATCAGTACAATGAAATCATAGGGTCAAATTTCTATTACAGTAATGCCCTAAATAATTAATACCTTAACCACAGCAGAATTATCGGTAATTTTTCAGGATTCGGTCGGAAAATGGCAACAAGCCATATTTCCGGCAATCTATTATCGAGACAATTGGGAGGCTTAGATTGATAAACTTCTAACTTTGACCGCCAAGCACCCACAGACTATATCTACAGGGAAAATACTATCCAGTAGTGAGACAGCTATGTTCTATTTCCAAGCAAAGTTCAAGCATCATATGACAGTAGTGTCAGTGATACACAAATCATAACATATTATAGTCACTATTATGTGAGGTATTAAATGAACAATGCACACTCTGTGTTATATATCCGAAGTTTAATCAAGAGATAATGCAACTACCATTTGACACAATTTTCGCCACACAGTATGGAATATGAGAGTCTGTTGCTACTTAATGGGTGAAATTAGAATTGTTTCTATTTACACATGTCCAATT
The DNA here is from genome assembly GCA_032622095.1 of Siphonodentalium dalli. Classification (NCBI taxonomy): domain Eukaryota; kingdom Metazoa; phylum Mollusca; class Scaphopoda; order Gadilida; family Siphonodentaliidae; genus Siphonodentalium; species Siphonodentalium dalli. Next base: position 90,687,947 of record CP136063.1, on the reverse strand, counting down.
TCCAATATGGTTGGTTGGATAATTGGGGTTTAATGTCACTTCAGTAGTTATGGCCTTATCATGACAATGCCTGTTTTAATGGCCAAATTAAGGACAGACAGAACAGATGGATATATAGTTCACTGGGAAATAATGGTACCACACATAGAAATAACTGAAAAACTTACATATTGACGCTTTCTATACTAAATACTCATTAGTGAGTAGTTCACTTAGGAAATGTTCAGATAACAAGTTTGACAATAGGTCGTTTGTTGAACTTATTGTCTGAACATTTCCACCAATGAAGGTGAATCATTCTGCTCTTGTATTATATGTTTTACTGTCTCATCTGCTTTTATTACCTGAACACCCCACCAAATGAATAATAGACCATTCCAATATTTACTCTATAACTGGGTGGGAGAATCCATTTAGTATTGAAAGGGTTAAATGAATAAGGATATCCTAACATTCCCAGAAGTAATTCAGGCTCAACGGGAATGGAATTACAGCTGCAATGCACTTAACTGACTGAGCCACCAGGGACCGCGCTCTTGGAATTTAATTTCTGTCCTCATACAATCACACTGTGGAACCTGAATACAGGATGTTCTTCAATATAGTGTGTATATTTGTCGGACATTTGGAGAATTGTGGTCCCCTAGAGGGTGAATTTAGTGATGCTATCCTGAACATCACCAACTTCAACTGGGGAACTTCAAATCTAATCCGAGATCACGCATGGCAGTTGAGGCCTATCAAGCAGAATGAGGTTCCCAGTGGGTGAATTTGGTGACACTAGCCCACTGTGAGGGAATGAGTTGCTAAATTCACCCTCTGGGGACCTCATTCTGCAAATGTCAGACACACTATATCCAGACTTGATAGTGCAACATATCTAATACTTGCTTGGATCCCAATTGGTTTCCATTGTAATTATTTATTCATCATTGCAGCATTTGCGGAATTTTCAAATACAAAATGCAGACACCAGATAAAAATTAGCACACTCTATTCTCATTCAATTGTTGGGATGCTTAGAGTATTAGTTCATAAAGGAGCCTAAATTATTTGCTGAACATCCCTACAAATGAATGAATGGGATTCAAATAACAGCATGTTTGTGAGAGCGGTGGAATGCACTAACATACAGCATATAGTATGAACACATTAAATCTATGCATCAGGTTACCATTATCTTGTGGGTGTTTGCATTAAAACATTATTTCCAAAAAATGGACAGTAATGCTCCAAGTAATCGACTTCTTAACCACAGCAGAATTATGGGTAACTTTGCAGGATTTAGTCGGAAATATGGCTTGTTGCCATTCATCGGAAAGCTCTCACTCCACAGCAGAATTATGGGTAACTTTTCAGGATTTAGTCGGAAATGTGGCTTGTTGCCATTCATTGAAAAGCTCTCAGTGAGAGCTTTCCGATAAATGGCAACAAGCCATATTTCCGACTAAATCGTGAAAAGTTACCCATAATTCTGCTGTGGTTAAGAAGTCGATTACTTAGAGCATTACTGTATGACACTTATTTTTAGCTCTGATGACAGAATGACGTCATACTACATGTGCAACATTAACTGTATGGGGTTTCGGTTTTCGTTACTATTTTACTCGCGTCTCCTGGCTAATTTCACTCATTGTTAACTGGTTCAAAACATAGGAAAGCACTATTTTCAGAATGACGACCTAACTGAGTTGATTCCTTACCATAACCATCTCAAGGTAATAAGGATGGTAGTCAACCTCGAAGTTCAGCAAAAATTACATTTCATTATCTCGGCTCCCTGCCTACTTGCTTGGATCCAAATTTGTTTCCACTTTAATTATTTATTCTTCATTGCAACATTTGCTGGATTTTCAGATACAAAATGCATACACCAGATACAGCACACTCTATTCCCATTCAACATTAAAACCCTTTCAGTGCCAAGTCCGATTTTTGTATCAACCCATATTTCCATGATCATTTTTCAAATTTATTGATTATAATAATGTGATACATTGATGGAAATAGCTCTAAGAGTTCTTTCCATCAATGTATCACATTATTATAATCAATAAATTTGAAAAATGATCAAGGAAATATGAGTTGATACAAAAATCGGACTTGGCACTGAAAGGGTTAAGCCTATTCATCAGGTAATATATTATTTATCCAGGTCTATCATCTGATCGAAACATGGTCATTACGATAAGAACTGATAATTTGTTCAATTTGTTCAACATCTCAGTCTCTTTGAAAAGCCAACGAAAAATCCTATATCTGATGTATGTTTCTAGAACTCTCTATTAAAATTAGGTTCTGTTTAGAAGAGATTCCCTCCACACGATTTCATTGGAGAGTGACGCAGACTACACATGATTTCATTGGTTCATGACATAACAGATCACTTCACAGATCTGAGGCCAATGACGCCTTGACTATTTTCCCAAGCATTGTCAAACTTAACTGTTGTTGAAAAACTAAATACAGGCGATTTATCCATAATTCATTTTACTCATTGCAATATAGGGGACATCATCTTCAAGTTTTTATCAGTCAACGATATTCATGACTGATTATTCTTTTGCCTCTTGTTGTATTTATAACTATTTCTAAATACTACGATTCTCAAACATTTACCATGCCAGGAATGCACTCCATATTTGGAAACAGTTTATTATGTCATGTTGGGAATTCCGCGTCATCGTAGAAATATAATGGACACTTCTAGAGATGTACATCAGTTAGGAGATTCATCGGCTTTTCAAAGAGACTGCATCTCAATCTACAGTAATTCACATATAACCCTTTAACCACTTACTGAGAGCTTTCCGATGAATGGCAACAAGCCATATTTCCGACTAAATCCTGAAAAATTTCCCATAATTCTGCTGTGGTTTAGGGGTTGTTTATTTAGGACATTACTATGTCTGTACGTGTCTTACACTTTCAAATAAACCTGACAAAAGAAATACGTATCAGCAAATAAAGTAAAGTAGGGATAATTGACGGAGATTTTACGCAGACAAGACTCCTATATTTCTTACAATGTTCTTTGAAAAGAACGCTAAATTAAGACTTATTTTCACTCAACAACAACAGGCATGATAATAGAAGAGAGCTCTGGGGGTCTATACCCCAATGGTGTTTCAGATTTTTGATAAGTGAGAATCTTGAATGACGACTGTGCTGCTAACGTAAGCATCAGTTGGAAGGCGTTCGTTTCTATTCACTTTCGATTCTTTCTACTGAGAAGTAAAACATGGAACATAATGCAGTATCGATTAACAAAGTGCTTGTTATTATGCCTAATGGTCACAATGCAGAGATTCTAGCACCAATGTTGATTTTGCCGAGCTTTTGATAGAGAGCATAACTGCAGAATAATATACTATTGAAAACACATCTATACAAAAGTGACGGAAACACTAACCTGTTATATGACTTATCCTATGTAATTCATATAAATCCATTGTTTGGAGCTGTGTTTTTTTCTATACAAACGTGTTTTGTATTCTGCGTATGTACAAAATTGTCTTAAGAGTTTTAGAAATATAATATTGGCAATGATAAATTACATGGCCATGAGAAAGCCTAAGGGGAGGGGGTGATCATCATAGGAACTTTAATACTCTATAGCCCACAATATTTCCAACTGTATTGACACAAATCAAACCCTTTGATACCCATCCCCTCAATATGGACCCAAACAAACACCCTTGAATACCACTCTACAAGTGGGGGGCATCCAGTGACTTCAGCCATCAACTGATGCCTGTACAAATGTAGATTGGGAGAAAGTACCCCTTTTAATGTTCTGCCCCCTGCCATTCAGCAATTCCACCACCCCTGCTCTTAACCCTTTTTATAACAAGAGCTACGCTGGGCGTGCAAAATACGCCCTCTCTTGGGTCGGCGGAAACTGGTAAAAAAGGGGCATAACTCTGGTAAAAATTGGCGGACGGAACTCAAATTTGAACTTTACCTGTGTTTTGGTGGGAGAAAGTAATATACCAAATTATCATTGAATCCGATAAGTTCTAGTAAAGTTATCATCCGGACAACAAATTTCAGGGATTTTCAGTAAAATTACGTCAAATAAGGGGCATAACTCCAGTGAAAATTGGCGGACGGAACCCAAATTCGAACTTGAGCTGTCTTTTCTCCTAATAAACCCACATACCAAATTTGATTGAAATTGGTTCGCTCTAACTAAAGTTATCATCCGGACAACAAATTTCAGGGATTTTCTAAGTCAAATTACGTCAAAAAAGGGGCCATAACTCTCGCAAAAATTTCTGAGTCGAAATAGGGGCATAACTCTGCCAAAAATGGTCGGACAGAACCCAAGTTCGAACTTGACCTGTGTTTTGGTGGGAGAAAGTAATATACCAAATTTGGATTCATTCCGATAAACTATACTAAAGTTATCATCCGGACAACAAATTTCAAGGATTTTCTAAGTCAAAAAACGTCAAATAAGGGGCATAACTCCGGTGAAAATTGGCGGGTGGAACCCAAATTCGAACTTGAACTTACTTTTCGGCTAATAAACCCACATACCAAATTTTATTAAATTTGGTTCACTCTAACTAAAGTTATCATCCGGACAACAGGTTAACGGACGCCCGCCCGGACGGACGGACCAATACTATAATACGGCCGTTTTTTCAAAATGGATGCTCCCATCAGTTATAAAAGTATATATTGGAATGGGCTATTATTCATTTGGAGGGATGTTCAGGTAATAAACAGACAGAACACACAAAAACAGATAATACAAGAGCAGAAAGATTCATAATCATTGGTGGGATATGTTCAGATAATAAGTTCAACAAATGACTTTGAACATATTATCTGAACGTTTCCTAAGGAACTACTCATCAATGAGTATTTAGTATAGAACGGGTTAGAGTAAACAACCTTTGAACTACTATATCTAAAACCTATTTCTAAATTTCCCACAGGACTTCCAAAAAATTACAATATCATACACGAGTTACAGAACAAATAATGGCTAGTATAGTCTAAAGATTCCTTAAAGTGATGTGAAACATTCCGGTAGGGTGATCAAATAGAAATGGATCTTGCATAATTGAGGTGACTAATGGGTGAAGATCACCAACTTCAACTGAGGAACTTCAATCTGATCCCAGGTCTCCCATAGCAGTTGAGGCCTAAGCAGAATGAGGTTCCCAGAGGGTAACTTTGATGATGCTAGCCTGCCGTGCAGGATAGTGTCATCAAATTCACCCTCTGGGGACCTCATTCTAAAAATGTCTGCCTCGTAAATCAGGCTATTTTATTGTTGTGGCCTAATATGGCAATGTATCAAGCCTGATTAATTATAGCGTGTCTGCCATTTGCAGAATAAGGTCCCCAGAGGAGAATTTAGTGATGCTATCCCGCAAAGCGGGCTAGCATCACCAAATTCACCTTCTTGGGACCTCATTCTGCTTAGGCCTCATCTTCTCTGGAAAGTTTCTTTTTAATTAAATTTCTATAGAAACTTCTTCACATAGATTATATTTCTGTTTTTGTTTAGTTTCTCTATATCCCCAAATCGGCAGATGACACAATGCATAATCGAGGTTCCCAATGGGTGTACATCACAATATTCACCATTTGGGAAGTTCAATCTGAGTCTATGTCTCCCACAGCAGATGAGGCCATGCAGAATGAGGTCCACAGAGGGTGAATTTGGTGATGCTAGCCCACTATGTGGGATAGCGTCACCAAATTCACCCTCTGGGGACCTCATTCTGCAAATGACAGACACACTAATCTCAGCCTTAGCAATGTATCTTTAAAATTGGCCTGATGCTAGGATTATTTATTATAACTGATCTGTGATATGAACCCAGACTCTCAAAGAGGAGTCAATTTTTCATCTAATCGAGTTATGTCATAATGGTCAGACAGATGACCCTTACTTATCTATCATTACAGACACACAGACACCTCATTTAATGTATGGCTCCCAACAAACATAAGCAACTCGATCTATGTACATAGACAAGCATACAAATAGTGTGTCTGTCATTTGCAGAATGTGGTCCCCAGATGGTGAATTTAATGACGCTATCCTAACTGGTGGGCTAGCATCACCAAAATCAACCTCTAGGAACCTCATTCTGCTGAGGCCAAAACTGCTATGGGAGACCTAGGATGAGATTGAAGTGGAGGAATTGACATAAAACACCAACTAGTCCCTAGTGTGACTCTGTCTCGATTGTTCTTCTTAGCTTATTTTGTACATAGATTCATCACTCTGGGCTGAAGTTTCCTGGAATATACAGCATTTGAGATAGGAAATATTGATAAAATCCTAGAATGTGACAAAAGGCAACAGATTCAATTTGAGAGCCTGTTAATTCTTGTGTGTGGTATAAAGCATCACCCCACGGATCTATCTATCTCTCCGATCTGATGAATCTGAATCGTAATACATCACCACTGGCATGGCATCTATTCTACATCAATTTATAAAGTTTTGTCACCAATGATGAATTGCTTTCTCAAAGATTGGGTTTCATTTTCAATCAACTTGCAGCTGTAAATGAAACAGGTTTTTTTTTCTATCTGAATGGATTTAATCTCACCAGGAAAAAAGTTAGGAGTGCACACTGTGGTGCTGGAATCACTGATTGGAGGAAAATATACACTTAAGAACACGAATGTGTTTAATATCACGGTGGGGAATCACGTGGTTCAAGTTGATGACTATATCACGCATTCATAACGGCTGAGTCGATCATAATTCGACCAGAAACAAGGAAAAAGCTAATAAATTATGATAATGATATATTACATATTATTTTGACAGCTACGAGCAGATGCTATACTATTTTTCAAACAAGTTGATACCTCATTTGTGTCCAAATTACCAGTTGTTTGCTCTAACATCCTGACAAAAGTTGTCAGTCGAAGGATTATCCTAGTTGTATGGACTTGTGTATTCCACGAATCTCTGACTGGCAACTTTGGTCAGAATGTTATAGAAAACTATTGAGCATTTCCGAACAAATATGCTATCAACTTGTTTTTAATATAAACAAGCATATGCTCGTAACAGTCAAAATGGTATGTTTTGTGTCAGTTCCTCATATATTATGTTTTTGTGTGTTTGTACATTTGAATGCGTGGTGCTCACCAACCTTGAAACCACGTGATTTCCCCACCATGTATATGGGTTTGCTGATACGACACAAGTGAGGAAGGATAGAATGAGAGGCAACGATTTCTATCCTTCCGCAATGGCACAAGTGCCACATCTACAAACCCATTAACACACATCTCATTCTGTGTTTATAACATGCCACCCATCCTAGAATCGGTGAATTAAAAGAAGGAGACTTGCAAGGTTTATTCAGGCACATTCAGGGCAATCAATCGATATTATGTACCGCTCCATCCATATAAACCACGGTCCAGAAAAGTCGGATTCATCATCTCATGAATATCCTCCCTAAACCAGGTTTTGCTGGACTGTCAAATTATACGGTTTAGTTACCAGTTTAATGTCATAAAATGCATAAATTCATCGCAATCGAATAAAATCTTATCCTCACAGATGTGAGCGGTTCTGTTGTCGTAATTATCGATTGTAGCTGTCGATAGAGCACGGCGTTCCACATTAGCCAAGTATGATTAGCTAGCTCGATGATACAGACACTATTGCTAAACCATGGGTCTGGCTGGACCAAGTTTAAACCAGAGATGATGAATGTGTCACTTAGACCTTTGGACTCCAGTTTAAACCATGGATGTAGCTGTCAACTGGCAGTTTAAAAGAGGTTTACATAGGCCAGGTTTAAACAGGACATGACAAATCTGGCCATTATTTTCCTGAAGACTGGAGATTAGTAAAGAGCATGTGTACATTGTTACATTGTTAATCAAAGACTAGCCAATGACCCCATGTCCTTTAGTTGTATCAGTATTTGTTTTGTAGTTTTGTAATTGTCTGATGTTTTACAGCTGAAGTGCAATGTCAAACACAGATAATTCTAGTCAAATTATTAATTTAACCTAATTTGTATATATAACTATGCCATCAGCAACCAATCACCTTCACACCTGCAATATCAGTGATGTCTATTTTTTTCCTATAAATATTTCAACATCAACATGTACGAAATATTACTATGACCGTCAGCAGTGCAAGAGTGCAACTGGAAATTATAGGGATTTTCTGTCGGTACACACAAATATCTCAGCAATGCATGAACTGAAATTTGATGTGTAAAAAAGAGGGCCAGGCTAGCACCCATGGTCCAAACTATTGTTGGCAAGACACCACACACCGAAGGTTGACAGTAGTTTCGGTGACATGTCATTTTCCATAGCCGGACCGACTCTTTGGAATTCTCTGCCATTGATCATACGAAGCTGTCCTGTATATGATGCATTCAAAGCTCTGTTTTGAAAACCTATTTATTCTGAACATTTAAGCATGGAACTAATGAACCAGCTTTCAATGCAGGCTACATAATTATCGCATGTTTGAACTGTAAATTTTGGAATTTGTTAATTTATTTTAATGTTGTCAAGTGGCTTGAAACCTTGGTGATATGTGCGCTATACATGAAATGTGTGATATGATATGATATATGATATGCCAAACTTGTGATGTGCGCAGGTACAGTAATGCCCTAATTAATCGACTCCTTAACCACAGCAGAATTATGGGTAACTTTTCAGGATTTAGTCAGAAATATGGCTTGTTGCCATTCATCGGAAAGCTCTCGGGAGAGCTTTCCGATGAATGTCAACAAGCCATATTTCCGACTAAATCCTGAAAAGTTACCCATAATTCTGCTGTGGTTAAGGAGTCGATAATTTAGAGCATTACTGTATATAGGCAGCTCCAATGAGTACATTCTAGTTTAGTATAGAAAGGGTCTTTAAGATAGACATTTACCAACGGAGCCTGGGAATGACACATGAGACTCTTCTCTTGTAGACACGATCAATAGTATTATTCTGTATGTCGCACACAATCAGCACTTTAATTATTAATCTTAGTTTAAACAGAGGGCGATTAATTATGTAGCCCCAGGTGGTTTGTGGGAATGCAGATCATTTACGCATCCATAAGCATGCTTTTGGAGCTAATTCTCAGGTGGCTGATGGGAAAGGTGTAACATTTACGGATAATGGATTTCCAATTATTGTCCTATTGTTGGGTAATAAATTGACCCCAGAGGAATGTGATTATACTTCTGAGAGAAACTAGTGTGCCTTAAAAATGAATTATGGCCTGGTTACAGACTGATTTTTTAGAAGTTCTATCTTTCTTCTTAGTCTATAGATTCTAGTGTACATAATAGCCGAGCTGTTGCCTAGTGCATGCCCCCATATAGCATACATGTACCACCTAGGGTGAGCATACCATACCATGGCTGAGTCTCTGATTTGCTCAGGCAGATGGACAAACAAATCTACATTTTCATATAAACAAAGATGAATAACTCTAGAACAGAAAACCTGAACAGTACGATTGAACACAATTGAATGTCCTGATAGCAGTGAACATCCATACCATATTTAATTGAGGGCCGACAGTCTATAGTGGATATATCTGCTCGGATGGACAAAAAACTAACATTTCCAGATAAACAAAGCTTAATAACTCTAGAACGGAAAACCCAAAGAAAAACGATTGACACTGCTCTGAACACTCTCATAGTGGTGAACAGTCCATAACAAATTTCATTGAGATCCAACAACCGGCGGTGGAGATATCTGCTTCGACGGACAAAAACCAACATTTCCAGATAAACAAAGAAGAATAACCTGGAATGGAAATCCTGAACAAAATGATTGAACACTCCATTGAATGTCCTTATAGTAGTGAACATACATACCGAATTTCATTGAGATCCGATGGTTGAGATATTTGCTCGGACAGAAGGAAGGAAGGAAGGAAGGATGGACGACGGAGGATCGGATGCATGTACAGTAATGTGGAGCTCCGTGGTCCATCCTTCCTTCAGAGCATGTTTTGATCAAACTAGAGCAGCGCCTGCAATGGATGCAGCCGGTTCATTGGTTGGCTTGAACAAATGATTGGGGTAATATTGTACCAAGCGTGTCAGAGCAAGTAATTGGATAATCGCTATATAAAACTGGCCATTATTATATTATTATAATGCCTAAATAATCGACTCCTTAACCACAGCAGAATTTTGGGCAACTTTTCAGGATTTAGTCGGAAATATGGCTTGTTGCCATTCATCGGAAAGCTCTCAGTGAGAGCTTTCCAATGAATGCCAACAAGCCATATTTCCAACTTAATCCTGAAAAGTTACCCATAATTCTGCTGTGGTTAAGGAGTCGATTGTTTAGGGCATTACTGTAATCCAGTAAACCCACCATCTCCTAAATGTTAATTTGAGACTCAGATATTTCCTGGAAGATGATCGAGGCCTAAACAGAATGAGGTCCACAGAGGATGCATTTGGTGATGCTAACCCACTGTGTGGGGTAGCATCACTAAATTCACCCTCCGGGGACCTCATTCTGCAAATGACGGACACATTAACCCTTTGAACCCGGCTGGCGGTATTCCGGCCAGAACGTAATTGCATATATACGCGACTGGCCTGTTTTCCGACCATGACGTAATCTCGTTCTACCGTCGGCGTCGCAGTGTTGCACTTTATTTTTTTATATTTCGATAAATACTCACTGTTAAGTAACAAAAATACTGTTGCATAAAATTAATATTATAACTGTTTTAGCTGCCCAAAAATTATCGAGGTTGTGTTTGGCATAACGAAGTATAAGCCGATTAAAAACCGGACACAGTCTCCATTTTATCACATTTCTGTAATTACGGCGCCGCCATATTGCTTCTCGCGACCTCTCGTTTCGCGTTAGGTCATACCGCCTTATATGGCTCATAAGAGATTTAAAAATATATATTTATAGGTAGAAACTTTAGTGACGTAATCTTGTGGTATTTATAACTCCCAATGTGTGAAGAAATTCCCGCTAAATTATATAATTCGAGCTAACGATTGTCGGATGTAAACACATGTCATACAAGTTTTGTTCAAGAATATACAAACTTCTGAGTTCATTAAATCATAACATTTTTGTGCAAAGGTACACGCTATACAGATTTACACGAGAATAAAGTTCAGAATCTTCTCTTTAAGATGGCATAAGCCAATAGACCGCACAATGCCGTGCATTTTAGTTATTGGTGGGGTATTCAGAGAACACCCAGAGTTTGGTTTGGCTAAAACCCATATGACGTCATGTATTTACGTTGGGATTGTGACGATTTTTTTGGCAGTTTCTATAATAAATCTAATAAGTTTTCAATTTTTTATAACTTTTTCTAGATTTAAGATATTCAGAAATAGATTGTGATGTGCTGAATTCAGAATTTAATAATCTTTCCAATTGTGTAAACAACATGGTAGAAGAGATTGCATACATGTACATACCATACGCCTGAACACAGTCTACAATAAGTCAAAATACCCTGGGAGCCCAGGGTCAGGGCGTCGATCGTTGTGGGGAGCCAGGGTTAAAAGGGTTAAACTCAGACTTGAAAGAGACTGTTCTAGATGATATAGGATTTTCTACCTATTATTCCATATAGTTTTAATGATATAAAATAAGTCTGAGGGAGTGATTATACCGGTATGGGCGAGCTGATCGGGCTAACTGAGCTGGCTCGGCAAGCTGTGCTAGCCTGGCCTCCTATATAAAGGCTCATGCTAAAATTATTTGTGTTGAAATTATAGGCAAGCCGGCCATGTCAAACAAGTCAACTTGGTTCTAGAGATACCAGGCTGGCCCTATTATCGGGGCCGGTTTTCCCCCATGTAAATGCTTCATCCAGGCTATAACTGATTGTCCTAGCTACATGTAATTCAGTCAAAAAATGATAAAAAAAAAATGTTAGGCAAATAAATTCTCTTATATGCGAGGCGACCTATGGTTGACTCGCATATATAATAGAATGCATCGACACAGGGTTTTTAACGTTGTGCCAGCGCAGCTCAAGTCATGAAAGGGTTAAAGCTTTCTACAAGTATCTCTGGTGCAACTCTAAAATATCTCAGCCTAGCTATGAATGGTTCAATCTCATGGTTGGTAGGACATCATTATCAATCATTCAGATCCATATGAACACGTTCAAAACAAAATTATTGCATTCAAAATATAATCAGCTCTCTGGATAATACAAGAATTTATGACTCTATAAAACCTGGTTTATGTCAATGACTTTCATAAACTGCCAAATAATATTACACCAATCTTCTAAACTCACTCTTTATCAGTTTGATTAAAAAGTTTGTTATCAAAATACAGTTCTGCACAGAAAAAAATGGTGATGGAGCCATTCCTAGCCTCAATGGTTTGGTACTTGAGTACAGCACTGCTCAAAACTAACAGCCTTATACACTAAGGTTGGCTTAATTTGAAAACAATAATTGTTGGAAATTCTTATCAAAAACAGTTGATAAAGACAAAACACATCCCCTAATGGATCAGGGGACCCCAAAATAATACCATGAATGTGTAACTTGTTTGGACCACATACATGACAACTGCGCTTTATATGATTATTACCCAAGTCACAGTGCATTCATTGGAAAGCCTGCTACACAAAATGTGTGACCTTGACCATAAACAGTAAATACATGTTGCACATGGAACTACTTTTATCCAATACTGACCTCGACCATAAACAGTAAATACATGTTGCGCATGGAACTACTTTTATCCAATACTATCATGATTATCAAATATTCATATTTTTGACATTTTGCTTGACTCATACTATTCACTACTTGTTTTTTAATGTAACCCAACATGTTAATTAGGGTGCTCACACACAGGAGGAATCTCCACACAAACTGAACTGTTTACGTTCAAGGTCCTGCATTTTGAGAAGCAGTCTTTCCGCATTCATTACCAATCCTCACCAGGAGGAAACAATTATAGCAGCTAATGAGCGCATCAGGTTTAACATACTGACGTCTGACAACATCCATCGACTCCTGACTGGGTAATCGGTTAATGTGTGAGTTCCCCCCCCCCCCCACGCTAACCAGTGCATCACTACACTAAAAATACATATGACAGGCACAAGTACACAATGGTGGCCAATTCAGAGTTGCGTCACAACACCCATTTCAATCACATTTTCAACATTAAATAAATGTACTGTTTATATAAAATATTTCTTGGTCGGCTCGCATATAAAAGAGAATGCATTGGCACAGGGTCTTTAATGTTGTGCCATCACAGCTCCCATCATGAAAGGGTTAAAAAAAAGATGAAATGTTGGGGTATCAAAATAATTTAGCTTGATCTGTTGATGGAATCCCTGAATACACCTTTGAATATTTATGGACTTTGCCGAGACAGAGTATCTCTGACTTCCGTGACTTGTTGCCCGCAATCTACAAAGCCACCCATGCATCTCTAACACAATAATCCGTGAGGCTATGTGATATGAACTGCCTAATTTGGCGGCTGACTCACACAGACATTACATATATTGATCAAAGGAGCTCCTAAATTCACCAATTTATAAAACAGACAGCCACAATCAATCTTTTAATACCTCCATTAAACTCCTCAACCTGCTCCACCATCTCAAGTGCTTCAAGATGAATCACATATTCTAAGAGTAGGAGGGATGCTGAAGGTCTTATAGGGGAACAAAAAGAAACCCTTATGCATAGTCAGCAAGTATATATGTTTATAAACCTTTACTTTTATGAATTGACTCCTAATTGACTCAGCCCTATTTAAGGTATACACTGCCAAAAACATCACCAATCCTGGATATGACTCCACCCCAACTTATAACATGAAAAATTTAAAGGCCCATTGCCTCAATTCAGAAAGATACATCCACACTTCTGAATAAAAGCCTTCAAGGTTGTTTATTGCCTTAATACAGAAAGAAATGATCTTAGAACAGCACCCTGTTTTCTTGTTATTCCAATTACTGTAAATAAAGTGAAACACTCTAAAATATTCTTGCTTTATAATTTTTATTACAGTTTGATATTAAAGTGATGTGAAACACACCAGTAGGGTGACCAACTAGAAATTTAGAATACTCTTGCTCAAAGTAGCTATTTTTATGAATATTATTAAACCCAAATTGACAACATGTACACACCATCATTCTTACATATTAATTAAAATCGTTTTCGTTAGTTTATCGCAGATAGTTGCATCCCAAATCAAGATGTAAATATTTACAATTGAGCATAGTTCGGATGATGTTTTCTATGGAGAGGTCTGGTCAATTTCTTTGAAATTTTCCGCAATGTTAGTAGAATGCTACATTCCGCAGATTGGCATAGTGCCTGGTGCTAACTTCTAAATATCACCCACCGAAATAAGTCCATAGTATGTCTTTAAACTCTAAAATTTATTCCTGGTGCTGAACATGAATAAACTGGAATAAACAAGACTTATGAGAAAACAATGTAAAATCAATAAATATTTACAAATAACTTATCTAGTATAAACATGAATAGGCCTAAATAAGAATGTTGTGGCTTTGCAATTAGAGAAAAATAACCTTGAATAATCCCTATACCATTCTAGTATATTATTGAATGGGCTTATTCCAGAACCAAAAAAGTCCAATATGAACCAATGTCAATATTTAGGTCCAATGTGAACCCATCTGCACGAGGATATATTGAAGTATATAGAATAATAAATATTTTCTCTATATATAAAAGAATAGGATCTGTTTGTCATGTGCACAAAGAGCACACAGAGGCCGCAGGCTCCTCCGATGCTGAATAAAGGTGGGAGAATCTGTTCAGAAAGGGTCAAGTCCTTTGTTGCATCAGCGCCCTAGGCCCAAGCCTGTATATCACAAAGCCTCCAAATGCTTTTACATACTGCTGTATGAAAATGATTATGAAACATTTTAAAAATTGAGGTTCCTTATGATCGCATATGATATTGTGGATATCAGGGTTGGGTCAATTACATTGCAATATTACACTGGATATTAGGCTCTTAATTGTGTGATGGGAGATTCCTGAATTTTTTCGAAAGCCCGCTGCCAATGCATTCTCTTATATATGCGAGTCGACCATAGGTCGCCTCACATATATAAGAAAATGCATTGGCCTAACAAATTTTATATTATTTTTTATAATTGTTAAAAAAATGTAAGAAAAAATAATACAAAATTGTTAAAGAATTTAAGAACAAATGATAAAAATTGATAAAGAATGTAAAAAAAATTTATTAAAAATTATAACATTGTTAAAGAATGCAAGAAAAAATGATAAAAATTGTTATAGACTGTTAGAAAAATGATAAAAAAAAATGATAAAAATTGTTATTAGAAAAATTGATAAAAAAAAATGTTAGGCCAATGCATTCTCTTATATATGCGAGGCGACATATGGTCGACTCGCATATATAAGAGAATGCATTGGCATAGGTTTTTAATGTTGCTCTGTCCACACAATGTTAAGCCTTCAAAACAATCTAAGACCAGCTATAGATGGGCAACTTGAATCCTTTTTCTACACTAAATGGATTCTCCCACTCATGTTATAAAAGTATACATTTGAATTGTCAATTATTCATTTGGAGGGGTGTTCAGGAAAAGAAGCTGACAATAGATAATACAAATACAGAAGGAGTCCTACAGTAATGCCCTAAATAATCGACTCCTTAACCACAGCTGAATTATGGGTAATTTTTCAGGATTTAGTCAGAAATATGGCTTGTTGCCATTCATCGGAAAGCTTTCTGATGAATGGCAACAAGCCATATTTCCGACTAAATCCTGAAAAATTACCCATAATTCTGCTGTGGTTAAGGAGTCGATTATTAAGGGCATTACTGTATTTATTGCAGGGAAATGTTCAGATAATAAGTTCAACTATTATCTGAACATTTCCTACAAGAATTACTTGTCACTCTGTGTCACTGAGTATTTAGTACAGAAACAAGCCTGAGTTTAGTGTATATCATTTGCAGAATGAGGTACCCAGAGGGTAAATTTAGAGATGCCACTGGGCACAGCGGGTTAGCATCACCAAATTCACCCCCTGGGGACCTCATTCTGCTAATAGGCCTCATATTTCAGGAAATATCTAGAGTCTCAAATTAACATTGTTTTTAAGTTACTTTTTCCCTTCTGGGAAGTTTCTATATCCCCTAATTTGCAGAAGATAAATTGCATAATCTAGGTGACTAATGGGTGAACATCACCAAATTCAACTGGGGAACTTCAATATGATCCTTAGGTCTCCCAGCAGTTGAGGCCTAAGCAGAATGGGGTCCCCATACGGTGAATTTGGTGATGCTAGCCTGCTATGCTGGATAGCATCACTAAATTCGCCCTCTGGGGACCTCACTATAATCAGGCTTGTCTAGAAAGGGTTAACAGATAGAAACGATCTTCAACGAGCTATTTGACTTGTTGGACAGAATCGGTGGGAAATCCCATTTACGATGATAAAAGCATCATAATCTACGTGAATCAGTCATAGTAATTGGCTTATTTGTTGCTTCAATTATCTCCGTACAGTTTATTGATTTTGAAGCGCTGCCGAATTGGGCAATTCCACAAAGTATGCAGCTCGCCATCAATTTTGTGGAAGGATTCATATTTGGAAAATTTGATTGAACATAATCTTCATGCGTTTTATTTTTCAAAAATCTATAAAAGTTTTAAGGAAATAGATCAAAATATTGAGTGCATTCTTGCTGCTGACTTAGATATAACATTGGTGGGGCGAATCGGCGCCCTTAAATGGAATGTACTCCTCCAAACTATACATACATACTTTGGAAGGAGGGATAAGATAGGATGATACAGGGACCGGCCTAGAATGTTCAATTGGGAGAAGTCACTTCTCCCTATTAGATTAATGGGGAGAAATGGACTGTTATCAGGGAGAAGTTACAAAGGATGAAGCTCAACTTACTCTCCATCCTTACCTTTAATTATTTTACTGGAATTACAACACTTGACCTACTTTTGAAAAATCAATATAATTTTTTTTTTAAATACACCAACTATCTAATGGAATATATTCCAAGCCGACCTGCCAGATTATTTAGATAAGTATTATTTTCAATATCATACAAGGTCACGCCAGGAAATATTTGCAACTCTAACTTTTGCTGCAGAGATTTGCATGGAGATTCCCATTCAAAATTGGTCACTTGACCTCCTCCTTAACCAAAGAAATGCATGCTCCTTTGCCAAATAATTAATTTAACATGACTCACATAGTGAAATAATTTGTCACTACAAAATTGTCTTAGATGAAATTTTATCTAAATAAACCCCTTACAGCTATTTTGTCTATCCCATACCACATCTGCAGCTCCACTTGAGGTCATTAAGCCATGGGGTCTGTTACATCAGGAACTGAATCAAAGCTCTTCTTATCCCCCTTCAAACAAGCCTGCAGATAGTGTGTCTGTCATTTGCAGAATGAGGTCCCCAGAAAGTTAATTTAGCGATGCCATTGCACAGCAGGTTAGCATCACTAAATTCACCCTCTGGTAACCTCAATCTGCTTTAATAGGCCTCAACTGCTATAGGAAACCTAGGATCAGATTTAATTTCCCCAGTTGAATTTGATGTTCTACCATTAGTCATCTTGATCATCCTTTTTATCTGCATATTAGGGAATATAGAAACTTCTCAGAAAGGAAAAATAACTAAAATCAATGTTAATTTGAGACTATATATACTTCCCAGAAGATGAGGCCTAAGCAGAATGAGGTCCCCAGTGGATGAATTTAGGGATGCTAGCCCGCTGTGTGGGATAGTATCGCTAAATTCATCCTCTGGGGACATCATTCTGCAAATGACAGACACTATTTGCAGGCTTGCCTTCAATTCCCCTTGAATACCAGATGTTGTGGACAGAACTGTGCTAATGGTGCGTAAAAGACCTGAAAAATAACAGCTCAAGTACTCTATCATATTAGCGACAACAAGTCGAGTGGCTTGGGTAAATTGATTTGAATCAGTGGACAATGTTCCGACCGAATTAGATTATATTCCCGGAGGACCACCAGCTGTCCTCGGTTCTAACCATTACGAATGTTCGGAAATTAGCCTGACAAAGGAGCTCAATAGCGCTTTTTAAGCGTATTTGTCATGAGATGTGTGCATTTGATGATGGATAAAACCAGGGGTACCAAAAGCAAGGGGCAGCTTCCCCTACAGTCTCATTGACCCTTTCTATACTAAATGGGTTCCACCACCAGTGAATGAAATGTCAATGACATTGTACACCAATTTGGATAGGGGATAATTTCATGTGTTACAGTCAATGGAGCAATTAGAAATATGGAAAGTTGAAAGTAATACTAGATGTCAACATGAAGAGATATATAAGGTTTGGTGATGAGAAAGTATATATGGAATGATTGACTGATGATTGATTGGGGTTTAATGTCGCTTCAGCAACTAAGACCATATCACGACATTGCCAGTTTTAGTGGTGGAGGAAATCCGCACACTTACGGCTAATCTAACAGTGATGACTGACAAACTTGTCGA
This sequence comes from Siphonodentalium dalli, assembly GCA_032622095.1. Taxonomy (NCBI): domain Eukaryota; kingdom Metazoa; phylum Mollusca; class Scaphopoda; order Gadilida; family Siphonodentaliidae; genus Siphonodentalium; species Siphonodentalium dalli. The sequence goes on along the minus strand of CP136063.1, from coordinate 90,669,421 downwards.
CTATGTGCGGCAAACCACCGACAAGTAACTGGCAACTCCACCAGATTACAATTTCGAGTTACAAGGTCCTCAATGGAAACGTGGATTTGAAACCTTATCGCCAGCACCGGAGGGCGAGACGGCTTGGAGTTGTACCCCTTTTTGACTGAGTCACCCATGCAGGCATCTATATATGGAATGACAAAATATGTAAAACCACAATGTTAACTAGAATGTGACAGGAGGAATTGGATATACAAACAAGAGCACGGCGTCGGGGAATGGCATAATACGCCTGTTTCTGGAGTACACTCTTAAAAATATAGGTACTTCAGAGTACCTATGTAGGTACTAAGCTTTGTCCCAGGGGGAGTACCAACTTTTTGGTACTCTGGAGTACCAAAAGTTTAGGTACTCTAGAGTACCAAAATGTTTGGTACTCTAGAGTGCCAACTTCTTGGTACTCTAGAGTACCAAATTGTTGGTAGTCTGGATTACCTAATAATTATTTAAGTTCTACCCGGGCATTGTGTATATAATACCCACCCCGCATTTATGTCACCGAAGCCATGACGCTCACGATATGAGGTGCCAAGAAATAGATGCTTTCATGATACGTCCTATATATTATCTGAAGTACCAAAATATCAAGACAGGTACTCTGAAGTATTTAGGTACCACGCATAGATCCAGCAATTTGATACTCCAGAGAACAAAACAGCCCTGATACCAGCAAATTTAACAATGTGACATGTTAGATTTCAAATTATGCTGCCGCGTTTAAACATCCAATTAAGTACAAAACCACAAAGACTCGCTTGCATAGTGCTAAATGAAATAATCCGACAGATCAACGACCGCGAGTCGACGGGCGGCCATTTTTCACTTTAATTTAATCGTTTGCACACGGCACTCGATATTGACACACCCACCGTCTCACCCAATCAGCATGGAGCCAACGATTGGCACTCTGTGGAGTACCAACTCATGTGGTTCTATAACGCTAAACAGGCTCTAAAGGCTTATAGTACCAAACTGTCTGGTACTATCGCGGCTTTAGGTTCCATGGGGTACCTAAATCAATTGCTTTATTTGAGAGTGTAGAGTAGAGCAAGGTTTATTTCATTTATTTGAAACCTTTGACTTATTATATTATACTTATTATAACTTGATCTGTATACCAAATTTGGTTCAGTTCACTCGATTCAATTTAAAGTTATCATCTGGAAACCGCATATCAGGTAAAATCTAAGTCGAAAAAGGGGCATAACTCAGTCAAAATCATGTGGACGAAACCCATATTCAAAATTGATCTGTATTTTGGTGTGGTAAACTAACATACCAAATTTGGTTCCGTTCTCTCGATTCAATCTAAAGTTATCAACCGGAAACCAAAAGCGGACAGACGGACGGACAACCCATTTACATAATACAACCGTTTTTCAAACTGGCGTATAAAAACACATAATTTTCTTATATATCCTCCCAAGGAGCCAGTCAATGACATTTAAGTATTCAGGAAATATTGACTAGACTTAGGAAGATTAAATTCTCATAAGTCTAGATCAGTAGTCGATGTCTTCAGGAGACATACAGACCAGAGTCTGCTTTTCTTTGTTTGCGCAGCTTTGGACATTTGTTTGTCGATATCATGTATGACAGTGTATTGCTCAAACAAGCTAATCGCAGTTTGAAACCTATCAGCTCGAGAAAGCAACACTTTCTTATTGAAGGATCCTCGTGACCTCTCGTGACCTCTGTCGATTGAAGATAGTAAAATTGTCCCTATATATTAACCCTGTCTGTACCAAATTAATTCTCTCACCCAGTTATGAAAGTAATACATTGGAATCGTCTATTATTCATCTGAAGGGATGTTCAGGAAATGTATGCAGATGAGAAGACAAGACAAAAAGATAATACAAGTACAGAAGGATTTCTATTAATTGGTGGGATATGTTCAGTGATAACAATGGTCGCTTGTTGAACTTATTATCTGATTATTTTCCAAAAAGAACTACTCATCAATGAGTATTTAGTATAGAAAGTGTTAAGATTATAAAACTTTGGCATTTATTAAAGGCACAGATGGCTTTGTGATGGGTGTTGCTGTTAAAATATTCACCCGTTAAAACTGCCATAAACAGAAATAATATTAAAATATAGACATATTTTGTTCTTATACAAGTCATAAATATCGTGTAAATAGTATGTTATTGTCAAGTTCGTATGGTGTGTTATTTAAACAAAAGCCAGGTTCTGTAACAATTTTGGTATACTAACTTGACAATAACATACTATTTACGCTATATTTATGATTGGTATTAAGAACGAAGTCTGTCTATATTTTAATATTGTTTCTGTTTATGGTGGTTTTAATGGATGTGACTATATTAACCCTTTGAACCCTGGCTCTCCATAACGATCAACACCCTGACCCTGGGCTCCCAGTGGTATTTTGACTTTAATTAATATTGTAGACAGTATTTAGTCGCATGGTGTTTAATTCTTTGCATTTTTTGTACCATATTTTTTATACCGTTGGAAATGCTATTTAATTCTGAATTTAGAACAGCAAAATCCATAACAATATCTTAAATCCAGAAAAAGTTATACAAATTTAAATCATGACTGGATTTATTTTGTACAAACTGCCAAGAAATGTTGCGTGACGTCATAGTCCCAACGTAAATACATGACGTTGTATGGGTCTTAGCCAAAACAATATCTGGGTGTTCACTAAATACCCCACCAATAACTAAAATGCGCAGCATTGCGCAGTCTATTGGCTTATACCAGCTTAAAGACAATATTCTGAGCTTTATTCTCATGTAAATATATATAGCGTGTACCTTTGTGCAAGACAGTTATGATTTAATGAACTCAGAAGTTTGTATATTCTTGAACAAAACTCGTATGACATGAATTTACATCCGACAATTGCCAGCGCGAATTTATGTAAATTAGCGGGAATTTCTTCACACGTTGGGAGTTATAAATACCCCAAGAATACGTCACTAAAGTTTCCACCCATAAATATAGTTTTTAGTTAACTTAATAGCCATATAAAGGGATATGACCCAACGTGAAACGAGGGGTCGTGAGAATCAATATGTCGGCGCCCGTAATCGCAGAAATTTGTTAAAATGGTGACTGTATCCGGTTTTCAGCTGAAACTTCATTGCACGAAATATAATCTCGAAATTTTTTGGACAGCTGTAGAATGAATTGTATGAAAAAATAAATAATTTATCGTACAATTGAGTATATATTTATCGAAATATAAAAAATAAAGTGCAACGACGACGGTAGTACGAGATTACGTCATGGCCGGAAAACCGGCCAGTCGCATATATGTGCAATTATGTTCTGGCCAGAATACCGGCCAGCCGGGTTCAAACGGTTAACCTCTTCACTGCTTAATGGCATGATGTGGTGTGCTGGGCTGTTGATGTTATTCCAGTGAAAAATATAACAGAAACATAACAAGGACCATAAATCTGACTCAGTTGAAAGGCTATTATCGTTCACAATCATGGAACATCATACACTGTTTGAAATTTTGAGATACAGTTCTTTCGATTCACCAATCTCTGAGTTCCAGTTATGAATAATAGTCAACTGCTAGTGTGCTGAAATAGGTCCGTAGTACCTACGGAGAACATAGCACACAACGTGCACTTTTACGTCCCTAATAGTTACGGACGTCATAGCAGCGAAGAGGTTAACATCAATACCCACCACGAAGGCATCCGTGTCTTTAACCCTGTTTTTACAGAATCTTGATGATGATTAATTCCCTCGAAAATGTTTAGATAATAAGTTCAACTAGACTGTATGTTTGTTGAACTTATATCTGAATCAATGCCATTATGATTTACAATCATAAGCAGTTCAGCTGTCGTGTATTCTGAAATGGTACAAAGTACAATTGGCATAAATAGAATTTTCGGCAATATTAGTTCAATGCTACACTTTTTAGTTGATAATCACTTCACAATTCACTGAAGCTAGCTCACGTTGTGTCTTTAAACCAATATCCCCCTTTCAGACATTCAATATGAGGTCAGAGCCACTCGAAGCTAACATAAAATGTCTTACTTGGAATTTTCTGAATATCTGATCTCATTGGTCAATTTCATGGTCGGCCATGGTAATGATTCATGTATTCAATCTGGTATGAGAAGGGAATAAATTGGCTGTATTCAAATGTAAAAACACTGTGACAACCAAAATTAAGCTCCCGCCATTGCAATAGTGCCCCTCTCTGTGCACTGCCATACTATTAAACTGCTGCTATTACATCAAAGCCTGTGTATATAATACTGATTGGTGTGTCGCTTCCCCAAAAAATCCTTTGAAAGAGAGAAAGTGGGATTATGATGAAAGCCAATGAAACGGATGTAAATGAGCAGTGATGGTGTCACTCAGTGTAATAACAGTCTGTGCTCTGAATGGTGTCATTTTGTGAAAAATTAGCTGTATTTTATCAATAACCCTTGCTACAGTAATGCTCTAATTAATCGACTCCTTAAACACAGCAGAATTATTGGTAACTTTTCAGGATTTAGTCGGAAATATGGCTTATTGCCATTCATGAATGGCAACAAGCCATATTTCCGACTAAATCCTGAAAAGTTACCCATAATTTTGCTGTGGTTAAGAAGTCGATTACTTAGAGCATTACTGTAGTTATCACTTAGGAAATGTTCAGATAATAAGTTTAACAAACGATCGTTTGTTGAGCTAACAAATGTCCGTTGATGAACTTATTATCTAAACATTTCCCACATATTAACCCTTCCATGACTGGTGCTTCCTGAAATTTTTTGAAAACCCTATGTCAATGCATTCTCTTATATATGCAAGTCTCGCATAGGGAGCCTCGCATATATAAGAGAATATATTGGCCTAACAGTATTTGCTATGACATTGTAAGCCAGTGCATTCTCTTATATATGAGAGGCTTCCAAAGGGAAAGTTGCATATATAAGAGAATGCACTGGCAGAGCATCTTTAATGCTGCACCAGCGCAGCTCCCATCATGAAAGGGTTAATAGGAATCCTTCTGCATTTTATTTTCACACATCTGTCATCTGCTCATTTTCCCCCTGGACTCCCAAGAAATAATAGACCATTCCAATGTATCCTTTTATAACTGAATGGGAGAATCCATTTAGTACAGAAAGGGTTAAAATAGAGGTCAATTTAATTGTTGCATTCAGGCTCGTGAAGAGGGTCATAGATAGACAGCAGTAGGTGGCCTGTGTTGCGAATTAAAAGATGTCAAATGGTTTATTATTTGTATATTAGCACGAAATCCTAGGTCACTTCAACTAAGTGCATGCTGCAATCTGTATAATGCAGAAGGGGGATGAGGCATCAATGAAGAGGTGGGTGAGTAGTAGTGCTGAGTGGGTGGGTTTCACACATTCTGCTATAATACCAAAGATTGTCTTTCTTCATCCATATCTAATTTGAAAACAAACACCAATTTAATTGCAAGTTAAATAGAAAGATCAGAATGTGAGCTTGGGGGTGAGTTTCAGTCTGTTAACCCTTTCAGTGCCAAGTCCGATTTTTGTATCAACTCATATTTCCTTGATCATTTTTCAAATTTATTGATTATAATAATGTGATACATTGATGGAAAGAGCTCTTAGAGCTCTTTCCATCAATGTATCACATTATTATAATCAATAAATTTGAAAAATGATCAAGGAAATATGGGTTGATACAAAAATCGGACTTGGCACTGAAAGGGTTAATGACCGATTTCCAAAAGGACCATTATTCCAGAACAATCTTCGTTTTGGGGTGAAAAATCCCTCGTAAGATAATGCTGTGGATGTACATCACAATATTCACCATTTGGGAACTTAATCTGAGTCTATGTCTCCCATAGCAGATGAGGCCATGCAGAGTAAGGTCCCCAGAGGGTGAATTTGGTGATGCTAGCCCACTGTGTGGGATATATAGTGATATAGGCATCTTATTCTCAGACCTGGGTATACACTATCTATAATATATAATGACAGGTGTTTTGTATCCTGTGCACAATAATCAGCTTCTGACAACATCAAGCCTTGAAATAGTGTGTCTGTCATTTGCAGAATGAGGTCCCCAGAGGGTGAATTTAGTGATGCTACCCTGTATAGTGGGCTAGCATCACCAAATTCACCCTCTGGGGACATCATTCTGCAGAATGAGGTCCCCAGAGGGTGAATTTAGTGATGCTAGCCCGCTATGCGGGGTAGCATCACTAAATTCACCCTCTGGGGACCTCATTCTGCAAATGACAGGCATGCTATTTCAAGGTTTGGACAACATCACTGCAGAATGTTACATCACCCATATATCTTATCAGTAAAAGCATTTCTATGTTTCTCATGTTGATGTAGACCAAATATAAACCTTTTTCTCATAGTTTTTCTCATAGTTCCACTGATAACTTCAGGTAAACAGCATATCAAACGACATATCATTTTAGTGGTGAGAGTCAGGGCCCTCCCCGAAGTACAAATTCCTTGATGTATATCATTGAGAACCATCATTTTCTTATTTCCTTTCTGATGACTCATTACCATGATTCCACTTCCATGAATGGCGTTTTTGTATGTTTTTGTGTTGTAGATTAATATCAACGCAAAAATAAGTCTTGTTTCGATATAACGCTGGTAGAGATCATTTTCCACCAGTACAAAACCTGGGAACTATTTGAGGGTTCGACAGGGAACCTTATAAAGTCGAAAAATAACACAGGGAATATATTTCTTAGTTATTATCTCTTCCTTAATAATGTACTTGAATATAGGTGAAGGTCCCAACTCAAAATTGCATGCTTTTCTGAGTCTTTTCTGAGCCCATATCACAATAAACATTGAATTACCCAGGAGAATTTTTTTAATTCCATAATTGTAAGCGACGCAAAGCAAAATCTGTCACAAAGTCACTTTTAATAAATCGTGAAATTTTGAGTTGGGACTTTCACCTACAGTGAAGTAGATTATTAAGGAACAGATAATAACAAAGAGATAATATTCCCAGCATTATGTTTTCGACTTTATAATGTTCCCTGTCAAAACTTCAAAAAGTTCCCAGTTTTTGCATGTACTGGTGGAATATGATCTCTACGGGCGTTAGCCAGAGTAGAGATTCATGGCATGATCTAGTTTCGATACATTTCATAAACTGGTTGTAAATTCAAATATTTAAAGTTAAATTGGGTAAGATCATAAAAATTCCAAAACAGCATTTGAGGAGTGAGTAGATGGGCGCGGAGCGCCCGGGATGGTCGAAAAGATCGAGTGATCTTCTCCTTCACCCCACACAGCATTTGAGCTCCTAACTGCTCCATTTTTAAGGATGTCCCCGTAGCCGACTGAGATGGTTATCATCATAACAGTCTGGGCTAGACGAGGTTGGTGCGTGTTCGAACCCCGACATGGGTGAAAATATGCTCAATTTTCAAACTTGATCTGAGTTGAGTGACATATTAAAATGAGAAATAATGTGCGGGCTCTGGCACACTTCATCCACTGTGGATTGAAAAAGAAAGGGGTTTGGCAACCGAGTAACGAACTCTTAACCCTTTACCCAACAAACTGGCCAAAACCGGCCAAATAAAGCTTCAACAGCCTAAAATATCTTCGGTCTGTCTCAATAGAACCATACAAATATGGATATCATTGGAACCGGCTCCTTGACCACATTGTGATAGTTACAGTTATGCCCTGTGCCAATGCATTCTCTTATATATGCGAGTCGACCATAGGTCGCCTCGCATATATAAGAGAATGCATTGGCCTAAAAAAAATCTTTTTTTAACACTTTTTACCATTTTTTCTTACATTCTTTAATAATTTTATAATTTTAATGTGTTAAGCCAATGCATTCTCTTATATATGCGAGGCGACCTATGGTCGACTCGCATATATAAGAGAATGCATTGGCACAGGGCCCTTCTGTTGGGTAAAGGGTTAAATTAAGTACAACTAAAAAGAAACAAAGATTCTTCGACTTGAGACCATGCCAGTGTTGCCAGTCTCAATTCTGAATGGTATATCTGCCAATCATCTACATATATTATCACAACTTATGGTAGGCATATACCGGTATAACATATGTATATATTGCCATATATCATCGTATACCGATATATATCATTGTTGTTACTTAACTTTGTTTCATGTAATCCGTCCATTTTGTCTTGTTATTCTGTGTTCATGTACATTTGACCATATATGGTGTACCGTACAAATAAACATGATTGATTGATTGATATAAAAAAAATAAAAGTTTGATTAATTGTGTATTTACTCTTAACTGCATTTGTCAGGAAGTAACCTAAGGTTGTTTGTTGAACTTATTACTCTGAATACCCCGGAATGTCCTGGTCTCTCCCAGTAGCCAGTAAAAAACTGCTAATTAATTTAAGAAAAACAAATTAGGGTGTGAATTTGCCTGATGTTAGTTAGGCAACCAGTTGTTAGGATTTTGCAATTTTAAGATTCCGATATAAAAAATTTCTCATGGATTCCGTTCCTCCCCATGGCTAGTAGGGGGGAGGGGGGGGGGGGAGGGGGGGGGGGGGGAGGGTGAGGGGTGTTGCACAAATGGAATTAAGCACAAACTTGTGAGTTGGAAATTGTGCAATTGTTGAAACCCCCAACAGAGACCCTCTAACCAAGTCCCTGCTACTCCATCATTGTGAAATTTCTGAACAAATATCAAGAGTTGCTCAAATCAAACAGAAATGAGGTGAATTCTCCATAAAACCAAACAGGTGGACAGTAAGCGATTGTTACTGGTAACAGATACAGGTGTCCAGTGTTTGATATCTGTAACCAGTACAGCTGACCGGTGTTTGTTGGGGATTCACAGTACTGTTATAGTGTTAGTTTTAGATGGGTGTCTACAAAATTTCACAGACGATCGACTACAGTAATGCCCTAAATAATCAACTCCTTAACCACAGTAGAATTATGGGTAATTATTTCAGGATTTAGTCGGATATATGGCTTGTTGCCATTCATTGTAAAGCTCTCAGTGAAAGTATGGTTGAGATATCTGCTCGGACCAGCTCTGATAGGGAAAAAAACCCAACAATTTCATATAAACAAAGATAAATAACACTAGAACGGAAAACATGAACAAACAAAACGATTGAACATTCAGTTGATTTCCATCATAGTTGTGAACATCCATACCAAATTTCGTTGAGATCATCAGCTGGTGGTGGAGATATCTGCTCTGACGGACAAAAAAACCAACATTTCCAGATAAACATGAATAACTCTAGAATGGAAAATCTGGGAAAAACGATTTAACACTCCTTGGAAGCCATCATAGTAGTAAACATACACGCCAAATTTTATTGAGATCCGACAACCAGTGTTTGAGATATGACCAGATGGACAGACAGACAGACTGACAGAAGGATGGAGGAAACGAGAGGCCGATCACGATCGGCAGATGTTTAACCCATACCTTGGCGCTAGCGATTAGCTATAACTGATAATTGGTCAAAGATATGATCACAGTAAAAAAATACATATATGAGTATACCTAACTTAAAATCAAAAGCTAAAATAATTTGTCTTAAGAAGGGGTTAAAGTAATTGGGGTGGGGGAGAAGTCGTTTTAAATCTCATAACTCCATCCCTATTCACACAAGGCCCTCTCACTGTGAGATCCAATTGTTTAGCCATTAATCAATTTGACAGATAGGATAAACAATTATCCAGCCAGCAGGTTGTTCATCTTTACCTTCATACAACCACCTCCTAGAGCTACATGTATGTAACATATGTTATCACTCAATTAATAACAGATTTCGCTTGGAATGACATCTATTAAAGGTATTCTCATATACTATGGATATTGGATGTTCAGTGAACATTGTTCACATGACAATTTATTGATATCATTATATTACATGCAACTATTGCAATAAAATCTTCACATTTTCAATACAGGACTTCACAACAAATTAATGAAATACAACTAAAACAAATTACATTTAGTGTCAATGACAAATTTTGTTTTTAATTAAATTTTGTTTTTATTATTATAAAAGTTTTTAAATATTTGTTTATGTTAAATTAAGCGAGCAAATTCAATCTAAAAAAAATATGAAAAATCAAAATTTCAAATTTAAAAAAAAAGAAGGGTCATACCTCCTTTAAAATAAATTGGATCGAACCCATATTCAAACTCGAACTGTATTTTGGGATGAGAAACCTATATACAATATTTGGTTCTGATCAAATAGAAATTGTTAGAGTTATCGCATTATGCCTAAAGTGTCTACAAACTGACAGACAGACGGATGGACAGACGAGTGGTCAATCCGGACATTGACACTATGTGTAACATACCATACTATGGTATAGGTACACATAACAAGTTTTATCTCATGCAGAGTACAGAAAAAATACATCAAACCTGGTGTGCCCCTTTAATATTTCAATTCACATTTGTAACCAATTGAAATGTCGAAAAAGCTTTCCATTAATATATAGATAAAACAAACTAGACCTACATTTCTAAGTGTTTAAAATAAACAATTATTTTGTTCCCATAGACTGATACAGAGCTCTCAAGTTTTTAAAAGTTTGAAAACCAAAGTTGTCTTCCCATGCAACCAACAAAATTCCAATGGTAATGCTATCAAACAATGAAACCAGATTATGCCTTTAAGATGAAATTTAAATAACCATGCATATATTCCACCTATGAACAACCAGAGGAACTTAGCTCTATAAAGTATATGTGATAAAGCCAACACATCACCTAGCAGTTAATTAACTCAATACAAGAGAGAGAAACTTAATGGCATTGTAACTCGATACTATAGCTGTGTCTTCACAGCATTGCGAAGGTGATTTATTAGATACTATCTAGACAGTGCCACCTGTGTATCTTTGATATATATCAGTGATGAATAAAATAATCAAAGGGCCATAACTCCATTGAAAAGTACCGGATCAAACCCAAAATCGAACTTGATCTGTATTTTGAGTTGAGAAACTCACATACAAATTTTAGTTCCTATCAGTTGAAAAATTATTGATTTATCGAAGTGTTCATGAATTCTATATCAAAGGGCCATAACTCCTTTAAAAACAATCGGATCAAACCCATATTCGAACTTGATCTGTATTTTGGTCCGAGAAACTCGCATACCAAATTTGATTCTGATCAGATAAATTTTTTTTGAGTTGTGGTAGCATGCATGAATTCTAAGTCGAAAAAGGGCCATAACTCCTTAAAAAAAACTCGGATCGAACCCATATTCGAACTCGATCTGTATTTGGTGCTGACAAATTCATATACAAAATTTGGTTCCGATCAGATAGAAAATATTTCAGTTATCGCACCATGCGTAAAGTGTCTACAGACAGACAGACAGACAGACAGACAGACAGACAGACAGACAGACGGACGGACGGACGGACGGACTAACGACGAGTGGTCAATCCGGACAACGACACTATGTTTACCATACTATGGTATGGGTAAACATAAAAACGGAGGGATAAAGAATGGACGGACGAACAGCTGGATGGACAGACGAGATAAATCCAGTATAACCCCATTCTCTTCGAGAGTGGCGGTATAATGAAAATATAATTGTATTATGTTTTCTATATAAAGATTCCAGTTTAAATTCCAGACTCCAGAGCCAAAGACAACCATTTGAAAACTTTGTTTTAACCCTTTACCCAACAAACCGGCCAAAACCGGCCAAATAAAGCTTCAACAGCCTAAAATATCTTTGGTCTGTCTCAATAGAACCATACAAATATGGATATCATTGGAACCGGCTCCTTGACCACATTGTGATAGTTACAGTTATGCCCTGTGCCAATGCATTCTCTTATATATGCGAGTCGACCATAGGTCGCCTCGCATATATAAGAGAATGCATTGGCCTAAAAAAAATCTTTTTTTAACACTTTTTACCATTTTTTCTTACATTCTTTAACAATTTTATAATTTTTAATGTGTTAAGCCAATACATTCTCTTATATATGCGAGGCGACCTATGGTCGACTCGCATATATAAGAGAATGCATTGGCACAGGGCCGTTCTGTTGGGTAAAGGGTTAAAGCTATTTTCTGTACATCTGTTTGCAGAGGTGAGTTATTTTAACCTGTATATGACCCTCAGGTGATGATCTCTGCTACCTAGCTGGACAGGCAAGCCTTGAAATAGGGTGTCTGTCATTTGCAGAATGAGGTCCCCAGAGGGTGAATTTAGTGATGCTACCCCGCATAGAGGGATAGTATCACCAAATTCACCCTCTGGGAACCTCATTCTGCTGAGGTGTAAGTAGAATTAGGTCCCCAGAGGGTGAATTTTGTGATGCTAGCCCACTATGTGGGGTAGCATCACTAAATTCACCCTCTGGGGACCTCATTCTGCAAATGACAGACACCCTATTTCAAGGCTTGTGGACAGGAGTGGATAACATACTATTGATGTACCAAATGTCAGCAACTAAGATCATACATAAAATATTATAGTTTTTTTATTCCTGAATTTGTATGTTACAATGCATTGAATCTAAACCTGGCTAATGACAGTATGCTGGTAAATCTGTAAAATATTCCCAATACAATGACAGCCTACGATGAACCAGATATCTGCAAATTATGTGGTACCAGATTTCCGTTGTTGGTAAACCATGTTTTCTTATACTGCAATGACACATCGTTGTCAAATATTCGTAACGATATCTGGTACCACATCATAAATCACGTTGGCGTGAACTGTTTCATTCACATTGATAGTCTGACCGAATCAGAATTACTTGCCACGTTCTTTGGTTGTCCGTCACCAAATATTCTGGCCCATGTTGAAAACCACAGCCAGTTCATTCGTTTCTTTGCTAAAGCATCAGAACGCTTGTGGCAGACATTCGACACATTAGTTTGGCAAATGTAGAGGACAGAACATAACATACATTATGTAAACAAGTATGTATATTCATATGTGCATATACTGTTATGCTGAGTTGGCCCGTGACTCATTGATTGATTTCGCTATAACGGTGACGTTGGCCATTGGTTCACGTACATTCTGTGTCGTGAATCGAGGGCCATAGTCAGTTCGTTGAACGTAGATTTATTTCTTTTGGAATACATGGTGTTCGTTGACATGAGGGTCGTAAGCAAGTCAAACAACGGGTCTAAGGACATTGTAACTATGTTGTTGCCATATATAAGTATGCAACGTTGGAGTTTGTTTGTTTGTCTTTTTGTTCTCATTGCTTTCATAATTGTGAACTACATGCTTTGTATATACGTCAAAACTTTGTTAACCTAAATTGTCTGTATATATCTCTCCGTGAATGGAGGACAATAAAGATATATATACATTGCAACCTGTGTTACGTTTGTTGGTTTGTCTTTCTCCATATATTTGAAACAAAGTCCATATAAGTGCAAATTTCTGGCAGCGCTAACCCTGTATGAATAGAACACACACCATATTCGTGTGACACATGTGTCATAAATGGGGGTGGTACATTTAGAACATGATATAGGATATTACCAGACCACATGCCGCGAGATTGAGAGACACTATATTAGTCATCCACACCAAGCTGATCGAGTGTACAAGAAAGTCAATTTGAAATATGATAAAGATTCATCTGCAATTGTATTTTTCTTGGCATTTTCGGTATCAGTCACCAAGAAAACGCAACACATGCACACATTCACACAATCAACACATCGATGCAAACTGTATACCATATATGAGACTTATTTTGTTTGGCTTTCGTATTCGTTGGTTCCGATTCCCGGCGATGGGATTAATTTCGAATTTTATGACATTGGGGAGGGTTAAGTTTTTACTTTTTATTTCATCAATTGATACAATGGATTAAAGGTACTCAACCCGTAAAGAGGGTCCCCATCTCAACAGATTCCAACAACAACAATCCGATCAGAGGGTCCTATATTACTATTTCTTTGGCTTTGGGGGTAAAAAATATTTGATTCGAGTCGAGGAACCCATCAAACAAAGCTCAGAGTTATTAGATATTGATTTTTGAAATTTGTTAGTTTCTCGAGATGAGTACTAATAATTGCCGTCAGTTTCGTAACCTGCGCGCGAGATGTGTACACCAAAACACTATTCTCGAGATGAGTACCAATAACTGCCGTAATCTGCTCTGGATGTGTACTCCAAATCTATTCAAACAGACAAGGATGAATAACTCTAAAATCAAGTGGTAATTTTAACGCAATTTTGACTGAGTTCTGGGCCAGATAGTATTCCCGATAATGAAAAATAATAGATTTCTAAAATCGATATCTAACAAATCTGAGCTTTGATGGGTGACTTCCTCGACTCGAATCAAATATTTTTGACCCCCGAAGCCATTGAAATAGTAATTGAGAGGAGTTTTATCGGGTTGAGTACCTTTAATAATGAAACTACAGTTTTATGTGAAATGTTATTTATGTAGTCATAACAATATTTTCGTATGGCAGTTCAGTAAGTGTTAAAATTAAAATCGGCCACCATGTTGGATGCAATCTTGGATTTTGATACTCTTAATTATAACAGTGTATATGGATGGAAATTCGCATCTGACACTTCTTATGTGTGATTGATATTAAATAAAACCAAATACGTCGCATTATTCACAATTATTGCATTGTTCCTATTGCCAGTGCTGGCTTTATTTTGAATTTTATGGCACTGGGGAGGGTTATATTTTTGCCTATTATCTCAACATTTGTGGGTATATTTATTGTAATAAGGTTTACATTTTTAGGTAGGAAATGCTCCACACCCCCAAACGATAACATATGGGTGCTACGTCCAACAATCTATTTTTTGTGCCGAGTTGACGAGTGACAGTTTGTCTGAACAGTCATGATTCTGTTATTTGCGAAAACTCACAAATAGTCTTACCACACATAGCTTCTGCCAATTCAGATAAGGCCACGAATCATTTTCGTAAATGATGTATAGATTTACCTTCCATAAAACGTTGGTTACACATTTTTTGCTACCAATGTACATGCTGGGGTAACTCGAAAACTAAAGCCCAATTTGGATTTGACCGCTCACAATAAACACAGCGCATTTGCAAAATTGGCTGCAAAAAGCGCCGCAAGTCAAACACCGTCAAGGCCCTCTTGCCTCCACCCCTCCTTGCACATATTCTTGCACTTCGTGAACTTGCAACGATAGGATCATGCTGGAATGACGAGCCAAACACTTTTTTGCCGATCGCTTTCTTCTTCCATTTAGAGATATAGTAGATGAATCAACAGAATCTCTCTGCAGTGCTATATGGGGCCCGCTTCTCCAGCCATGCAATAATACTGTCACAGGAATGCCAGGTAATGTTTCTATTTATAGATATTATCCCGACTGCTGGAGAGCGGTTATAGAATTCGGTGGATAGTTATAACATAGCCAAATTATGACATATCCACTTTAAGTCTGCACAAAACTTATGTAATTGTTCATAAATCAGGAGCCACAAGATCCTATCAGACTAAATATTTAGGCACAACACAGGAAACTATAGACTCCTTGAAGTTTAACACAAAGAGATAAGAAATAGTAAGTACTGTATGATGCCATTATGATAGCAGACACTGACAGAAAGAAGGTGAGGAGAGAACACAGACTAAACAACAGATCTGAGGAAGCAGACCTCAACAGAAAGTCTGAGTTTAGTGTGCCTGTCATTTGCAGAATGAGGACTACAGAGGGTTAATTTTAGTAGTGACGCTAACCCTCATATTGGGGTAGCATCACAAAATTCACCCTCTGGGACCTCATTCTGCTTAGGCCTCATCTTCTCTAGAAAGTTTCTTTATTATCAAAATTCTATAGAAACTTCTTCACATTGCATGATTCTATTGCTTTATTGGTTAAGTTACTCTATATCCCAAAATTGTCAGACAACACATTTCATAATCGAGGTTCCCAATGGGTGAACATCATAATATTCACCATTTTGGTGACTTCAATCTGAGTCTATGTCTCCCATAGCAAATTAAGCAGAATTATAGGGCCCCAGAGAGTGAATTTGGTGATGCTAGCCCATTATGTGAAATAGCACCACTAAATTCACCCTCTGGGGACCTCATTCTGCAAATGACAGGAACACTAAACTCAGACTTGCTCAACAAGACTGCTATAAACAATATGGAGACTGAAAAGAACAGAATCAGAACCCTTCCATGACTGAGTTACTTTTTCCCTTCTGGAAAGTTTCTATATCCCCTAATTTGCAGAAGATTGCATAATCGAGGTGACTAATGGGTGAACATCACCAACTTCAACTGGGAAACTTCACTATGATCCTAGGTCTGCAACTCTGCATGGGCCCACTGCAGTTGAGGCCTAAGCAGAATGAGGTCCCAAGAGGGAGAATTTGGTGATGCTAGCCCACTATGCTATTCTGCAAATGATAGGCACACTATTAAGGCAAAATCAGGCTTGTTATGAACTGGGAGATAGACAAGCCGCTTCTCAGGGAGAGCTTTCCGATGAATGGCAACAAGACATATTTCCGACTAAATCCGACTAAATCCTGAAAAGTTACCCATAATTCTGATGTGGTTAAGGAGTCGATTACTTAGGGCATTACTGTATATGTACAAGTCTTATTTTCTCCATGTAATCTTTGTTAAATGGCCTAGCTATTTACAAATTTCATTAATTTGATTGTTAGGGTGGTGTTTAGCTGTTCAGATAGCTAGTGCAGCATAAAATATCCTGTGCCAGTGCATTCTCTTATATATGCGAGTTTCCCATAGGGAGCCTTGCATACATAAAGAGAATGCACTGGCTTACAAGGTCAAGGTAAATATTGTTAGACCAATGTATTCTCTTATATATATATATGCAAGGCTCCCTATGGGAGACTCACATATATAAGAAAAGGCATTGCAATATATTCTCATGCTTGTTAATAACTGGCATCTGGGAATGTACTGACATCAGATACTATCATTCTGATGTCATCATCTGGGAATGGTTATATTATATCTAATAGTTCATATCAGAATAATTGGGGGCTATAGAAATATGAAAACATGGAAATATAGGTCAAATTTGGTTGAAAATACAGGTCATGTTTGAATTTGGATTTGGTTTGCCAAAAAAAAATAATTTGGGTCTATAGAAATAATAGGTGTCCACGAGTCTGTGCATCCGTCCCTGTCAAATAGTTTCCGGGTGATAAATTTAGGTTTTGTTATCCACATGTTTTCAAATTTGGTATATGGATTGCTCACATGAAAATATAGGTCAAATTTGGTTGAAAATACAGGTCATGTTTGAATTTGGATTTGGTTCACCCAAAAAAAATAATTTGGGGCTATAGAAATAATAGGTGTCCATGAGTTTTTGCATCCGTCCCTGCCAAATAGTTTCCGGATGATAAATTCAGTTTTTGTTTTCCACATTTTTTTTAATTTGGTATATGGATTGCTCACATGAAAATATAGGTCAAATTTGGTTGAAAATACGGGTCATGTTTGAATTTGGATTTGGTTTGCCACAGTTATGGCCATTTGTTTTTATTTTGTGGAGTTGTTCAAACAATATAAGCAGATGACAGGCATAGAATTCCTTTGGATTCCCATTTATTCATTTGTAGGGTTGATCTAATAAGGGTGTCTGTTTATTTGAACAGCTGAACACCACCCATACAATCAAATTAATGAAAATCGTAATTAATTATAATAGCTACCAATGGCCATTAAACTGAGATTACAAGGAGAAAATAAAACTTGTGTATACATATATGAAGGGAATGGCCTTTTATTTTACACTCTATCATAGTGCAGATACATCAGTACTGGTGGTGGTTCTCAGCTGTCACCCGACAGCATGCTACCTGTCACACTACTATGCAGGATACAATCCATTAACTATTATCGTGCTTGCTAACCCTTCCATGAATGGAGTTTCCTGATATTTTGCTAAAACAATTTATTATTTTTTTGGGAAGGGGGGGGGGGGGGGGCGGACAAATAGATCATTCTGATATGAACTATTAGATATAATATAACCATTCCCAGATGATGACATCAGAATGATAGTATCTGATGTCAGTATACATTCCCAGATGCCAGTTATTAACAAGCATGAGAATAGTTAGCTGATTTTATTCTGCATAGCAGTGTCACAGACAGTGACAGGTACAGTAATGCCCTAAGTAATCGACTCTTTATCTATCTTTATCTCATGGAGAGCTTTCCGATGAATGGCAACAAGCCATATTTCCGACTAAATCCTGAAAAGTTACCCATAATTCTGCTGTAGTTAAAGAGTCGATTATTAGGGCATTACTGTAGCATGCTGTTGGGGTGACAGCTGAGAATGTGCCAAGAGTACTGATGTATCTGTACTATTAAATAGGGCACAATCATCAGGCTGTTATCCACTTATTGTTGGCATGTATGCTCCATGGTTGGTGAATGGTCACAAAAAACAAGAGGTGCTGGGCCAATGTCATACCACTTCCCAGATCATGCCATGAACCTCTACTCTGGCTAACGCCCGTAGAGATCATATTCTATCAGTACAAAACCTGGGAAGTTTTTTATGTTCTGATCAGTTCTGACAGGGAACTTTATAACATTCAACAAACATATATATATGTCTTTGTCCATAGTGTTCCTCAATAATCTACTCCACATTAGGGGGTGGTCCTAGCTCGAGATTGCATGCTTTTCTGTAACTTTTGTGAGCCGATATCGCAACAAACAATGAAATAATTTCCCAGGATAATTCCATAATTGTAAGCTCAGAAAGTCACTTAAATCTAGATCATGCCATGAATCTCTACTAATGCTAACACCCCGAGAGCTTTCCGATGAATGGCAACAAGCCATATTTCTGACTAAATCCTGAAAAGTTACCCATAATTCTGCTGTGGTTATGGAGTCGATTACTTAGGGCATTACTGTCATACTTACAGTAGAAATTTCACACTATTAAATATCATAGTTTTCACACATTGGTTGAAGTATTATCCATAACTTAAAACATATCTAGAGGTATTATAGACTGAATTACATCAAAATATTTCAGTTGGGCTGGAACATTTTCAAAAAATTTGTAATTTTGTGCTATAAAAGCTGCATATCAGCCTTTTTGTTGAATCCTGAATACCAGTTAAATTGGACATATGAATCCCGAATACCATTTAAACTGTTCTATACTAAATTAATTCTCTCATTCAGTTATAACAATATACATTGGAATGGTCTATTATTCATTTGGAGGGGTGTTTATGATAAATTAGCAGAATTAAGACAGTATGACAAAAATATAATACAAGTGCAGAAGAATTCATATTCTTTGGTGGGAAATGTTAAGATAATAAGTTCAACTGTCGACCTGTGGTGACACCCTCCCTATCAGGATTCGAACCACCTTCACCATTACTGGATACTTAACAAGACTGAGTTTTAGTGTACCTGTCATTTGCAGAATGAGGTCCCCAGAGGGTGAATATAGTGATGCTATCTGCAGAGTGGGCTAGCATCACTAAATTCACCTTCTGGGGACCTCATTCTGCATGGCCTCATCTGCTATGGGAAACATTGACTCAGATTGAAGTTCCCACATAATGAATATTGTGAAGTACACCCGTTGGGAACCTCGATTATGCAATGTGTCATCTGCCAATTTGGCTAGCATCACTAAATTCACCTTCTGGGGACCTCATTCTGCATGGCCTCATCTGCTATGGGAAACATTGACTCAGATTGAAGTTCCCACATAATGAATATTGTGAAGTACACCCGTTGGGAACCTCGATTATGCAATGTGTCATCTGCCAATTTGAGGATATAGAGAAACTAAACTAAAATTAAAAATTAAAAAAAAAAAATAGAATCTATGTGAAGAATTTAAGTTTCTATTGAAATTTGATAATAAAGAAACTTTCCTGAGGAGATGAGGCCTGAGCAGAATGAGGTCCCCAGAGGGTGAATTTACTTATGCTAGCCAGCTATGCGGGATAGCGTCACTTAAATTCACCCTCTGGGGACCTCATTCTGCAAATGACAGGCACACTTAACTCAGGCATGATACTTATGTTGGTTTAACAGGGATATGGGAAATGATGCTGTGAACAGACAATGGGTTAACCCTTTGAACCCGGGAGCATAGTAATATCAACTAGAGTTGTACTTCTACTTTGCACACATGCGTCATATATATACCCATGTGACTTTGGCAGACAAATTGATGCATATTTTGTGAAAAACATTCACTTTTTATCGTCGGAAAAGGTGAAGTATTTCGTTCGAAATTTCACGATCAAAGTACAAATTAACTAGAATTGTGCTTCTACTTTGCACGAATGAGTCACATGTTTGTTCATACCTCTGATTTTAGCAGCGAGGGGGGGGCTGTTTCTTCGTGCATGCACGAGGTGCATTTTGATAAATGCCTTTTACTGTAGACAAAGAACAAGAATTTCGTTATAAATATATAATGCGACTAAAAGGGAGTCGCAATATAATCTACATGCACATTGAACGTGGAATAGACTGTCTCGATGAAATACCTTGACATATTTCACCAAACACTTCAGTTAGCATAGTAGATTGCTGTATAGTTGAGCGTGTATACATGTATATACGTCTGAGTTAAGAGCATTACGATTTACATCATAGGAAACGCTATACAACATCAGGCGCCTCGGGTGTGGACCAATTAACGTTCAGGACATCAGGGTTCAAAGGGTTAACAGTACTTAGCATAGAAGACATATATACAGACTTCCTGGGTTTATTTTCCTTCCTTCATGAGTCCTGCCATTTAGCCCCAATGATGATTCCTCTACTCCAACATCAACAGGGACTGCTGCCATTTGATTACACATCTCTGAGAGGCATCTGCCCAGAAACCCAGGGATAAATAAATATCCAGTCTAAAAGCCAGCCAGATAAATAGCTGTCACACCCTGGCTCTATGCTTCCATCTAAAACCTAACAACATAAACCTAGCACCATGACATGCAACAATGAAATAATTACAATATGCAGTCATGGGGTAGAGTAATATCTACTGGAGTAATTTATTGGCTCACGTAATTCCGGTTATGTCCTGATTCCTGTCTGTTTGCTCATTTTATGGGGGGTTAAATTGGTTTCAGACACAAGGCCATATCATGACATGAGTCGTATGGGCCAAGGAAAGACTGAACAAAGGTTTAGTTTCAGGAGAAAGCACTCCAATGCACATAGAAATCACTGACTACCAGAAAGTAAATGACGAACTTGCCCTGATAATCAAATCAGGTCACCTCACCTTTGCATGGGTTACAAATCTGCGCTCAGGCATTGTGGAGACACTGACGTGAAATGGGGGCAATCTTCAGGATGGCACTTTATCCAAGTTTGATCAGGCGGTGGATGTATTGGCGAGCCCGTGCGGCGCCCGCTTCGCGCATGCGCAGACGAGATCTCGGAAACGGGTGGAGCTATCTACTTGAAAGTTGGTGAATGTATCTTGCCCCGGATACAAATTTTATCGGGTCGCCGAGCCCGTGCGACGCCAGCTTCGCGCATGCGCAGACGAGATCTCGGAAACGGGTGGAGCTATCGACTTGAAATTTGGTATGTGAATGTATCTTGCCCCGGATACGAATTTTATCGGGTCGCCGAGCCCTGCGATGCCAGCTTCGCGCATGCGCAGACGAGATCTCGAAAACGGGTGGAGCTATCGACTTGAAATTTGGTATGTGAATGTATCTTTCCCCGGATACAAATTTTATCGGGTCGCCGAGCCCGTGCGACGCCAGCTTCGCGCATGCGCAGACCAGATCTCGGAAACGGGTAGAGCTATCGACTTGAAATTTGGTTTTTGAATAGCCCGGACAACGTCGGGCTCATCGGCTAGTCTATTATATATTTTGGAAGATCTGTCTGTCTGTCTGTTTCCAATGGACTCGAAAACGGCCGAGCCGATTTCGATGAAACTTGCTATGTGGGGATATTTTCGGCCGGGGAGTGACATAGGCCTATTAATTTGCCCGTGCGACGTGACCTTGACCTTGAAATAGGGTCATTTCAAGGTCAAACGCACGAATATCACGGGATTTCGATGAAACTTGGTATGTGGGGGTATTTTCGGCCGGGCAGTGCCATAGGCCTATTAATTTGCCCGTGCGACGTGATCTTGACATCGGGTAATTTCAAGGTCAAATGCTCGAATATCACGGGATTTTGATGAAACTTGGTATGTGGGGTTACTTTCATATGGGGAGTCTCATAAGCCTATTCATTTGCCCGTGCGACGTGACTTTGACCTTGAAATCGGGTCAATTCAAGGTCAAATCGCGAATTTTGATGGGATTTCGACGATATTTGATACGTAGGGTAACTTTTGTCCACTGGGTGTTTTGGACGGGTCGAGTCGTGAGCCCGACCTGACCTTGACCTTCAAAATGATCAATTCAAGGTCAAATCGGGTAAAAACCGGATGGATTTTGACGGGTACTTTTGTCGGGTACTTTTGTCTGGTCAAATCGTGATCCCACTTGACTTTGACCTTCAAAATGGACAATTCAAGGTCAAAGCCCGGACGAAGTCGGGTCACCTTCTAGTGCCATATATTACAGTCCATAGAACTCAGACAGTTTATATGCTTATGTAACTAGATGTTATCCTGAAGATGCATAAACAGTTTGGGATCAATGGTATAAGACAGTATATAGGGAGTACCAAAGAACGCATTAATACTGCTAGAAGCCGTAAAATCTGAGATGGCTCCATCTACAGGTCACCCGGAAGATTCATATGAAGTTTGGTGATGATCGGATGAGGGAGTTGGACTCTTGGGTGCGCAGAAGGATTTAATCATACAAAGAGTAAAATCTAACATGGCCATATTTAGGCCATGTTTTTCAATGAAATACAGAAAATTTGATGGCTCCCATCTAGAGGTCACCCCGAAGATCCATATGAAGTTTGGTGATGATTGGATGAAGAAGGTGGCCTGTAAGGTGTGCCGAAGGAATTTAGTCATACAAAGAGTAAAATCCAAGATGGCCACTGCATGGCGGCCATGTTTTTGAAGGAAATTTACAAAAATTGATAGCTCCCATCTTGAGGTCACTCTGAAGATCCATATGAGGTTTGGTGTGTAGGGTGTGCCACAGGATTTAGTCATGCAAAGAGTAAAATCCAAGATGGCTGCCGATGGCCATGTTTTTCATCGAAAAAATTTCAGATTCGATATCACCCATCTGGAGGTGATCATAAACATACTGGTAAATTTTCAAAACAATTCTGCAATAAATGCGGGCTGCAGGGTGTGCCGATGGATTCAAATTTGAAATCCAAGATGGCCAGCCATGTTTTTTAACAAATTTGTTTTTAATGGAAATTGTTGTCAGACACATAGACATCTAGACGGACGGACGCCAACCCATTGCAATAGCTCAAACTTGACAAAGACGCAAAGAAACAAATGAACAGACAAAGTCTCATTAATAAATATCACACATAGGTGATAAACAGTTGGTTGTTTCAATGGTTCTAAAAACACCCAGGGATTGGTAGACAGATTATTGACCTGTGGATTCTATCTAAATCAGAGAAGAATAAATCAGCTATCTGCTGAACCTAACAGCAAACCAGATTAAAACACCTGTTTTATGGCCGGGGATGGATCTTAGCATGTACCTATATTTACTGATGTTCCTACAACCTTTTTGTAATAGAAAACATAATATATATGCAGACATATGTTTAGATCAAGAATTAACTTCTAACTTAAACGTCAGTCACCGTTAGCTCCCTACATGCATCTGATTGACTCAATCACCAGGTTGATAAATATGATCCAACTTTATATCTATATCTGAGAATGTCTGTTGATCACATGCGTCATCTGACATTTGAAAACTAGCTACGCCTGAAGATTGAACTTAGAATTTCTTTATCTAAATCTGTCTAATTAAATCTTCAATGTTGTTGCTGACTGACAAAGAAGAAGAAGACATTGTATAGATTTTCCTCATGTAGAATTACAATATGTGTCAGTCATCACTAAAACCTTTGTAGACTGCATAATTTGTGCCCCCCCCCCCCCCCTACCCTTGTTAGAAATATAAAATTGAAAAGATAATAGCAGCAAAGAAACAAATGAACAGACAAAGTCTCATTAATAATTATCACACATAGGTGATAAACAGTTGGTTGTTTCAATGGTTCTAAAAACACCCAGGGATTGGTAGATAGATTATTGACCTGCGGATTCTATCTAAATCACAGAAGAATAAATCAGCTATCTGCTGAACCTAACAGCAAACCAGATTAAAACATGTGTTTTATGTCCTAATCTTCTGCTTAATGGTTACCTCTTACTCCTTTGGTTATATCTAAATCAGAGAAGAATATATCAGCTATCTTCAGAACCTAACAGCAAACCAGATTATAACATGTGTTTTATGACAGGAGATGTAACTTAGCAAGTATCTATCTTTACTGATATTGCTAAACCTTTTTGAGAGAGAAAACATAAAATATATGTAGACATGTTTTGATCAAGAACTTCTAACTTCAAATGTCAGTCACCATTAGCTACCAATACTCATCTGATTGACTCAATCACAAGATGGATAAATATTATCCAACTTTATAACCATATCTGAGAATGTCTGTTGGTCACATGCGTCAGCTGGCATTTGAAAACGAGCCTGAAGATTGAACTCAGAATTTCTTAATCTAAACCTGTCTAATTAAATCTTCAATGTTGTTGTTGACTGAAAAAGAAGAAGATAACATTGTGTAGATTTGCCCCATGGATGTAAATCACAATATATGTCAGTCATCACTAAACCTTTGTTGACTGCACAATTCGTGCCCCCCCCCCCCCCCTTACCCTTGTTAGAAATATAAAATTAAAAGATAATAGCCACAAATAGACACATGAACAGACTATGTCTCATTAATAATTAGCACACAAAGGTGATAAACAGTTGGTGGTTTCAATGATTCTAAAAACACCCAGGGATTGGTAGATAGATTATTGACCTGTGGATTCTATCTAAATCAGAGAAGAATATATCAGCTATCTGTTGAATGGAACAACAGCAAACGAGATTAAAACATGTGTTTTATGTCCTAATCTTCTGCTTAATGGTAACTAATGGTTACCTCTTACTCCTTTTGTTTATATCCAGGCGCCATGGTGAGATGCACAAAGCAATAGATATCAACAGAGTCTGATCTCAATTTATCATAAATATCTTCTGCTCATTCTCAATAGCCTAACATCCTGGGGTTAGGGTCATGGGGGTCACACAATGAGGATCTGGAAAATGCAAACTTATCCCCATAAACTTAAGAACAGGAAGTTGTAAGTTTCATAGTTTCCTCAGTTTGAATAGAGACCTGTATACATGTATATATACAGGGTCACAAGGCAGTGAAAAGGGTTAAAGAGGGATTTGAGCTGCAATCCTTATTGTTCATCTTCTGTGTATTGTCCAAATCATTCACTTATCATTGTACGTGCATGTGTAGAATAATCGATAAAATATGTTCAAACTGAAGAAATTAGGCCTGGGACCATTATTGATGGAAATTCAGGTCTACAGTAATGCTCTAATTAATCGACCCCTTAACCACAGCAGAATTATGGGTAACTTTTCAGCATTTAGTCGGAAATATGGCTTGTTGCCATTCATCGGAAAGCATTACTGTATATCTGTAGATATGTCAGTGCAGGAACCTTCCAGTTATAGACGCACTGGTCCAGGTGCTACCACGGCAGAGTAACTTTATAACCCTGTGGTGACTCCAGTAGCGTTCTTTTAACTAGCACACACCTAGGCGTGTACACGGGTCAGCCATTAATGTCCATGCCTCGGACAGCATACTGCACCTAAGACAACATACCTGGATAAATGTTGTAATGGGGTGAGTCGGCATATTGCAATCAAATCTTTATTCAGTGATCTCGTATGAGACTTTTTAACCTGACAAACTTGGTATCTGACCGAGTTCTGATTTTTGTCAGAATACCCTGACCAGGTTGCAATCTTCGGTCTGCTAGAACGAGAGACCAGTACACTACCTCTCGGCTACCATGACTGACTTCCTTTCACAGGTGACACGCGGTTCATGCAGAGGTAGAAAACTAGATATAAAATGAAATGTTATGAGTACATTAAGATGTCAACTTAGGGCCCCACCATCCCCATTGTCACTATACTAAATAGGCAGAATTTCAAAAAAATTACATAAATTTGAGGCAATCAAATGAAATCAATTTTAGAAAAGTCTTTTTTTTCCATAATCTGTTTTACACATCAGGCCTCCTGATACTTTTACCCCTTTTATACTGAATGGATGCTCCCATTCAGCTATAAAAGTACACATTGGAAGGGTCTATTATTCATCTGGAGGGGTTTTCAGGAAAAATAAGCGAACAGATAATAAATGTGCAGTATAGTCCTATTTATTGGATGGAAATGTTCAGACAACAAGTTCAACAAACACCTGGTGGTTAATTTATTATCTGAACATTTGCTATGGGAACTACTCGTTAATAAAGATGTCTGGAGCTTCCTGAAATTTTGCGAAAACCATGTGAGACTATGGGAGACTCGCATATATAAGAGAATGCATTGGCCTAACAATATTTACCTTGCAAGCCAGTGCATTTTCTTATATGTGCGAGGCACCCTGTGGCAGACTCACATATATAAGTAAAAGCACTGGCACATGATCTTTAATGCTGCACCAGCGTAGCTCCCATCATGAAAGGGCTAAATTCCAAGTATTAAAAAAGTATCATGCCATGATATCAACGATAAATGTCCGAGACCGCTAATAATTGGTACAGTAATGCCCTAAACAATCGACTCCTTAACCACAACAGAATTATGGGTAATTTTTCAGGATTTAGTCGGAAATATGGCTTGTTGCAATTCATCGGAAAGCTCTCACTGAGAGCTTTCGATGAATTGCAACAAGCCATATTTCCTATTAAATCCTGAAAAATTACCCATAATCCTGCTGTAGTTAAGGAGTCGATTATTTAGGGCAATACAGTACTATGTTAGTCCTGTTGAGATTCCATTTTTGACACAAATCAAGAAAATTTCTCACAAATGGAGGCCAGCACCCAAAGGATAGAGAACAGAGATAACATCATTATTTGCTGAGCAATCATCTCACCCTAATTTTGTTTGGTTTCTGTTTCGTACCTGAATAATTCAGTTGATTGCCGGACAAAGCATGATCTAATCTCAAGATTATTTTTACTTGGGTGTTGTTGGGGCCTCAGTATCCACCAGTCATCTTGATTTCAAAAGAACGTGGACCAGAAAAGCTATATTTTAGGAAGGCGTATATAAAAATATGTTGAAATTAGCCTGTTACGCCTCAGGAATGGAAAACTATATCGTTCAGAAAGCCGAGTGTTATACGGTAAGACCGTCTCACACATTAGTGAGAGCGTTTAAACAGGAATGTAAGACAAAAACTCCTCCAAACATCAAATGGCCGGAGATTTGATTGTGTAATATGGTTACTTTCTTTATCAGCCTAAATTTATTTTTCCAATGACCGAATGTGAACTTTATAGGAAACGAGGTCCCCAGAGGGTGAATTTAGCACAGCGGGCTAGCATCCCCAATTTACCCTCTGGAGACCTCATTCTACTTAGGCCTCAACTGCTATGGGAGACCTTAGGATCAGATTGAATTTCCTCACCTCGATTATGCATTTTATCTTCTGAGAAGCGAAAAATTAACCAAAAGCAATGTTAATTTGAGACTGTAGATACTTCCCAGAAGATGAGGCCTAAAGCAGAATTGGTCCCCAGAGGGTGAATTTGGTGATGCTATATAGCTCGCCATGCGGAATAGCGTCACTAAATTCATCCTCTGGGGACCTCATTATGCAAATATGAGACACACTAAATTCAGGCTTGCTAACACCAGTGACCTTTATTTCATAAACAAAATCAACTAGAAAGCTATATTTTTGGTAGGTATATAAAATCCATTTAATATTAGTGAGTTACGCCTGGGGACTGGAAAGCAATATCCTTCTGCTATCATCTCACACATTAGTGAGAGCTTTTAGAACAGAAGATAACAGAAGAGCTCCTTGGAATATCAAAGGACAGAGATTTGATTGTGTGCAGTGTTTCCTTTATGTTTTGATTGAATCCCTTAACAGAAGAGTATCATATGGCCATTTAAATGATGAGAATGAATTACCCTCAGATAGTATATACTCTTTTCCAAATTCATGGGCATATCATGTTTTTGCTGCCTGGAACACATTAACCCTTCTCCTTGGTATTTCTATATATATAAATAGTAGGGTCTGTCTGTCAATCTGTCTGCATGTCTATCTGTCTCTGCTTGATTTTTCTCCCAGACCCCTTTTTTATGAATATGTGAGTTGCAGGGTACATTTGCAATACTGGTAATCAAAGTTGTCCCCTCACCCTTTTGCATGGAAGGTTGTCCCCCCCCCCACCATTCTGTGTTGATCAGAAGCTGGCATTCTCACTTCAGGTCACTAAAAAGTTTCCAGTTTTAAATGTTAGTTAAGTGCAAAGTAATGTTCAGTAATGCCCTAAATCGACTCCTTAACACAGCAGAATTATGGGTAACTTTTCAGGATTTAGTCGGAAATAATTGGCCTGTTGCCATTCGTCGGAAAGCTCTCACTGAGAGCTTTCCGATGAATGGCAACAAGCCATATTTCCGACTAAATCATGAAAAATTACCCATAATTCTGCTGTGGTTAAGGAGTCGATTACTTAGGGCCTTACTGTAGGACTTTATAAGGAGGCCGGAATATATCCTCCAGGACTATTCTGAAAATAATCAAAGAAAGTGGTCAAATTTGAGAGCATTGATTGGAGAGTTGAGTGATTAGATGGCTTTCAAGCAGAAGGTTAAGATCGCTTGCCCTCCACCTCCAAGGCAATATGACTGGGCTATATGATAGGTTCGCTTGCCCTCCACCTCCAAGGCAATATGACTGCTATATGCTAGTATCGCTTACCCTCCACCTCCATGTCAATATGACTGGGCTATATGCTAGGATCGCTTGCCCTCCGCCTCCATGTCAATATGACTGGGCTATGTGCTAGAATCGCTTGCCCTCCACCTCCATGTCAATGTGACTGGGCTATGTGCTAGGATCGCTTGCCCTCCACCTCCATGGTAATGTGACTGGGCTATATGCTAGGATCACTTGCCCTCCACCTCCATAGTAATGTGACTGGGCTATATGCTAGGATCGCTTGCCCTCAACCTCCATGGTAATGTGACTGGGCTGTGGACTAGTAACAATTGTGACTAGATAGCTTTACCCTCCACCTCCATGGCAACGTGACAGGGAGCAATACACTTAAGGATCGCTTGCCCTCCACCTCCATGGCAATGTGACTGGGCTATATGCTAGGATCTCTTGCCCTCCACCTCCATGGTAATGTGACTGGGCTATATGCTAGGATCTCTTGCCCTCCACCTCCATGTCAATGTGACTGGGCTATGTGCTAGGATCTCTTGCCCTCCACCTCCATGGTAATGTGACTGGGCTATATGCTAGGATCTCTTGCCCTCCACCTCCATGGTAATGTGACTGGGCTATATGCTAGGATCTCTTGCCCTCAACCTCCATGGTAATGTGACTGGGCTGTGGACTAGTAACAATTGTGACTAGATAGCTTACCCTCCACCTCCATGGCAATGTGACTGGGCTATACACTTAAGGATCGCTTGCCTTCCACCTCCATGGCAATGTGACTGGGATACAAGCTAGGATAGCTTACCCTCCACCTCCATGGCAATGTGACAGGGCTATACACTTAAGGATCGCTTGCCCTCCACCTCCATGGCAATGTGACTGGGCTATACACTTAAGGATCGCTTGCCTTCCACCTCCATGGCAATGTGACTGGGATACAAGCTAGGATAGCTTACCCTCCACCTCCATGGCAATGTGACAGGGCTATACACTTAAGGATCGCTTGCCCTCCACCTCCATGGCAATGTGACTGGGCTGTGGACTAGTAACAATTGTGACATAGTTCAAACTGGCCCAAGGGAATGTCCAATGTTGACAATTTCAAATAAATTATGATTGTTAAATATCCTATTTAGTGTGACCTGCTGGAAGTCCTATTGTGTGAAATTTCTTAAAGTCAAGTGGTTAATATTTTCAAGTGGTTAATATTTTAATAAATTAAAGAAAGCGAAGAATTTTAAGAGAGACAGTGGACAATACAAACAACATGGTCATTCATAAAGTTAAAAACTGTCATCAAAGTTATCTATTCTGTGGTAAATTGCCCCAATCTATTGAGAAAAAATTGATAACAACAAAGCGTAGTATCATCTTCTCAGTATGGTGGGCCTCTCCAAACACTTTTTATCATGAGGAACAAAGCAGAGCTGGAGGCGGGGTCACAGGTGGTCAATACAGAAGGACATGACGAATAATGAGGACCATTCACTGGGCGATCTACGGTGCATGAGTAAAAAGGAGGTAATGGGGCTAATAACTTATTTTGGGGAACTATTTAGTGTTGGTATGCCCCAAGGCATCAAAGCATGGGCTGTTCCCAGCGTGACTCATGTATTAAATTTAACACATCTAGTTCCTTCGTCTTCACCAGTATTAACTAGCGCTGAAATGGTCATTGTCACCCCATTTTGTTCAGTTGGTACCCTGCTTTTTAAAAGTATAAGTTGGTTACCCAGCTTTTATAAAATTTACATTTGGGTACCCAGCTTTATGAAAGCAGTCGATCTGCAGTATCTACGTCCTAGCTATGCATACAATTTTTCTCTGCTATACTTTTCAAGCATCATGATGAGTATACATCACAATTCATATAAAATCAAGTATTACAAATTAACAGGTTCATTTCAAATCAACTAACAGCAACCACTAATTAAATCACACTCTGTGTGAGATTTCATCAAGCTGCATGAGTACCCAAATGTAAATTTTACCAAAGCTGGGGGGTACTCAACAGAAAATTAAAAAAGCTGGGTACCCAACTGAACGAAAGGGGGTGACAGTGACCATTTCAGCTTAACTAACCCCTTCTATACAAAACAAATTCTCCCACTCAGTTTAACTTTATGCATTGGAATGGTCTATTCTTCATCTGGAGGGATGGTCAGGAAAAAAGAGCAGACGACAGACAGACAAAAAGATAATACAATTGAGGAAGGATTCTTATTCATTGGTTGGAAATGTTCAGATAATAAGTTCAACAATCGACCTGAACTTATTGTTTGAACATTTCCTAAGGGAACCACTCGTCAATGAGTATAATAGTAAAGAAAGGGTTAATAAAAAACAAAGTTTCATATCCCGACCAAGTCTGAGTTTAGTGTGCCAGTCATTTGCAGAATGAGGTCCTCAGAGGGTGAATTTAGTTTATGCTATCCCGCATAGCGGGCTAGCATAACCAAATTCACCCTCTTGGGACCTCATTCTGCATGGCCTCATCTGCTATGGGAGACATACATAGACTCAGATTGAAGTTCCCAAATGGTGAATATTGTGATGTACACCTATTGGGAACCTCGATTATGCAATGTGTCGTCTGCCAATTTGGGGATATAGAGAACCTAAAGTAAAAATGAAATAGAATCTATGTGAAGAAGTTTCTATAGAAATTTGATAATAAAGAAACTTTTCAGAGGGTGAATTTAGTGATGCTAGCCCGCTATGCTTGATGGCGTCACTAAATTCAACCTCTGGTGAATCCTCATTCTGCAAAAGACAGGCACCTTATTCTCAGGCCTGCTGGTACAGTAATGCCCTAAGTAATCGACTCCTTAACCACAGCAGAATTATGGGTAACTTTTCAGGATTTTTTCGGAAATATGGCTTGTTGCCATTCATCGGAAAGCTCTCACCGAGAGCTTTCCGATGAATGGCAACAAGCCATAATTCCAACTAAATCCTGAAAAGTTACCCATAATTCTGCTGTGGTTAAGGAGTCGATTACTTAGGGCATTACTGTATAGAGACAAGTGCCAGAATAATGGGCCTCTTCATGCAAAGAAAGACTGGATGAAGTCCTACTCAAATTGCTACATTGATTCCTTAAAGAATCAAAGATGTTCTGTAGAATCATGAAGATGTAAAGTGCTATTGTGAACAGGGATAAACCAAGGTTATTACCTTAGTAATATCATGCAGTTCCAATTAAGCATGTCTTCAAGGCACTTACTTAAGTGTAATCAAGTATAATCAGTGATGAGAGCAATCAAGTACAATCAACGAATAGCAATCAAGGCTGTTTGATAAGTACAGGAATCAACATAAAGCATAGGTCATAGTAAACATGCATATCAAAGTATTTATCACAAAGCATAATTCCTGTTTAGAATGTAGAACATGTTAAACATCAAAGAATGAAAAGCCAGACAATGATCCAATCATCTTCTTTGCCAAGTTACAGTAATGCCCTAAATAATCGACTCCTTAACCACATCAGAATTATGGGTAACTTTTTCAGGATTTAGTCGGAAATATGGCTTGTCTCAATGAGAGCTTCCGATGAATGGCAACAAGCCATATTTCCGACTAAAACCTGAACAATTACCCATAATTCTGCTGTGGTTCAGGAGTCGATTATTAAGGCCATTACTGTATCTCATTACCTAATGCTATGACTACAAAAAATATATAATTTGGAAGGATCGACATTCAGATTTTGCTATGAAGGGTGAAAATTTCATCCATTGGTCATATTAGAGAGACCAAATAAAATTTAAAAAATTAAAAAATATCATGAATAAATATTTACTGAAATTCTAAATTAATGTGACATTTTCATTCTCATGGAAACGAATGATGTACTTTTAGTTCCACTCAAAACTTGTCATTTCATAATATATCACAAACTCAGCCATGAATTCAATGGGAAAAGCAACATGAATATTGAATTTTAAACATTTATTTCAGCTTTAATCCAGTTTGAGTTCCATGGCTCCAGGATATAATACACAACTAAAATTAAATCATAACTTTGAGGTAAGGTTAACCCTTTCTATAGTAAACACCTCAATTATGCATTGCGTCATCTGCAAATTTGGGGATATTGATAAACTAAACTAACAAGACAGTCAAAGACTGTGGGGTCGCTCACCAGACTGCAAAGACTGATAAGACTGGGACTCTGGAGACCACAACAGTCAGAACTTTTCATAATCATTTTAAAAGAAGTAGATCTAAACAGGATATGTGGCTAGAGAGGCTTCATGTATGTAGATCGGTGAATATCTACC
Organism: Siphonodentalium dalli; assembly: GCA_032622095.1. Lineage (NCBI taxonomy): Eukaryota > Metazoa > Mollusca > Scaphopoda > Gadilida > Siphonodentaliidae > Siphonodentalium > Siphonodentalium dalli. The sequence goes on along the minus strand of CP136063.1, from coordinate 90,636,143 downwards.
TTGAAATTACCAACAGTACACTACTGATCACCCCCCCTCCTCCAGCTCAACAAGTCCCCTTCCGTCTTAGCTTGGAATTTCACAACCGACATCTCAAACTTTCTCAATTGTTGGAAATTTCCAATCTCACAAGCGCCTTTTTATATCAGGCATGAAATTTTCAACTGTTTAAATTTTGATTAAAGTATGGGGTCAAAACTCCACCCCCTCTACACTCACTACCCATTGCCCCAAACATTGCCCTCACCCAGGCTGCCTAGAAATCAATATTATTATACCAGTACCAAACAGCATAGAGGAGAGTTAAATCTCTTATCTCTGCCCCTATTAGAACAAATGTGAATCCCCATCTATGAGATCCATTTATCTAAAAAATCTAGTAATATCAATATACCCCCCAATATTCAATATACCCCCCCCCCCCCATTGAAAAATCAGGGTATGATTTCACCTGGATAAGTGGTGGTTAAGAAAATAATTTTGAAACAGCCAAGCCTGTATTTAGTGTGTCTGACCTTTGTAGAATGAGGTCCCCAAACGGCGAATTTAATGACACTATTCCGCAAGGTGGGCTAGCATCACTGAATTCACCTCACCCTCTGGGGGCCTCTTTTCCTAAAAATGACCCCATTTGAACAAATCTGAACCCCGGTCACCCAAGGCCCCTCCATACCAAATATAAGCTATATAGGCCCAATGGTTCTTGAGAAGAAATTGTTTTAAGAATTACTATGGAGGGAAACAGTTATGGTCCTGGCTTTGCACCTATTTGATCTGATGAACTTATTTGAACAAATCTGATTGTGAGTCACCTAGGGAACATGCACACCAAAATATATAAACACATTCGGTCTTTAATATGGAGAAGAAAACAATTGTTGAAAGACAGATGGATAGACATCCCAACAGATAGATAGATAGAAGGACTGCCTGACAGACAGAAGACAAATTCAATCCAATATACCCCCCAATTTTTCTTCACCTGGATAAGTGGTGGTTAAGAAAATAATATGAAACAGCCAAGCCTGAATTTAGTGTCTGACATTTGCAGAATGAGGTCCCCAAAAGGTGAATTTATCTAGCATCACCGAATTCACACTCAGTCTGATTAGGCCTCAACTGCCATGGGAAACCTAGAAACAGATTGAAGTTCTACTGTTGAAGTTGGTGATGCACACCCGGTGATGCACACCTATTGAGAACCTCGATTATGCATTTTATCTTTTGCAAATTAGGGGACATAGAAACTGAACAGAATGGAAAAAGTCAAAAAGTAACTAAAAACTAAATTTCTATTTGACACTCAAGATACTTCCCAGAAGATGAGGCCTAAGCAGAATGAGGTCCCTGGAGGGTGTATTTGGTGATTCTAGCCTGCTGTACAGGGTAGCAATACTAAACACTAAATTCACCCTCTGGGGACCTCATTCTGCAAATGTCAGACACACTAAATTCAGGCTTGAGAACATAATTTTGTTTTAATTTGATAATAACAACAAGCACCAATGTTGCTAGTGCAGTGTTTACACAAACCTGTCCAATAACATTCTAATCTCTAATCTGTCATTCTGATCTCAATTAATGACCTGACTGAGTCCTCTGGTAGATATAATATTGGCAGATATAATAACTGCTTCTGGAGAGAGGTAAGATGTGATATGATATGGGTGAAGGGGCTGTTGGCAGGATGGGGGCCTGGGTCATGTGAGGGTGGGGGGGGGGGGGGTGGGTGATGGAAAGTTTCTGTGATTTCATTAAAGACTGAAGTTTCATAACTCAGAGGATCTTATAATTTTTCAAATTTTATAACATGTTATAAAAAAAAATGTAAAATTAATTTTGTGTGTTAAATTGAGCAACCTGAGTTCAATCTGAATTTTTGTTTTTCTTGGGTTTTATTTTTTGAGTTATGTCACTGGCTCCGCCCACATCCGACACAGTGACCTCATTTGAACAAATCTGAACCACAGTCCCCCAAGGACCCTTTGTACCAAATATGAACCCATTCAGCCCAATGAAACTTGAGAATAAGTTGCTGTAAGAATTACTATGGTGGGAAAGAGTTATGGTCCTAGCTTCGCAACTATTTGACCAGGTGACTTCATTTGAACAAATCTGAATGTGATTCACCTAGGGAACATCCACACCAAATATGAACCCATTCGGTCTTACGGTTCGGGAGGAGAAGATCATTCTTGACGGGAGGACGGACAGACGGGACAGACAGACGGACGGACGGACGATGGACGAGGAGCGATGACTATAGCTCCAACGGAGACTTCGTCTCAGGTGAGCTAAAAAAGAACAAGAACTGTCACTCGGAAGTGACTATGCCCCATAAACTCGTGAGTGAATTTATACTCTGACATCCAATAATTTAATAAGTCTTTTTTAATATAATACCCCCATACTTTCATGAAAGATCAGATTTAGTATCTGGGCCCAACGTATATAAACAATGCATTGAAAATAGGCAACATAATCAGCTCGTTTCCATATAAGGTGTGCGTTTGTTTTGAAAATAGGTGCAATCTGTTGAGACTGTTAACGCGTATGCATCGGATTACATCCGACTTTGACCTTTACCAAACCACTATGCACACCGTCATCCTTAGATTAACCATCACTCCTTGTTTCGTTGAAATCATGAGATGTACACAAAATGTATGGAGCGGACACGAATGAGTGCCTGGTGACATAATCAAGAGAATGACCTTTTCCTGTGACCTTGAAACAGGAATCAACGATTGGACAAACACATTTTTTTGCACGACACAACATCTCCTCATTAGGAACAACTATGGCAAGTTTCAATAGAATCCAATAGAGCATTGCGATGTTATGGAGCATGCAGACACGAAAATTAATTCTTATGGACGGACGGACAGACAGAAAAGACAAACTAATATCCTTGTTAATTGATAACAAGGATACTTTCTAGAGAAGATGAAGCCTATGCAGAATGAGGTCCCCATAAGGGGAATTTAGTGATGAGAGGCCGCACCCCTTCACTAAATTCACCTTCTGGGGACCTCATTCTGCAAATGTCAACACCATATTACAGGGCTGGCTACTTTGAAAAATTATAGACTGATATGTGGTACTCATGAAGAAAAGTTTAGCGAATTACGCATTAAATCTCAGCAGGAAGATAAGAAAAATCTCTTTGGGATCAATATTTCAGCAGATATAGAGGTCTGAATAGTCTGTTTGATCTAAAGAATCTAAAGATGAAAAGCAAAGACAGGATATTACTATTAATCATTAAATGTACTCTTAAAACTGCATTAATCAGCAAGAATTGTGACAGAATCTTAAGGTTGCGCTCACATTTAATTTTTCCACTTCACCACAAATTTGCATTCATGTTATTTAAAACTGGACATCATTTCTATATTATACTATAAAATGTTGAACTTAGTGATATGTTTCGAGTAAATTTGTAACTTAGTTTCTGTTTCAGTGAACCATTAAAAATAGCATTGAAAACCATTTCCAATGCTTCAACGCTTCATGAATCGCTATGTGAAACTCATTTTACAAATTTACATGCTCAGTTGTTCCTAGAAGTACAGTGTTATTGCTGTTCCATATTTACAAATCCGTATGAAATGTACTTTCCATACGCATCTCGTTGACATCAAATGATGTACGTGACATTCACCTCAACCATGAAAATGGAACTATAAAATAAAAGAATCATCGCACATGACAAAACAAGCCCTGTTTGTGCCTAAATAAACCTGTAAGCCTGTATTTATTAATGCACAAAGCCTAGGATGCAGCATTAAAGATAATGTGCCAGTGCATTCTCTTATATATGGGAGTCTCCCATATGGCGCCTCACATATATAAGAGAATGCACTGGATTAAAAGGTCAAGGTAAATATCGTTAAGCCAATGTATTCTCTGATATATGCGAGGCTCCCTATGGGAGACTTGCATGTATAAGAGCAGTCCTTCCCAGGAGACGGGAGCGATTGCTCTCACACCCGAATGCACTCGCAATTTTTAATTCACGGGTGCTAAAATTCGCACTCATCCCTCTTATCAAAATGTTCATGGTCACTGTAATAGTTGATTCAATATTGAACTTTTTGAAGGTATATTTAGAACCTTTCCCATCTCAGTTAAATAATGGGCATGTGAAAGTTTAACTGGACATAGGTCTATCCCAAAAATACATTTTGTTTGAGAAAAACCCAATTTACGATTGTATTATGGGCGCAATTACACCCGTCTTCTGAATTGCGAGAGCAAATAAGTGCTCTCGCTGTGTTTTCCTCGTGGGAAGGACTGTAAGAGAATGCATTGGCACAGGATTTTCGCAAAATTTCAGGAAGCTCCAGTCCTGGGAGGGTCAAAGAATGTAGGATTTAATTATTGTCAGAATTTTCAAAAAAACCCTTTTGGAAAACACGACATCTGTAATACACAAAAATATAATAACATTCAAAGAGAATATCAGCTAAAGAAAATTAGAATGATATGTCTGGTGGAATGCATATGACTGAGCGCACACCACCTTAAGAAGACGAGGATGATGTGTCGGAGGATATATATGACTAACAGAGTGCTATATTGTGAGGATAAACACTCCCGAATCAAAGGGAAAAATTATTACTTTATGTCAGGTAGGTTCTATCTGATCCCAGAACCACTACAGATGCACTGTGGAAGAAATTAAAGGGATGCCTTTAAAATTTGCATGCTATAAACATGTCTCTCCTTTGGAATACAACAAATTGTATTATTGTTCCCTGAGAGCTAGGCAAGGTCTCGTAAATGTATTCAAATTTATTTTTCGGTTAGTACAGGGCAACGATTGTTATTTCATTGGGCAACCACTAATTAACCCATTGGGAGCGCCACATAAATAAGAGAATGCATTAACACAGGGTTTTTCGAAAAAATATCAGGAAATTCCAGTCATGGAAGGGTTAAAACTTTCATGTGAATATTAGCAGGGTACAGCAGACAGAGATGTAGAATCCAGTACAATCTCAGACAAAAATATGTTATGTTGCAAAAACAATTTCTAAGTCGAAAAAGGGGAAGAACACCACTAAAAACATTATCGCAGGTGCTCATGTTCCCATGGTGATAGGTATCTGTGCCAAGTTTAAAAAAAAATAATATAGCAATACAAGCTCGGAGAAAGTTAATTGTATTCACGGACAGATGAACAGACGGACGTACAAGCTGATTCCAGAATAACCACCCTGACATCTTCGGGTGGGCAAGGGTTAGAGCAACAGTTGTGTATTGCATGGCATGTGAATTTATTCCACATTATAAATGTACCATATGCTTACAGTAATGCCCTAAATAATCGACCCCTTAACCACAGCAGAATTATTGGTAATTTTTCAGGATTTAGTCGGAAATATGGCTTGTTGCCATTCATCGGAAAGCTCTCACTGAGAGTTTTCCAATGAATGGCAACAACCATATTTCCAACTAAATCCTGAAAAATTACCCATAATTCTGCTGTGGTTAAGGAGTCGATTATTTAGAGCATTACTGTATTTGGACACACAAGTATTCATTCAATTGCAGTTTGTCAATTGAATACATGCGTTCTGCATGCTACACACATGTTAAATAAGTAGAGAATTCTCAGAGTTTTCAGCCACGAACCAAGTCGGAATAAATTAACACTACCTGAATCTGTTTCCAGAAACTCAAAAAATTAGAGGTCACCCTGAAGTTTGGTGACGATTGGATGAGGGATGCGGCCTGTATGGTGTGCCATCAGATTTTAACCCTTTCATAACGGGAGCTTCGCTGGTGGAGCATTTAAAGATCCAGTGCATTATCTTTTCTATGCGAGTCTCCCATAGGGAGCCTCGCATATATGAGAATTAATTGGCTCACAAGGTCAAGGTAAATATTGTTAGGCCAATGTATTCTCTTATATATGCGAGGCTCCGTATGGGAGACTCACATATATAAGAGAATACATTGGCACAGGGTTTTCGCAAACTATCAGAAGCTCCAGTCATGGAACTTGGGTTAATATTCATGCAAAGAGTAAAATCCAAGATGGCTGCCAGCGGCCATGTTTTCATCCGGTATGTGACATCAAAGATGGCTACTGGTGGCCATGTTATTTATCGATTTCGGAAAAAAATAGATAGTTCCCCTAAGATCCATATGAAATTTGGTGATGAACGAATGAGGGACGTGGCCTGTAGGATATGCCAAAGGAAATAGTTGATGGATCAAGCACACATGCATGCACACACGACAACCCTTGGCAATAGCTTAAACTGCCTTCGTGAAGTTGAGCTAAATATAAATGGAGGGATGGACAGACAAACAGACATAATGTATAGAAATAAATGATTCAACAGGAACCGTGAATGCATCTTTAAACCATTCTATACTAAATAATCATAGATGAATAGTTCCTTTTGGAAATGTTCAGATATAAATAAGTTCAACAGACGACTAAAAAATTACCTTATTATCTAAACATTTCCCACCAATGAATATGCAAATGTATTGTCTTTTTGTCATACTGTCGTCTGCTCATTTTACCTGAACATCCCTCCAAATGAATAATAGACCATTCCAATATATACTTTTAGCACTAGGCGGGAGAATCCTTTTAGTATAGAAAGGGTTAGACTTACCCAAAGCTCTACATACTATATTGCTGTGGGAATGTTGGCATTGGTTACCTAGCATTCTTCAACTTTATGACAGATTGCATCTGTATAGTGTACAATAAATGTTGTAACCAATACGGAACCCAATATTAATATATATTAAGTTTCTGAAATAAAGCTTTGCATGTTATTGCTGTGGTTAGCCACAAAACCTTCAAAGTTTGACGATCTTAGCACTGCAAGTTGTTAAGTTTTCTGCATGACAGGATCGAGTCAGGACATCGCCATGATTTCAAACAGAACCGGTGCTGTTCTGCTTTAATAAGAGCAGGTCGATTTAACGATAAAACATAAGTATGAATCATATAAACACATAAAACATGTAAAAAAAACTAATTAAAAATAATTCCTGCACAATCATAATTATAGATCTCTATGAGCATCTTTGATCAAAGAGTGATAGAGTTAGACTCAAACACAACTATGATTCCATGGACAGCCATCACAGAGTTATAGAGTACAGTAATGCCCTAAATAATTGACTCCTTAACCACAGCAGAAGTTTGGGTAACTTTTCAGGATTTAGTTGGAAATATGGCTTGTTGCCATTCATCGGAAAACTCTCAGTGAGAGCTTTCCCGTGAATGGCAACAAGCCATATTTCCAACTAAATCCTGAAAAGTTACCCATAATTCTGTTGTGGTTAAAGGAGTCGATTATTAAGGGCATTACTGTAAGTCTGAAAACCAATGTGAGATGTCAGAAATCAAAGAGTGATAAGAGAGAATAGGAAGGATGGTTGGACCAACACAAGCTTATCAACAATAAAGCAATTATTTTAAGCTTTCGATACAACTGACATGAGTCTAATATTCATAAAATACTGGCATCAACACCTAGCTTTCTTAATTCGAACGCTTTCCAGTATCTTATAATAGAAATGTTGTAACCGGTATGGACCCCAAAACAAAACAATAATATTACATTTAAAGATTCTGTAATAATAAAGTAATGCATGATATTGCTGTGGTAAGCCACAAACCCTTCAATGTTTGATGATCTTGGCACCACAAGTTGTTAAGATTTCTGCATCATAGGAGTCAGGACATTGCCACGACTTCAAACAGAACCGATGCTGTTCTGCTTTAAGTAGAGCAGGTCAATTTAACAATAAAACATAAACTTGTATTAACACATAAAATATGTAAAAAAAACTAATTAAAAATAATTCCTGCATAATCTTATAGATCTCTATGAGCATCATTGATCAAAGAGTGATAGAGTTAGACTCAAACACCACTATGAATCCATGGACAGCCATCACAGAGTTATAGAGTAAGTCTGAAAACCAATGTGAGATGTCAGAAATCAAAGAGTGATAGGAGAGGATAGGAAGGATGGTTGGACCAACACAAGCTTATCAACAATAAAGCAATTATTTAAGCTTTCAATACAACTGACAGGAGTCTAATTTTCAGAAAATTCTGGCATCAACACCTAGCTTTCTCTATGTGAACCGTTTCCAGTATCTTATAATAGAAATGTTGTAACCGGAGGTATGGACCCCCCAAAAAAACCCAATAATATTACATTTGAAGGTTCCGAAATAAAGCTTTGCATGATATTGCTGTGGTAAGCCACAAACCCTTCAATGTTTGAAGATCTTGGCACCACAAGTTGTTAAGTTTTCTGAATGAAAGGAGTGATGACGCCACCACAACATCAAACAGAACAGGTGCTGTTCTGCATTAAGAAGAGTAGGTTGATTGAAGATAAAACCTAAGTATGAATCTTTTTAACACATAAATCATGTAAAAAGACACAGTACACAGCATCATTGATCAAAGAGTGATAAAGAAATAGATAGAACACAATGCGCATCTTAATCGAGAATCTTTTATCAAACTATTTGCGGACAGTGCCATGATAAATTACATGAAAGCGTTGAGTGAAATGTGAATATGTGCCATCTGCCAGCATCTGCAACAAGTTTTATTTATAAAAGATTCTGGATTATGATGCCAGTTGTGTTCTGTATTTATCCCACATTCTTGTGTTGGATAAGTGTTATCCATGACTGTGACTACCATTGATACTATCACTATGTTTATTGTGATTTAAGTTTGATGAAAAACTAGTAATTATCTCTGGGCATCACCAGGATGTTATGTACCTACGTCATCGCTCTTGAAGTAGTTACGGCTTGTATTCCACTTGTGGTATACAACAAAATTAATTCAATCGCTGGGATTCCATTGAATATGTGTGCCTCACGTCAACGGGTGTGGAATAAAATCCATCCACAACAGTGATTTGAAAGACAGCAATCAAAATAAAAAGCTATGAAAGTCTAGACATAAGCTTATCGACAATAAATAAAATGTTCCAAGCTTTTGTTCAAGCCTTGATATATTGTGTCTGATATTTGCAAAATGAGGTCCCCAGAGAGTGAACTTAGTGATGCTATCCCACACGGCAGGCTTGCTTCAATAAATTCACCCTCTGGGGACCTCATTCTGAACCTGCAATGGGAGACCTGGGATCAGTTCCCCAGTTGATGTTCACCCATTAGTCACCTCGATTCTCCTGCATACGTTCGTACAGAAATCTTCGGGAGTGAAAATGTTAACAGAGCATATTACTGGAAATAGGTCGTTGTGTGTTCCCCATACCGAGGGTCAATTGATAATTGAATGAATAATCTGTGGTGCTGGTCCGAGTCAGTACATGTGGTGACCACGTGATGTGGGAAGAGAGTCACTTTTTACTGGGAACTCGTTGTGTTCAGATCATATTTTCAAATTTTGCTATGGCTTCTGATAAAGCTCCGGCACCATCTAAGGGTGCTCCTCTTTCGGCCCTCGCTTTTCACCTGGACCCAGGAGCTGGGGACGACGATCTCCTCGACTTGCTTGGGGATACGGACTCGGACAGTTTCCATGGGTTTTCACACCCTGTCACGGCTGTGTCGAAAACCACTGATTTTTCGCAAACAAACGCCTCCTCAGCCCGCTAACCAAAAAGACACAAAAAAAGAGGAAAATCACCCCGGTTACCCGCCGGGATCCGGGTGTATCTAAATCAAAGAAATCTACCCCGTCTGCCTCAGCCACGCACGCGACGGCCGGAACATCTCCGCCATCCGATCAATTTAATTTAATTTTGCAAAACATGGATGCCATCAACGCACGATTAGATCGGCTCAATGCCGGGCCTCCTGTTTCACCCGTTCACCACCATGATGCTATACCGGATGATCCTTTCCCTCCTTTTCCCGACGATCAAGTCGATGATGAACCGGGTGAAATCAATTCTGTGAATAATGATGTGGATCACATATTTGGACAGGCGACGGACGCTCTTGGTCCGCTACCGGATATTTCCTACTCCCCACATGACTTCCAAGTGGGAGTGGAGGTGCCGACCACTATTGCCGCTTTTGCAACAAGAGCGTGTACGATTCGATGCGACAAGGATCGTATCACACAGATCATGGGCAAATTTTCCATCCCTGCCAATGCTCTTCAGATCGCGCCGCCTAGGGTTAATCAAGAGATCTGGAACGTAATCAGGAGCCCCCACATCCGGGTGGCTGACGTCACGTCTCAAAATACGCAGAGGATTTTCTCCATTTCGTTGGCCGCGCAGATATAATTACTACGTGTGATTCAACAATCTGGAAATTCCACCGATGCTTTGCCGATTATTCGTCAGTTGATTACTGACAATGTTTTGATCTTGGGTCATGGCATTCACAAACTTTCTATGCACCGTCGCAAATCCTTTTTGCCTATTCTGAAACCCCACACCAGAGGGTTGGTTTCATCGATAACGCCAATTACTGGATTTCTTTTCAGAGATGATGTCTCTCAACAAATGCGAGAACTCGGGGAAACTCATCGTTCCACTGCAGGAGGTACCAACCAGTTTGTCAACTCACAGCACGTATACCTGCTCGGCCTTTTTTAGGCCACAGTCACAAGCCTTATGGTGGTCCTGCAAGTGCACCCAACAGATCGGGGTACAAACCACAACGATACCAATTCGGTCGTCCGAGAAACATGTCCAACATCAGGGACAACCGGACAGGCGACCATTTCCGGAAACCAAGTCATTTTCCCAGACACTCAGAAAACATAAAGCAGGTAGGGAATTCTTCCAAATTAACTGCTCTACCCACTTATTTTATAAAGTCTACCATAGCCGACTTTTTATCTGCCTGGACTAATTTAACCCATGACACATGGACTATCAACATTGTTCAAGGTTACAAAATTCCATTCCTAAAGCCGCCGGTTCCAGGGTTGTCAATAGGTACTGGTACCGGAACCGGCGGTAATCAGGAATTAAATCGGTACCGGTTCTGACGTCGAGTACCGACGGTTCTCGGTAATGATTGTTGATTTCTATTAATATACCTCTTGACGAATGTTAAGGGTTGATTAAGCAGATCAACATAAGGCCAAACCCAACTGCAATGGGTTAACGTGATATCGTCAGCACATTCAAGCATCAAAGGCACAGTGTGCCGAACTATGACAACTTGTCACAAAATTGACAGAATACATCATTGTGTGGGAGCTTGTGATGATTGTATTTCTTTGATGAGGCCGGAATGCCGCCGGATGCAAGTCTGCAGTGTTCTGCACGTGCCGTTTCAAGGCATCATTTGAGAGGTGACTAGATTTCCTGGAAGCCATCGTAATTCGTAAAACGTAAAACACAACTTGACAGAGTAACAGACTCGTCTGGGATTATTTTATCCCACACGAAAATGACTCGATCGCAGAAAGTCAGATGCGCCGAATGCAGTACTGTAATAGCCAGATCGAAGGGAAGTACAACGGGAATGAAAAAACATTTGTCGACAAAACACAAAATATCAGTGGATTCGGAAGTTCAGACAAGCCGTCAAGGTTCGACTCCAAAATTTAAGCAGATGCCATTGACCCCATTTATCCAAACTAAAAGGGAAAGTTTACCGGAACTTTTAGGAAAACTGGCCGCTGTAGACAGAATTTGGGTGACATCATTTATGAAATTACAAATTTACAAGTTACAACATGCGAGTAATAGGGCGGCATTATGAATTTATGGCCGATTAGTGAGTTCTCTAATTAATTACCACACAAATAATATGGTGTACCTTGAGTCCGTGACACCGTGTGATCGTCACTACCATGTATCCATACAATATGATACAAGCCTACAATGTTAGCCGACCCAGTAGTCAAACATACATGTCTACATTCGTTCCACTCAGTATTCCGTCTATTAAAAAATCCTCCCCTTGCGACTTGCCGAAAACCGCAGCAGACAACAACTTAATTGTAAATGTCATAGCGATTTTTATTTTCGTTGTTTGACTAAACCTCGAACTTAACGAATAATTGATGATGGAACCCACGAAACCAAAGTTATTTGCAGTATAAAAGACCACTCAATAAGTACCGATACCCGGCGACACGGTTTGCGGTACTGAACATCAGTACGGAACCGGTACCGAAAGTTGTGGTACCGTCGGTACTTTGACAACCCTGGCCGGTGCAATATTGTACACCCAAACCAATACCTTTCTCGACATCAGAGTCACTGATCTTAAATGACGAAATTCACAGTCTCAAGTCGAAAGGCGCGATTTTGCCTTGATCAAAGACCACAAACCAGTTTATTTCTAATGTGTTTTTGCGGCCTAAAACATCTGGGGGTCATAGGCTCATTATCAACCTCACCAATCTGAACAAATGTATCCCCCATGAACATTTTAAGATGGAGACTTTGTCAGTTGTGTTACAAGCTGTTCAACCTGGGGATTGTTTCACTACTATTGATCTCCACGATGCCTATAATAGTATTTTGATCGACCCTGCATTCAGACGTTATTTGAGATTTTACTGGCCATCCCAACTTTGGGAATATGTGGTTTTGCCATTCGGGCTCCGAACTGGACCCCGAATTTTCACGAAACTCATGAAACCTATTTTTTCGGCACTCCGTTCACAGGGTATTTGATCATTTTATTATATTGATGACAGTATTCATTGTGCTGGGTCCTATTCGGGATGTTCTGATAATACCCGACTGGCTATCAACATGCTGACTGCTCTGGGCTTTTGTGTCAACCATGGGAAATCACATCTTGAACCCACCAAACAAATTAAGTACTTGGGTTTTATCAGTTACCTGCAAAGTGTTTCTTCCACAAGAGAAAATTGACATGATTGTCAAAATGTCTGAGGCAATTTTAACATCACCACGAGTGATTATCCGTGAGGTTGCTCAACTTATTGGCCAATATGTTGCAGTTGTCAAGCTATTAGATTTGGCAACCTTTATTATCGAGATCTCGATCATGACAAAATTGCAGGGCTCCGCCTCCACAATCAAAATTTCAATGCATCCATTGAACTTTCCTCCAAGGGAAAAATGATATCCACTGATGGTTGACCCATATTGTTTCGAATAATGGATGTCCTTTCCGGGCTCGACCTGTATCAGAATATTTAGAGACCGATTCCTCTCGTCAAGGCTGGGGAGCTATTTTTTGTAGTGCCGATGCTTCGGGTGTTGGTCAGACTCTGATCTCGCTCATCATATCAATTATTTGGAACTTTTAGCTATTTGGAAAGGTCTGACTGCTTTATGCCAAGATATGATTAATATTCATATTTGTGTTAAGTGTGACAATACCACAGCTGTCAGTTATGTTAATAAACAAGGGGGTCATATCCCTGATCTTAACAATCTTTGCAAAACCATTTTTGCATGGTCCGAACTCCGACATATCGACCTATCGGCTATCCACATCGCTGGATTAGACATGGTTGACTTATCGCGTAATTTAAAGCTTGACCTCGAATGGCAGTTGAACCCTACTCTTTTTCATCACATTACTTGTGTATTTGATTTTGTACCAGATATTGACTTATTTGCTTCGCGATGGAAATTGGAATACGCAACTCGCCAATTTGTCAGTTGGAGTTTTGACCACCACGCTTTTCGCACAGATGCATTGAGCTTCCCTTGGACATCATATTCACCATATATATTTGCACCTTTCAGATTGCTGTCCAAGGTCATTGGGAAAATCATCACATACAGAGTTGTCAAAGGTATCTTAATTGTTCCTCACTGGACCACTCAACCATGGTTCCCTCTTCTTTTGACGATTCTGGCGGCGCCTCCGCGTCAGCTTCCTCTGACGCAGAATTAGTTGAGTCTACCGGGGTCTCATCAACAATGTCCTCCTCATCGGTTGCGAGGCCTCAGATTGACCGCTTGCTATGTCTCAGGACTGCCCTCAGTGCATCAGGCATTCCTTCAAACACTGCCAATATCATACTCCAATCCTGGCAACCTGCCACCAACAAGCAGTATAATTTTGCCTGGAATAAGTGGGCAGTTTGGTGTGCTTCAAGACACCTTAATTCCATTGCTCCCTCTGTGACAGATATTCTTCAATAATTACAACACCTAGCTTCTCTGGGTAAATCATATAGTGTCAGCTTCTCTGGGTAAATCATATAGTGTCATCAATACATGTCGGTCAATGATCAGTCAAACACTCAAACTACTGGGGAATTACAGTTTATCCAATGAAGCCCTCATTTGCCGATTCATGAAAGGCATCTATAATGCCAAACCACCTAAAGCTCGATACACTCACACTTGGAAGGTGGCTCCTGTTCTTCGTTATCTTGCTTCATTGTTTCCATTAGAAACATTGTCTCTTGACTTCTCACCAAGAAATTAGCACGTCTAATTGCACTGAGCACTGCACAAAGATCTCAAACTCTGGCTGTTTTAAATCTAGGCCATGCTAGAGTGACACCTTCAGCTGTTATTTTCACTGTGGTAAACCTTATTAAAACTTCACAACCAGGATGAGCTCCTGTAACCATTGAACTGTTTCCTTTCATCAAATGTGAATTATGTGTGATTTATACTCTCAATCATTATATTACTCGGACAATGATCCATCGTAATGATTACAACTTATTTATTTCATTTAAAACTTTCAAACCAGTCGCGCCTGCGACCATCAGTCGCTGGATCAGTGACATTTTACTAGCGTCTGGTATAAATACGGACAAATTTAAATCTCACTCAGTCAGAGGATCCCAACTAGCACAGTGGCTTTGGCGGGAGTAACTCTTGACATCATTTTGAAAACTGCTAATTGGACTTCTGCTGGAGGTTTTTATAAACATTACTTCAGACATCCCAACCACTCTTTTTCAGATGCGGTTTTTGATACCAGTTTAACTCCTCTGAGGAACAGAGGGAGGGGGGCGGTCAGCCCCAGACTGAATCAAGGTTATACTGAAATGGTATTCCTCACCATTGCTACCACAGACATAGTCGCGAGTAGCCGCATATACAGAGAGAAATTCCTTTATTCACCTAATAAAGTATCTAAAGGTTAGATCTGTCCATTATTACTCCCAATTTATTGGTACTTCGTACATCTGATATTTCCCAAGTTATCTCGGGACAATGCTCTGTTAACATTTTCACTCCCGAAGATTTCTGTATGAACGTATGCAGGAGAATTCATATTCTCATCCTCACAATTATGTGTGGATGAGAGGAATTCTCCGAAAAAAATAGAGGGGGAAGAAATCAGAGTGAGTAACTACCCTCCCTGTATTTCCCTCCCTTATTCCATTGCAACTTGGAAAATATTCCCTTCTCGGGAAAGTGACTCTCTTCCCACATCACATGGTCACCGCATGTACTGACTCGGACCAGCACCACAGATTATTCATTCAATTATCAATTGACCTCAATCAATTGACACTCGGTATGGGGAACACACAACAACCTATTTCCAGTAATATGCTCTGTTAACATTTTCACTCTCTCTGATTTCTTCCGTCTCTATTTCGGAGAATTCCTCTCATCCACACATAAATGTGAGGATGAGAATAGGAATTATGCATTTTATCAGGTGGATATCTGAACAGAAGGGGAAACAGTGACTAACAGCAATGTTAATTTGAGACTATAGAAACTTTCCAGAAGACGAGGCCCAAGCAGAGTGAGGACCCCAGAGGGTGAATTTGATGATGCTAGCCCGCTGAGTGAGGTAGCATCACTAAAAGCGCCCTCTGGGGGACCTCATTCTGCAAATGTCAGACACAATATTCCAAGGTTTGCTTTTTATTTAACCGATTCGTGTTGGATTTTCTGGAAATCCGGGCATTAGAACTCCTTGCAGTGTAATAATGAGATGATGTTTCTGTAGCCCATAGAAAGAATTCTAAGAAATTTGATGTCAATAATATGCGTTAAACTGTAGATGTTAGATCATTTGATTGTGGTGGGTTAATTTGTTTTGAACATGTCCCAAGTTGCTAAATTATAATAATAATAATTATGAGATCAAAATATTGTATCTGGAAAGTGTGCAAAGCTAATATGTTGAAGATGAGGGTATTGGTATCTACAATCTCTTATCATCTGATTTTCCATCGACGTATATAGATCGATGGATTTTTCATCAAGATTCTAGAATCTTTTATCAATCTCATTGCGGATGGCGCATAGTCACAATTTACGAAAGCAGAGCAAATATCATTGAATATAAAAAAAACCAATAACTATAGTGTTTGCTGACAACTTTCATTGACCGATCAACTTTTTCAGAGTTTTAATTATTTACAGCCCATATTAACAAACCTGATGTCATATAATCTGTTATTCCTCCAAATTTAAAACAAAATTCTGTTGCATAACCTCCACTGTTCGGATATTTATGCCCGACTATAGACCACATGAGTAGAACCTGTTAGCAGTTCCTACTTAAGGCCGCACCAAAATTATAGTATGGTTTACGAACAATTGAGAGAAAAAAAGTTGACGCAGCATGAAAAAATAGAATATAATTAATTTTCATCATTGTCTCAACAACTGACAAACAGTAGAACTATACACAAAATAAAATCAGCTGAAAAAGTTCTTTCCATAAGTTTAAGTAATGAAGAAATTAAGGAGAAAGCAAAAAAAAGACACTTCCATCAACTATTAATTATACCACATCATGCTTCATATATTAAAGCCACATCAAGGTTTGCTCTCCAAAAATTACAGTATCGAAACAGGTTGATAAATACCTGAACTACCTTTCTATGAACACTATAAAAATTATATCCAAGAAAAATGCATTGAAGTCAATAAAAATACAATTTCAAACGGGATGTTCAGGCCCCGAAGAAAAACTGTGCCATTTGTATCAACGGAATTCTGAAATCGGAAACGGAATGTCTGGAAAAGGTATATTCCGTTATCTTAACATGAAACATAAACATTTATAAAAGTGACGACAGCTCTATATTTTCTTCCCATGGTCTATAGTTGCATTGAACAGTGAACACTTTCTGGTGAAGTGTCCGGTCTATTCTGCTGCTCGGATTAGGCTCTATCAACAAGTCAGAAAATTAATTTGCCCGAAAATTAAATTTGAAAACTTTGTTGAGATATGTCTTAAATACACAATTAAATTACTATTGAATGGATCTCCCAACTTAAATGTGACTGAAAACTCAAAGTTGTTTGACTTTGTATTCGACTATATTAACGAATATCTAAGAATAAATAGTCCCTAAATTATATATACTTCCGAACTAAATTGCCCAAACAACCATTTATTTTACCATTAGTAAATTCGATAGTCACCAAATGCGCAGTCTATTACCAGCCATATACTATATTCTTTACTTTATTTCACTACCATCTTTCTATATCCTATATCCTCCACTATTTGATTATATTTTTCTTTTATTGTTTTCATTGTAAATGTTTTCGCCATTATTATGTTCGAGGAGAAGCCTGAGTGGCCAGGGGCTGTGGCCAATCCTCATTAAATAAATAAGGAATTAAATTAATAGACTAAAAAAATAGAACCAGTATAAACGAAGCAATCTCAATTTTATTGAAAAAATGTAAGAAACAAAACACGTATTTTCAGCGCTATATTGACAAATTTGTGTGGAATTCTTCCACGTTGGTATGTTTTGAGATACTGCTTACCAAATTATGTATACATAATTTTTGGGGTTCGAACAAGCGATGTCTGTTTAACTCTTTTATGATGGGAGCTGTGCTGGTGCAGCATTAAAGATCCTGTGGCAGTGCATTCTCTTATATATCCAAGAGCCTCACGTATATATAAGAGAATGCACCAGTTTAATACAAGGTCAAGGTAAATATTTTTAGGCCAATGTGTCTTCTTATTTATGCGAGGCTCCCTCTGGGAGATTCACATATACAGTAATGCCCTAAATAATCGACTCCTGAACCACAGCAGAATTATGGGTAAATTTTCAGGATTTAGTCGGAAATATAGCTTGTTGCCATTCATTGGAAAGCTCTCACTAGTCAATTATTTAGGGCATTACTTTATAAGAGAAGGCATTATTGGCATAGGGTTTTTCGCAAAATTTCAGGAAGCTCCGGACATAGAACAGTTAATTATTTTTTGGGGGAAAAATGTTGTTGGATGGGTTCGTAAACAAGGATAATTACATCACTGTTGCCTAAACCATAGTGATCCTAATTAGTATTCTGTGGAGCATTAACAGACTGCAGGTCTCATGTTTTAACTCATGTGACTCATGAGCTGACAAACTTAGTGCAATCATTTGACACGCTAAATTCATGTTTTTAATGCAAACTACATATCAATTAAACCTTATCGCACTTAATCAGTGGCAGGCTCTCCCAGCATCGCAATACCACTGACGATTTCAACACTATCTTGCTGCAAGATTCTTGCAAATTGATGGGAACACACATATACAGTAATGCTCTAAGTAATCGACTTCTTAATAACCACAGCAGAATTATGGGTAACTTTTCAGGATTTAGTCGGAAATATGGCTTGTTGCCATTCATCGGAAAGCTCTCCCCGAGAGCTTTCCAATGAATGGCAACAAGCCATATTTCCGACTAAATCCTGAAAAGTTACCCATAATTCTGCTGTAGTTAAGCAGTTGATTACTTAGAACATTACTGAAACTGTCTACTGTGCATTTCTTTGACATCCAGAACAATATTCTCTGCAAAATCGTCGATTGTTTGAATCAATGAAATTGGCACATAATATGCCTTTAAAGCGGGACTTTAGTGCTCAAATTTCAAATTAAACCATAGTAATTGTTCAATACTATCAAGAACATTTTAGTGATAAACGTAGGTTTTATAAAATACATGATATACTTATACACAGGCTATATATGGTCACTAAGGTAGACTTCACATGTAACCTGGATAACATCACATCGGCTATAATCATTTAGAGATAACTATGGTCTTTAATTATACTGCCCAGATTTGAAAGGACCTGCATTGCAGCGAAATGGTATTTGTATATGTTGTGAATTGTGTGTGATAGCGGACAGCATGTGATCTAGATGTATCGTGACAACTCGGTAGAATGAAGACGGGTGATTGTAGCCATATGTGAGATCGGAATGTTAGATACAGTAGGTTCCCACGTATGTCTGTATTTCTCTGAGATATATGTTAATGCTTTCTGTAGTGTAGTTTTGAGTAGAGTTTAAAATATATATCGAACCAGTAAAGACGTGTTTTCTCTTACTCTCATCCTGAGCCATTGGTATCCCTATAGATACAGTCAACCCTCATCACATTGGTCCCTCGAACCGGATACAGTCATACCAATGGATACTACTGAGTATAAAGAGTCGGCTCGTCGTCGGGGAGCCATCAGAGGACATGTAACCAGGAACATTACTGATGCAGAAGACCTATGCAAAGAAGAAAACCCAACACATGAACAGTTAGACAAATTAGCTCGCTTGGTTGAAGCTCTACAAAAGAAAGTTGTGACTCTGGAGGAGCTGAGTGACCTCATGCTTACATTGATTCCATTGGACAATCAGGAAGACTATACCAAAACAGCTGATGAATTCGAAAGCCAAATTTTCAATATCAACGATCACATCATGCAATATGGACAATATATACAAAGACATTTATCTCGAATGAGATCATCTACACCCGAGGAAACTGATGCAACAACTCGCCGATCGATGAATTCACGGACTCCTGTGACTTTACCAAAGTTAACCCTTCCAACATTTGATGGAGATGCCATGTCATGGACTCAGTTTTGGGACTCATTTTGTGCTGTTGTTCATGATATGAAGACAATTCCAGACATTCAAAAATTTCAGTACCTGAAATCGCTCCTCGTCGGACAAGCTGCGCTCAGCATTGAAGGACTGAGCCTTACATCAGCAAATTATAGTGCGGCGACTGACATCTTGAAACATCGATTCGGCCAGATGCATACCATCATAGATGCGCACATGCAAGCACTTATTCACCTACCGACACCAAAAGACACAACCTCAAGTTTGGTGATTTTCAGGGACACAATGGAAGCTAATATCCGATCCCTGGATGCTATCACAGACAAACTCCACTATGATGACATGTTGATTTCCTTGATCGTCAACAAATTACCTGGATCTATGCGGAGTACCCTGACCCGCGAACAAGGAAGCGGAGAGTATACGTTGGAACAACTCAGAACATTTCTGCAGAATGAAATCGAGATAAGAAGTTCGGCTGGATTGTCTACCCCTTCGATGGAACCCGCAGTGTCGTCACTGATGGCGAATACGAACAATTCGCGTCACCAACCATCTCGTTTTCAACAAGCAAAGCCACAGCCGGGATTTACTCGCGGTAAATTCTGCGTGTTGTGTGATACATCCGGCGACCACTTTCCCAGCAATTGTGCGAAATTCCCGGATGTTGATTCTCGGATCAAACGAGTGAAGGAGCTTAAGTTGTGTTTCAACTGTTTGGGAAGTTCACATCGTGTTACGCATTGTAAATCAAAGTTCAGTTGCAAAGAGTGTTCTCGTAGGCACCACACGAGCCTACATTCCTCGACCAATCCCAAACAAAGTGTCGATTCGTCATCTACAGTGTTAAGTAATAGCTGCAGTTCGAAATACGTGTTGCTGAAAACCGCGGTAGCCCCAGTGCGGGTGGGGCCGAGAAGTTCACTAGCAAATATTCTCTTAGATGATGGATCCCAGAGGTCATTTGTGACACGTGCATTCAGAGATCAATTAAATCTACCTGTGATCGACAGGGAGTGCGTTCGCCTGTCGGCATTCGGCTCATCTAAGCCTTCGGTCATATGGATGGACGTAGCACAGGCAAACCTGGTAACAGATGTAGGAACTGTTCCATTGAAGCTCTTGGTAACACCCCACAGCATATCTACCCCACTCGACATGAACATGGAGAGAGAAGTTCTGTGTACGCCACACCTCCGAGGACTGAAATTAGCACACCCACTCAAGTACGCATGTTCCGAATTTACCATTGACATTCTAATAGGCGCCGATCAGTACTACGACTTGGTATATGGTGACATCATTCAGACTGGCCAGGGGCCGACAGCAGTTAATTCGAAAATGGGATATATTCTATCTGGCCCTACATGCACATCACGTCAACCAAACATTTCAAGCTTACTGAGCTTGGTGAACAACGACGAAGACAAACAATTGACGAAATTTTGGGAAGTGGAGTCGGCCGGTATTAGTTTACAAGACGACGTAATTGGAGACTACAACAACCAAATTTATTTAGAAGATGGACACTATGTGGCTCCGTTTCCGTGGAAACAGGATCATGAGGACCTTCCTACCAATTATGGACCTGTTAAAGAAAGGACATCCCGTCTCATTCACAAACTAAAGAGAGACCCGCCATTGTTGGATAATTATTCCAATGTGGTACGAACATGGGAAGACAAAGGGTTCATAGAAATTATTAAGGATAAACCTAACATTCGGGATCCAGGTATGTGCCACTACTTACCTCACCATCCAGTAATCAAAGATTCTGCAACTACACCACTTCGTGTCGTTTTCGACGCAAGTTTCCGGGCCAGTAGGGACTCGCCCAGTTTAAATGACTGCCTCATAACTGGCCCGCCCCTCCAGAACGATCTTTCAACATTACTACTGAACTTTCGAGAGAAACGATTTGGAGTAGTTGCAGACATCGAAAAGGCATTCTTGAACATTCGATTGAACGAACGTGATCGAGATTTTACAAGATTTCTTTGGATGGACAGTGTTACATCAGAACTTGTGGACTATCGTTTCAATGTGGTCCCGTTTGGAACAAAATCCTCACCCTTTATGCTGAACGCGACAATCCAAAAACATTTGGAAATGAACAATGAGTCGGATTTATATAACAGGATATATGTGGACAATTTCGTGGGAAGTTTCGAAACAGAGAGTGAGTTGTTTAAATTTTATGATGTCACCAGAACTGTGATGGGAAAAGCTCATTTCAATGTACGATCATGGGCCACTAACTCTACCTCGTTGATGGATATAGTCGAAAGAGAAGGAGTAGATGACAATTCGGACATTGTGAACGTTCTGGGATTGAAGTGGGCAGTGAACGATGACCGACTCGGACTTCAGCCTCTAGACATTCCTAACACTCATCTCATTACAAAGAGGGAGATATTACGTAACTGTGCAAATTTGTACGATCCCCTCGGTATTGTCTGTCCTGTGACAATTAGAGGGAAAATGTTTATGCAAAAACTGTGGGAACTAAATCTTGAGTGGGATGAACCAGTCACAGAAGACATTAGTGTTGAGTGGATGCGTATAAGTGAGGATCTTTCAGGAGCTTCAAGGTTAACATTCGAACGCAAAATACTATACCCATGTGACAGAGTGGGTGAATTAGAACGCACACTACACGTGTTCGGGGACGCAAGCACTAAAGCATATGCTACAGTAGCCTATATACAATGTTGTTCTAAACACGTGCCACGTCTGGTGATGGCCAAAACTCGCGTCGCTCCGCTAAAACAATTAACAATTCCGCAGTTAGAATTATCGGCCGCACTGATATCCGCACGCTTGAGTAATCACATCAAATGTAGTTTTACTGACCTCAAATTAAACACATGTTTGTGGACAGATAGCCAGGTAGTACACTCATGGATAGCATCAAATAAGAAACTGCCAGTGTTCGTGGAGAATCGCGTTCGAGAAATCAGGTCATTAACTGCAGTAGCTGATTGGAATCTTTGCACATCTTCGACGAACCCAGCGGACATCCCAAGCCGTGGTTGTTCAGTCTTTACATTAATTAATTCTAACATGTGGTGGCAAGGCCCGCGATTTCTCATGACCGACTGCAGCGAAAATGTGGCGATACATGACGAAACTGATGACTTGACATGCGATGTAACTGATAAGGTGATAGATGCGGCTTCCCTACAAACTCAAGTACAAGGTACCAACGAATTCCCAATCGACATGAACAAATTCTCCTCTTATGACAGGTTAAGACGCGTGACCGCGTTCGTTCTCAGATTCGTTGACAGGATGAAAGGCGGTAGAGAGAATGGCGGTCGAACACTAAACTTGAATGAACTGAATCGTGCTGATAACATTCTTATCCAACGATGCCAACGGGATAGTTATCAACATGTAATAGACTATATTGATGACAAGAAGGGCCCCCGACCTACAACCATCGATCAGTTGAGACTTTATATTGACGATAAAGGGATCCTTCGTAGTTCGGGTAGAATTGGCAATACTACTTTACCAGACTCCGCAAAATACCCAGCACTCTTGCCAACTCAGCATAATGTGACAGACTTAATCATAATTAGTTCACACAAGCTATCTCTACACGCGGGTGTGAACCAAACGACGTCCTACATCAGACAAACATACTGGGTCCCACGTTTGAGGCAAAGAGTAAAATCCCTCTTGAGACAATGTGTTACGTGTAAAAAGGTCATCGGGCGACCGTATCAGATACCAAGGTCACCCAATCTACCGGAAATACGCGTCAAAGAGGCAGCGCCATTCGAAGTTACAGGTGTTGACTTTACTGGAGCTATTAACATTGAACATGGACAGAAAGTATACATTTGCCTCTTCACGTGTGCAGTCACAAGAGCAGTACACTTAGAAATTGTGACGAATATGACAGTTGACATTTTCCTACAATGTTTTCGGAGATTTGTTAGCAGACGCGGGCTACCAAAAACGATTATTTCGGACAATGCTAAGACTTTCGAGTCCGCTTCACGTGAAGTGACTGAACTCCTATCCGATCCGCAACTTGTAGGATCCGTAGCTCAGCATGGCGTTAAATGGTTATTCATACCGAAGAGAGCGCCCTGGTTTGGTGGCTTTTGGGAGCGCCTAATCGGATTGATGAAAACTCATCTGAAAAAGATTCTCGGTCGTTCCGCCGTGACATTGAATGAACTCATGACAATTGTTACCGAAATCGAAGCGTGTATCAATGATCGACCTCTAACATATGTGGGAGACGATAAGGACCTTGTAGACCCGATAACTCCATCGAAGCTGCTAAATGGGCGTAACCTTCAAATGTACCCACACCACCGAGAAGACATTGACTTGGATGCAACATCGTACTCTCCTGTGAGAAAAGAAACACTGATTAGTCGATCAAAATCACTCGACAAATCTATCCAAATGTTCTGGAAACAATGGCGTGACGAATATTTGTTAGCGTTGAGAGAACGTTACACTCGCGATCGACCACGCAATCCAGTAGTTCAAGTCGGTGACGTTGTCCATATTCACGATGAAACCCCACGCATCAATTGGCGACTCGGTGTCGTCACCGAACTCCACGAAGGGCGAGATGGATTTGTTCGGTCAGTTACGTTAAAAACAGCAAACGGCGTGACCAATAGACCAATAGCCAAATTAATTCCTTTGGAATTTTCTGAAAACATTGACAATGCAGACGATACAACAGACGTGATTAGAGCAGAGACATCTGAACCGCAACACAATAGTGCGCGACCACGGCGTGAAGCAGCTGTAAATGCAGACGCTCGTATAAGAATGCAGTTACAGGATAGTGACTCTGATTAATTGAAATTACATAATACATCAGTGATCTATGTTTACTATATCAAGTGCTTATTAAGTAGTAGTAACTATATCAAGTATTCACGTGTGCTTATTATTTAGTTGTAGATGCATGTATATTACTTATTGGATTTAGAATTCTCCATGCATCTTTATTCCTCTATTGTCCTTCTTCCTCTCAATCATCTATCACTGACCTCTCTATTCTACAATTCTTCATCTTTGCAGTCCACTCACTCTTACTTATCAAGCTTTAGTAGTCAGTTAACTTGTGTGTCTGGCCCCTCCCCCGGAGTATGTTGTGAATTGTGTGTGATAGCGGACAGCATGTGATCTAGATGTATCGTGACAACTCGGTAGAATGAAGACGGGTGATTGTAGCCATATGTGAGATCGGAATGTTAGATACAGTAGGTTCCCACGTATGTCTGTATTTCTCTGAGATATATGTTAATGCTTTCTGTAGTGTAGTTTTGAGTAGAGTTTAAAATATATATCGAACCAGTAAAGACGTGTTTTCTCTTACTCTCATCCTGAGCCATTGGTATCCCTATAGATACAGTCAACCCTCATCACAGTATATGTGATCAGATGATCCGGTTTCATTAATGATAATTCCATGAAAGTCGTTGATATAACAATAAGTTAATCCAGTAAAGGTCTATACAAGTGAAAACAAATGAGACAGTTTGTCAAAACAATAGGATTATGAAAAAGTGTTGATGTGTATCCTATCTTTTTGAAGTGTGAAGGTCAAAACAAACTTAACCCGGTTACGCCACTGAAAAACGTATATCAGGGTAGATAACCAAACGACAGCATGACGCACGTGAAGAGGGACTGATTATATAGTATCTACAGTAATGCCCAAAGTATATGACCCTTTAAACACAGCAGAATTACAAGAAATGTTTCAGGATTTAGTCCGACTAAATCCTGAAAAATTTCTAATAATTCTGCTGTGGTTTAGGTGTCGATTATGTAGGACATTACTGTAGTTAAAGAGACTGGAGGGAAATTGTATTCAGAGGCAAACTGCGAAGAGAAATCTTACTATTCCTGTTTTCTACCACGTCTGGCCTGAAATCGTTATTGAAGGCACTATCACAGAGAATGCAGCATAGAAGCAGCAGAAGTGCTGGTAGAATGCAAATATGTCTTAATTGCACAGCAACTAACTGTAAATAGAAAGAAAACCCCCACTAAACAGGTGGGTGTTTTTTAAGGAAAACATAATAACGAAATGAAAAATGCGTCCCACAAAATATAAAATTACATGGGATACCTTACAATGCCCCTAGCTGTCGGCTCACAGTATTTAAACTTGAGCATCACCATGGTGTGGCCAAATACTTACGCCTGTGATAATTTCAACAAAGGGCCATAACTATGATGAAAATTGGGAGGGCGGAACTCAAATTTGGTTGATTCCTTGGGATTTTTAATGTCGCTTTCAAACATTGCCAGTTTTAGTGGTGGAGAAAATCAGCACACTTACGGCTAATCTAACAGTGATTTCAATGGCTGATAAACTCATGGACCATGTGCAGCAAACCACCAGCCATCGGCGAGTAACTGGCAACTCCACCAGATAACGATTTCGAGTTACAAAGTCCACAATGTGGATTTGAACCCTTATCGCCAGCGCTGGAGGGTGAAACGGCTTGGAGTGGTACCCCTAACCGATTGAGCCACCAAGGCCCCGAACCCAAATTTGAACAAGACCTGTATTTTGGGCAAGTAAAGTCACATGCCAAATTTCATTCCATTCTGTTCAGACTTACTAAAGTTATCATCCGGAAACCAAAAGCGAACAGACGGACAGATGGACAGACAGATGCCCCTACCATGTTTGATTGTCAAGCTAAAATTGAATTATCGCCAGGTTGAAGAACAAAGAAAACTTGAATTTCAGAGCAACAAAAAGGCCTATAATTCAGTGACTGGTAACTGGAACCAGAATTTTGTGAAAACCCTGTGACAATGCATTCTCTTATATATGTGAGTCTCCCATATTGGCCTAACAATATTTACCTTGTAAGCCAGTGCATTCTCTTTATATATATGCAAGGCTCCCTATGGGAGACTCGCATATATAAGAGAATGTACTGGCACAGGATATTTAATGCTGCACCAACGCAGCTCCCATCATGAAAGGGTTAAACGTAATGCCCAAAGTATATGATGCTTTAACCACAGCAGTGGTGAGAGCTTTCCAATGAATGGCAACAAGCCATATTTCCGACTAAATCCTGAAAAATTTCCCATAATTCTGCTGTGGTTTAGAGGTCGATTATTTAGGAGATTACTGTATATTAATCTTCGAAAATGAAACTTTTGACAACTTGTGAGAGCTTGTTGTGTGATATTCTTTACCACCTGAATCACCGGGGTGGCACCCTCAAGTGTTTGTTAGATGATAATTCATGATTGTAGCTGTCATAATGATGGACCAAGGAGTCCAGAACATCGACATTTGACAGACATATCTTAAGATCTTACAAAACAGGTGTGAAAAGCAAACATGTCAGAAAACAATGAGGGGTATCAACACAGATCAACTGTCAACTATCTATACTATTATTATCAACCTAGTCACTGGTCGACAATCTCAAAGGATGAGATTAGGAGGAAATGAAGATTTACCCTTTACCCAACAGAAGGGCCCTGTGCCAATGCATTCTCATATATATGCGAGTCGACCATAGGTCGCCTCGCATATATAAGAGAATGCATTGGCTTAACACATTAAAAATTATAAAATTGTTAAAGAATGTAAGAAAAAATGTTTTTTTTAGGCCAATGCATTCTCTTATATATGCGAGGCGACCTATGGTCGACTCGCATATATAAGAGAATGCATTGGCACAGGGCATAACTATAACCATCACAATGTGGTCAATGAGCCGGTTCCAATGATATCCATATTTGTATGGTTTTATTGAGACAGACCCAAGATATATTAGGCTGTTGAAGCTTTATTTGGCCGGTTTTGGCCGGTTTGTTGGGTAAAGGGTTAAAGCATGAACTTTCAATCCTGGGGTTCAACAATGCATGGAACTCCTATTTTTTTTAATATGATCATCATAAGTGTATTTGCGGACTGATAAATTTTATCTCCGAATGTTGAGAGCTGACACTGAGAGTGTATAAGTCCAATGGGCATATCTGCTAACCCTTTCTATACTAAATGGATTCTCATAATCAGTTATTAAAGTTTACATTATTCATTTAGAGGGGTGTTCAGTTAATAAAATCAGACGACAGACAGAAGATCATATAATACAAGAGCAGAATGATTCATATTCATTGAAGGGAAATGTTCAGATAATAAGGTCAACAAACAAACAACTATTTCATGGCAAGTTGTCAGATACCTAACTATTTCTGTGCTAAATGGATTCTCCATCAGTTCTAAAACTATACATTGGAAGGGTCTACTAGGGATGTTCAGAAAATAAAAGCAACAAATAATAAATCATAAATACCAGCCGACAGGGGTCGCATCTAAATGGGTTTATGATAATAATTCCAATGACACATTTCAGAATGTAGCGACAGGGGCCAGAACCCAAGATATTGAAAATTGCATATTTCAAGCATGAAGTAAATTGTTAGAAATAAATTAACTTTACATTGGAGTTTAACCCTCTCCATACTAAATACTCATTGCCTAGTGGTTCCCTTAGGAAAACATTTCCCACCAAAGAAAATGAATCCTTCTGCACTTGTATGATCTTTTCGTATGTCTGTCATATCTGCTCATTTTTCCTGAACACCCTTCCAATTGAATAATAGACTGTTCCGATATGTACTTTTATAACTGTATGGGAGAATCCATTTAGTACAGAAAGGGTTAATACATATAAAGTCATAATATGAAAATGGCCAAATTAAAGATTTAGAGAGATAACAAATTGGAATTTTTCTAACCAGCAGAATTATTTTGATTGATTGTAGTTGGAAAACCTTAAGGCAATTGGAACGTTTCAAGTCATGGCGATGAATGTGCAATGAATTTACCATTTTCAGATATGGATCGAACAAGGATTTGTTCTACTCTGCATAAATGTCAACAGCTATCAAGCCTGAGTTTAGTGTGCCTGACATTTGCAGAATGAGGTCCCCAGAGGTTGACGCTATCCTGCATAGAGGACTAGCATCACTAAATTCACCCTCTGGGGACCTTTATATTCTGCTTTATAGGCCTCATCTTCTCTAGAGAATTTCTTTATTATCAACTTTCTATAGAAATGTTTTCACATAGATTCTATTTCTTTTTTAGTTTAGTTTCTCTGTATCCCCAAATTTGCAGACGAGACATTGCATAATCAAGATTCCCAATGGGTGTACATCACAATATTCACCATTTGGAAACTTCAACCTGAGTCTATGTCTCCCATAGCAGATGAGGCCATGCAGAATGAGATCCCAAGAGGGTGAATTTGGTGATGCTAGCCCACTGTGCATGATAACTTCACTATTAAATGTCAACCTCTGGGGACCTCATTCTGCAAATGATAGGCAGACTATAAACTCAGACTTGACAGCTACAGTATATAAATGCTCTAAATAATCGACTTGAAACATGAAATCAAAACCATCCTCATCCAACCAGGTACCAGCCCCCACAATTTCCTATAGATTCATAATGCTGCATTCCCCAAAATATACCAAACTTTTATGTTCCAACATCAACGCTATATTAGAAGTTACACATACATTCTACATCAAATCAACTCATTGATTCAAGAAACCCCTCAAAAGTCAATTTCAATCAAACTTCACTGATTCAATCTAGGATAGAGCTTCTGGTTATGAAGAAATTGGAACCCGGCAGCCTACGCTAAGATCTCGATTCAGAGACACACCAAGCTTTGAAGCTACATTTGTTTCCGGGGAGTGTGTTTACACAGATATTATTGTGTGGATCCTGGTTGTTATGACAGAATGAATTAAAGCGATGAGTCATGAAATAATCATGATTAGAACAACAGAACCTCCCAGAGTTTGTTTACGGAAATCTTCAGCTGCCAATTTTGCTGAGTGCGGATTGGCTCTCTCAAATGGGGCGTCAAACGACTATCACAATTATCAGTGCAGTCACTGGCCAGAAGTCACATCAACCTAACAAGATTAAAATGGCGAGCATCGCTTGAGCAGTTAAAAATGATTAATGATTCAATGATTAATATACCGCCCCCCCCCCCCCTTGATACATCACTGAAAATATTAATACCCCCCCACCTTGATACATCACTGCAAAGATTAAATACCCCCACCCTTGATACATCACTGCTAATATTAATAGACCCCCATCCCACCACCTTCATACATCACTGCAAATATTAATATACCCCCACCATTGACACATCACTGCAAATATTAATATACCCCCCAACCTTGACACATTACTGCAAATATTAATAGACCCCCACCCTTGATACATCACTGCAAATATTAATATACCCCCCAACCTTGACACATCACTGCAAATATTAATATACCCCCCACCCTTGACACATTACTGCAAATATCAATATACCCCCACCCTTGACACGTCACTGTAAAGGTTAATCGACCACCATCCTTGATACATCACTGCAAATATTAATATACCCCCACCCTTGACACATCACTGCAAATATTAATATACCCCCCAACCTTGACACATCACTGCAAATATTAATATACCCCCCCCCCCAACCTTGACACATCACTGCAAATATTAATATACCCCCCAACCTTGACACATCACTGCAAATATTAATATACCCCCACCCTTGACACATCATTGCAAATATTAATAGACCCCCACCCTTGATACAACACTGCAAAGATTAATATACCCCCACCCTTGATACATCACTGTAAACATTAATATACCTCAACCCTTGATACGTCACTGCAAATGTTAATATATCCCCCACCCTTGATACGTCACTGTAAAGATTAATAGACCTTCATCATTGGTACATAAAGGCAAAGATTAATTGAGTGCCCCCCTCCAAACACACCTTCATACATCACTGCAAAGATTAATACCCATGGATGCGAGCCTGCCCACCTACTGACCTCAACTAAAAAGAAAGTTAGTAGAACACACCATGAATACACTGTTGGAAATGTAACAGAGACTGACTGGCTCTACGATGAAGAAAATATATAATTTATTAAGATTAGAAAATTGGTTAAAATGTTCATGAAGAGTCACAAAATAAGACCCTAGTATTAAGATATAGGGTTAGATTTGCACAAGGACAACACTATATCCATGATACAAGATACATGCAGTAATGCCCTAAATAATTGACTCCTTACCCACAGCAGAATTATGGGTAACTTTTCAGGATTTAGTCGGAAATATGGCTTGTTGCCATTCATCGGAAAGCTCTCAGTGAGAGCTTTCCGAGGAATGGCAACAAGCCATATTTCCGACTAAATCCTGAAAAGTTACCCATAATTCTGCTGTGGTTAAGGAGTCGATTATTTAGGGCATTACTGGAAGAGAGTTTGGTTCACATAAGGACCTCAGTCACTGCACTGTGTCCAGGACACCAGATAACAGACATCAGGAGACCTCCAGCCTGCAGATAAATCTGTCTGCCATCTTATCACCACAAGCTAGATTCAGTCATTCTTTGGTAGGCAGACTAATAAAGATTATGTCCAATCTTCCACCCATATACAAGCCCGGAGCCAAAAGACATCAATGAACCCATTGTATGATGTCTCCAGAATAAATGATTCTGTCTGAGAGTACAGGATAAACACGGTATTGAAGTATGAACACACTATAAATGCTAATTAGAGGGGGAGGTCAAGTGACTTGGAATTTCCATACAAATCTTTGAAGAAAAATTTCAATATATGAAACAGTTGTCCAGAAGCTAATGCAAGAACTATTCAAACTAGGACAAATTTGACAAATATAATTATTTTGGTAGCAATACACGATTTTCAGCAATTTTGGCCAACCTGGGAGGGGGACTGTACTTCAAATCAATGCTGAGCCATTATCTTTGGAATTGGTCCCATCAAGCATGTTTTAATTTCGACAGACATTTTCGGTGTAATCATATGCCTGTACTTCACCTTCTTTATTTTACCAAATTTTTTACTCAAATTGACCATTTTCAACCCAAAAACAGACCATGACAGAGCAAATGTCAGTAAATAAGCTTCTTCCACTACTGATAGAGCTGAGAAATATTTGAAATAGAAAAAAGTTATCGTATCAATTTCAAAAAAATGTCTTGCAAGCACATATTACAGAATTCAGGGGAGAGAAATTGGGCTATTTTCATGTAACCAATAACACAGAGTTGGCCTTCACTGAATACGACAATCCTGTTGAGTATCCAAATTTTCCACTTTTATGAGAACTTCCCCAATTTTGTAAAATAATTAAACCTTCAAACCAGTAATGACACATTTAACAGACTACACTGGCTGTTATGCCCTCCAGATATTTATTTTTCAGACCCCTTACAACCTGATAAATCATGTACTGCTACCTTAGATCACAATATAAGGATTTAAAAAAAATTATTTTTAATAGAATTTGAATCCATATAACTTCAGAACAGTCTAGGGGTTTCAAATTTGGATAAGTCACTTCTCCCTATTCTGTTATTAGAAAGAAGTGGACTGTTATCAGGGAGAGTTAACAATGACTGAAGTTCAATTTACACCCCATCAGCAGCCTTCCATGATCCAATAAGTATTATGCAACTTTAAATATGCTGTTTCGGACATATGCATAATGGTACATGAGAGACATGTCACTTCTCTGGGGACAAAAATATGGAGAAGTGGCACAATTTAGGGAGAAGATATCTCCCAAGTCGCCCTTTAGGCTGGTCCCTGTCTCACTATCATTTAAGAAATGACTGTTGTTTGAATGTGTTTTCAGTATTGAAGGACCTATATATAGCGCTGTGGCTGATGGGTAAATTCGCAGTTCGCACTAAACTGTGCTCTAACAGTCATTTTGCAACTCACAATAAATGTGTCCAGTGGACACAGCGACATACCCTTAATAATATACAATCAACTACATTCATTTCTTTTATTTATATAGCTTTTTCATTATAAATTCCTATAAAATTCAGCTAAATTTTTTTTTTTAAATATATCTGCAGTTTGGATATTATACCATGCAACACGGTAATAAGTTAGCCCAATATTCTACCCGTGAAATATCTATTGATTAATCCATGGCCAAGTACTCAAAAAGTTATTCTATCTATCGCTTGGTCATATGGGTCATCAAGATGTGATGTTATAGTGTGTTTTATTGGGATATGAAACATATGACCAATTGGCAGTTGAACATTCACTGCATGCATGAACCTGATTTAGTGCAACACAGGCAATGTAAATAATTTATTTTGAAACCATGTGAAAAATTTAAAAACCGCAAAATAAACAAACTGTTTTGGGGAGCTAGGGGGCAAATAGGTATATCGATTCCTATCAACATAGTATATTTATTGTTATGATCCTTTGGGAGCCATTTCATAAAAACCAACTCTCATATCAGTCTATGATCAGGATAACTCGGAACTGGTTTTTTTTATTGGGGAAAGCATATAGGTACATGTATATCGATCCCATTAATATGGGAGGCCAAATTCACATTTATTAATAATTGTTAAATTGCGCAATTCATTAATTGAAGCGCAATTATTATTCCTAGATTGCTATTGCTAGATGACTAGTTCGCACTGTGGTATTGTTGTGCTATTCCTTAGCCAGTTGGGTTATTTCAATATTACTAGGAGGGGGTTACCAATACATGTGTCAATAATTGCGCTTCACAGCAACTGAATTGTGCTTCAGGGCAATTGCTTTATGCTTCAGCGCAACAAATTGCACTCCAGTCCAATTATTAATTAATAAATGTGAATTTGGCCTCCCATACATTAAAGGGCCAAATAATATATATGACAATATGGATAGGGGCACAAGTACTGGCCACGTAGGCTTGCCCTACCCTTATACAAAACATCCAGTAAAATGTGCGGCAATATATATTAACAATGGAAAAACAAAACATTAATATGTTTGGATATATATACAGTAAATCAGACAAAAGAAAATACAAATTAAATATGGCAATAGCAAAATCAAATGTTTTTGTTGAAAATCTGTATTTTCTGAAATATTTTTCATCGCTCTGACTTTTTCTAATGTATAGACCTCCATGATTTTATCAGAATTCACTCAATTGTTTATTGATTGAGTGGATGGCACTGTAACAGTTATGTTTACATAATAAATGCTTTAATATGCGATATCTCATCATTTAAGATACAGTAATGCCCTAAATAATCAACTCCTTAAGAATTATGGGTAACTTTTCAAGATTTAGTTGGAAATATGGCTTGTTGCCATTCATCGGGAAGCTCTCACTGAGAGCTTCCCGATGAATGGCAACAAGCCATATTTCCGACTAAATCCTGAAAAGTTGCCCATAAATCTGCTGTGGTTAAGGAGTCAATTATTTAGGGCATTACTGTAATAAATAAAAAAAATATATATTAAAAATAAGAACAAAGTCTATCTATTTTTCCATGTCCTTCTTTATGATGGTTGTATAAACTGTTATGGTTTTTCACATTTACCCACTGGGAGTGCCTTGGGTCCCTTTAATATAGTATATATTGTAATGACCCTGTGGGAGCCATTTCACAACAAACCTATGATGCACTCTCCTATCAGTCTGTGATCAGAAATTGCTGGAATGGTTTGAATAACAAACGAATAATCATCAGACATTTTCCACATTAAGCAAGTGTCGTCCCGTCCCCGAAGATCGGAGCTTCATTGATCTTCAATTCTGTTAACCCTTTACCCAACAGAAGGGCCCTGTGCCAATGCATTCTCTTATATATGCGAGTCGACCATAGGTCGCCTCGCATATATAAGAGAATGCATTGGCTTAACACATTAAAAATTATAAAATTGTTAAAGAATGTAAGAAAAAATGGTAAAAAGTGTTAAAAAAAGATTTTTTTTAGGCCAATGCATTCTCTTATATATGCGAGGCGACCTATGGTCGACTCGCATATATAAGAGAATGCATTGGCACAGGGCTAACTGTAACTATCACAATGTGGTCAAGGAGCCGGTTCCAATGATATCCATATTTGTATGGTTTTATTGAGACAGACCCAAGATAATTTAGGCTGTTGAAGCTTTATTTGGCCGGTTTTGGCCGGTTTGTTGGGTAAAGGGTTAACCCTTATTTTCACTAAATGGATTCCCCATTCAGTTATAAAGTGTACATTGGAATGGTCTATTATTACACGCTTGTTCCCAGAAGTACAGTGTTATTGCTGTTCCATATTTACAAATACGTATGGAACATACGTTCCATACGTTCCGTACGCATCTCGTTGACGTAAAATGACGTAGATGACATTCGCCTCAACCATGAAACCGGAACTATAAATAAAAGCATCATCACACATGACAAAACACGCCCTCTATGTGCCTAAATAAACCTTCTAAGTCTGTTTTTAATACATGGATTCTAGGATGCGAAGCGTGTAATAAACACAGAACGACACGATGTGTAAATGGGTTTGTCGATACGGCACTAGTGCTGTGGCGGAAGGATAGAAATTGAGGCATTGTTCTATCCTTCCGCGACAGCACTCATAGCCGTATCGACAAACCCATTTACACATCGTGTCGTTCTGTGTATTTATTCAGGATTTTCGCAAAATTTCAGGAGGCTCCAGTCATGGAAGGGTTTGATCATGCCATGAATCTATACTCTAGCTAACGCCCGTAGAGATCATATTCCACCAGTACAAAACCTGGCAACTTTTTGAAGGTTTGACAGTGAACCTTACAAAGTCAAAAAAAATAACACAGGGAACATATTTATTAGTTATTATCTGT
This sequence comes from Siphonodentalium dalli, assembly GCA_032622095.1. Lineage (NCBI taxonomy): Eukaryota > Metazoa > Mollusca > Scaphopoda > Gadilida > Siphonodentaliidae > Siphonodentalium > Siphonodentalium dalli. The sequence goes on along the minus strand of CP136063.1, from coordinate 90,600,667 downwards.
TCGTTAATAATGTACTTCAATGTAGGTGAAGATCCCTACTCTAAATTGCATGCTTTTCTGTGACTTTTGTGAGCCAATGTCGCAATAAACATTCATTTAATTAAAATCGCTCACAAAGTCTCTTAAATCGGGAAATTTCGAGTTAGGACCTTCAGCTATAGTGAAGTACATTATTAAGGAACAGATAATAACTAATAAATATATTCCCCGCGTTATTTTTAGACTTAATAAGGTTCCCTGTCAGAACTTCAAAAAGTTCCCAGGTCTTGTACTGGTGGAATATGATCTCTATGGGCGTTAGCAGAGTAGAGATTCATGGCATGATCTAGGAAGGGTTAAACTGATATCATACATCAAACAACTGACTGTCACAACAATCATCAAAGTCAATTATTAGTAGGGCATGATGTCATAAATACAAAGAATCATAATATGAGTTAAATGGCAATAAAAACTTTTGATGGGGGTATATTGCTGAAATTTAATTGTAACTTTTAAAACAAAGCAGTCATCTTTTGTAGGATGTTCAATTAACATTGACAGAGGACAGACATAGAAACACTCTACATATTCTGATTCATTCATTTAAGGGGGAAGTTCAGGATAATTAATATGGCTGTTTGTTGAACCAGAATGAATGAATAGGAATAATGTAATAACCGGCAAGTCTGAGTTTAGTGTGTCTGACATTTGCAGAATGAGGTCCCCAGAGGGTGAATTTAGTGACGCTATCATGCATATGGGCTAGTGTCACCAAATTCACCCTCTGGGGACCTCATTCTGCTTAGGCCTCAACTGCTAGGAGAGACCTAGGATCATATCGAAGTTCCCCAGTTAAAGTTGGTGAAGTTCACCCATCAGTCACCTTGAACATTAAAACTGACTCATTGTGATGAAATCAGCTTTATTCTCTTCAGTAGTTGGCACCAGGATGTGTGACTCATTTATTATTTATTATAGTGGACATAATTGAAAATTAAACTTAAAAAGTGACCTATTACTCTAGTTTGTAGATGAGAGACTGACTGCATCAGAATTTATCGGAATGAATTCCCCACCTTCTCGGCCATAAACATGTCAGTGACACTCATGGGCACAATAGATCCAGTCCACTGTTTAATAGTAGATGAATCAGCCCTATAATCGGAACAAACATTCAGTTGATTGGGAGTCCTATGCCACAATGCATATATAATAAGTTAGACCACAAAACCTCATAATTTACACGTGTCTCAATTGTACAAAATGAACTTTGTCTTTTGTTCGTGATTTTTAGCCGAGTGTAATTTACGCAGAATGAACTTTGATTTAACTCGTTTAGGACGGGAAACGGATATATCCGTTTCCCAAAACATTACCTACAGGACGGGAAACGGATATATCCGTTTCCCACTTCATGCACTTGTTATCAGCGAATGAATCTATTATAATTAAATGTTTTGCGCAGAGTATCATGTATTCAATAAAAGCCGATCAATCAGTGAGGGGTCCAGGAAGATGTAACCTATTTTTGTCGTCGCGTGCGGTGATTCGTGACGTCATTGTTTCAAAATGGCGGCGCTCAGTAGCATAAGCCGTAGACGCGTAGACAAGTTTTCGGTTGGCAATCAACATGGCAGGTGAATCTTGACCCCTTCAGTGGAAGGAACAAGAAGCAAGAGCAATTTAAGTATATTCCTGGATCCTATGTTTTGGAAATTAATTACATTTGATACAAAATGTCGCATGCAGACATCTCGTTTAGCGAATTTGCAGCCCCAAACGCATAATTTTCCAAAAATCGGTTGCCATGTCAACCGGTCGCAATTTGGTGGTATCTACCCAAATTTTTTTGGAAGATTTATAGACCACGGATGATCACCCATATATTATGAGTTTCACGTGGATGATTATGTCATAACAAATGGTCTGACCCAGCATTAAATTAGCGCATACATTGCTATAAAATGATATAAAAGTAAGCATTTTAACGTTAGAAAACGGGGGTTTGGCGGCCATTTTGAATGGCGCCCTCTGTCGGTGATGGGTGATTTTCGAGCAAGGCTAGTTCCAAATGTTGGCAAAATATTCCTGGATCATTTAACTTTGGAAATTATTTATATTTGATTCAAAATGTGCAAACATATTGTGATATAACGAAATTACAACCCCCAAACGCATAAATTTACGAAATAGGTTGCTATGGCAACCGGTCGCAATTGATGGTATCTGCCCAAAATTTCTAGAACATTTATAGACTACAGATGATCATCCATATAGTATGAGTTGTCACGCGGAGAATTCTGCCATGGCAAATGGTCTGACCCGACATTGAATAAACGCATAAATTTGCTATAAAATTATATAAAAGTAAGCATTTCTCAAACAATCTCGTCTGTGAGTAATGTTTTCTCAAAAGAATCACGTCCCAAACGAGTTAATTCTTCATTCTATAGTAGTTAGTAATTTACACAGATCACAAAATTATTTAAGGTGTGCGTGTTATAAATGTGGCTCGATCCCCTTTCAAATACTACAAATTGTATTACTATTTCCTGGAGCAGAGCGAGACAAGGTCCAGTAATGTCTTCTAATTTATGTTGCTATTAGCTACAGTGCAATGATTGTTGTTTCATTGGGCAACCACTAATTAACATTTATCATTAGTACCAAAATCTCATTAAGTTTGTGTGTTAATCCATTCTATACTTAATGGCTCATTGACGAGTAGTTATCCCTTAGGAAATGTTCAGATAATAAGTTCAGCAAAGGACCAATTTCATTGAACTTATTATCTGAACATTTCCCCAAATAAATATGACTCCTTCTGCACTTATATTATCTGTTGTCTGTTTTATTTTCTTGAACACCCTCCAAATGAATAATAGACAGTTTCAATGTACACTTTTATAACTGGGTGGGGGAATCCATTAGTATAGAAAGGGTTAATCTTTATTTATACTAAATACTCATTGATGAGTAGTTCCCTTAGGAAATGTTCAGATAATACTAATGTTCAACAAACAACCTGAACTTATTATCTGAACATTTCCCACCAATAAAAAGGATAGGATCCGTCTGCCCTTTTATTAACTGCCGTCTTCTTAGATTTCCTGAACACCCTTCCAGATGAACAGCAGACCGTTCCTGTGTACACTTTTATAATAAGTACCAACAGTAGGTGCAAGTTTAATTTAACCCTATCTATACTAAATACTCATTGACGAGTAGTTCCCTTAGGAAATGTTCAGATAATAAGTTCAACAAATGACAATATTAAAGTCTTGTATTAATTTTCATATGTCTGTCGTCTGCTCATTTTTTCTGAATACCCTTCCAAATGAATGATCGACTATTCCAATGTATACTTTTATAACTGAATGGGAGAATCCAATTAGTATAGAAACGGTTAATTCAATTTAATATTTCATGATAATTCATGGCTCGGATAATGATTAATTCAAGAGAAGTTGGTCGCCATGATATATTCTTGCAAACAATATGTGTGAAGTATAGGTAGGGCAAAGATGGCTAATTTTGATCATGGCAAGTTGTCAGAAACTTAACCCTTTCTATATTAAATGGATTCTCCCACTCACATATAACATTATACAAAGGAAAGGTCCATTATTCATTTGAAGGTGTTGTAAGGATAAATGACGAAAAGATAATACAGATGAATTCATTATTCATTGGTGGGAAATGTTTTGATAATACTTAAGTCTAAATGGTTGTTTGTTGAACTTTTATCTGAACATAGTTCCTGAAGGATAACACCTCATCAGTGAATCTATTTGAACTAATAAACAAGTGAGCTAACACTTAAGGAACCAACCTAGAAGGTGACTTGACAGATACAGTAATGCCCTAAATAATCGACTCATTGAGAGCTTTCAAAAAGTTACTTCTCCCTATTTGAAACTTCTAGGCTGGTCCCTGTAAGATTATAACATAGAATTCTTTTTTAAACGGGCATATAAAAAATGATATTGTGGACTCTGAGAGACATTCAACAGAACCAGTGTCGTCTTCAATTTTTTGCAGACGTCTTCACCCTGTCTGGTGGATGGAGTGTCATATTGTAGAATGAATAAAATCGCCTAGACATCATATTAACAGCATCTACTCGTCATTATAGTGAGAAACTAGTTCATTTTGGCACCAGGGCCTCAGGCAAAGTCAGAAAATACCAACGACATTTCCATTATACGTCTGAGCCAGGATTATTGCATATAATTAGGTAGCTTATTAGGATATGAGGACAATCAGGATATCGCCTGCAGCTTGTGCTGGAGTACAGATGATGACTTATAGAAAACCTATCAAAACTGGCTCCACTTAATCCACAACTACTAATTAGGGTCGGATCGATCCGTGGGGTATGGAGAACTCTTGTAACAGATCATTTCCATTGGGTAAGGAATAGCTATAATATGAAATCAAAAATGGCTGCTGGCTCGTGCATGTTTTTTTATGAAATTCAGAAAGATTTGACAGCTCCCATCTAGATGTCACCCCGAAGATCAATATGATGTTTGGGGATGATTAGATGAGAGATGTGGTCTGTATAGGGAGCCGACGGATTAAGTCATGAAAAGTCAAGATGGCTGCCGATGGCCATGTTTTTCATTGAAAATCCTTCAAATTTGTTCGCTCCCATCAAGAGGATCGAGAGCCTACTTAATTTTCGTGCAACAATGAAACAAAATTTAACTCATTTGTGATATATAAAATAGGTTAAAAATTAGATCAGTTAATATATAGACCTTTATATACTATGAAAAGGACTAACAAGTAGCACTATTTATTGTTTCATGCAGCTGTTTCATGCACAAAATTTTCAACAGTTTTCAGACTGGAAATAGGTTAAGTTTCTGTTTATTTAAATTCAACCGATATCCAATGTGGGTTTTTTGGCCAAGAATTACAGAATTTTTCTGACTTACTAGTACATCAGTATATAGTATAGATATATAGTATATCAAATATTATGTGTCACAAGACACCCAATCAGAAACTAATACCAATGCATATTGTTTGATTACAAATTTCCAACTTTTGGAAGCTTGTCGTAACAGTTCGAAAAATGTGTCTACTAGTTCAAGGTGGGGAGGGGTGAAGTTGGACAATGAGCTCCCCTCTAGCCCACACCCCTGACTGGCCGATGAACACAACAGAAACTTGGTCTATTAATTGTCTAACTAGAAAATACATCACATTCTGGAAGTACAACATACCCACCCACACCAAGCCTGAGTTTAGTGTGTCTTTCATTTGCAGAATGAGGTCCCCAGAGCAGGGGGGGGGGCAGGAAAAATTTGCATACACAACGCTGAATTTTTTTTTGCAGCACTTTGGACGCCCACCCCCCCCCCCCCCCCCCTCTTTGTGCAATTTTTTTTTTTTTTCCAGTCACATTTGAATGAAATTTATCAAGCTGGAGAGCCATTATAGGCAAAAACATCAGGGTGTAGAATGTCCAGTGAAGGTGGCTGATGTTGAGAAACAGAGAATGGTTAAATTAGAATGAACATATATAATAATTATCAGTCATTCGTAATTTGACCATTCTGTTTTTTCAAGCATCATCCAACTTTGGTGTACTTTCGCCACCAGTTAAACTCAAATACTAATAAATTATAACTATGAGCACAAGCAATACACTCATGAGATTAAAAACATTTATCATGAAAAACTCAACACAACCAGCTGAAACAACTTAAAAAAAATATTTTATCTAATTATTTATTCCAGACTTTGCACTGGACTTTGTGTAATGTGCATTTATCCATGAAATGCACTCGTGTTTACTTTATATATTTTTTAAAGTTGCTAGTTAAATTGAAGTTGTAAACACACAACACACCGGAAAATTATATGCTGCCCAGGTTGAGATGGGGTTTTCTAGATAAATGTTTTAAATCTCATATGAGTGTATTGCTTGTGCTGAGACAGTTCAGCTCTTTTTGTTATGCAGTATTTCATAAAGTGTATGTCCTATATATTTCCATTGGAAGTGTGTCCTTATAAGTGTTTTGACTGGTGGTATTAATATAGTTTCCTATGAACGATCCACTCCGATCTTATTGGATTTAATGGAGGCAGATGTAGCAGTGACTTTCTATGCAAAATTTATCAGATATATTCATTTTCATTTTATCATCGATGTCGTTCAACTAACATTTCTAAATTGAATTTTGAAAAACGTTGAAGCTGATTGAAGAATTATTTAAGTTACTTTAAACTAAGGTGAAGTTTCAATTATCGTTGTGCAAAGAGACTTACAAAATCTTTATCTAATCTGGATTAAGAAATGAATGAGTTTAACAAGAAACTTTGGTTACATTTTCTGGTACAAAATTACCCAAGTATTTCAGACTAGACACTTATCAAACTGTTTCTTGCCTGTTTTACAATATGCAGTGTACGTGGTTAGAAGGATCATTTTAATATTAACAATAGCTAAATGGTTGTAGAATAGCGCATATAAATAAATAATATCTCATTATTTCACAAGTGAAAGAGTCATGTTTTACTAAGAAAATGCTATTGAGACTGATATAGATCCATGTGAATGTCTCTTCATTAATAATTGGGTATGTAACACTGTAGCACTTTTGTCTTTTATAGTATTAGTAACTTTGTGCCAGAAACATGTTTATAGATTAGAGAACAGGCATGTTCTACATTTATTTTACACATTATTTCAGTTTCATATCAGACTTAATTGGAGAGTTGAATTTCAGTTTGATACCACAGATAGTGGTAATGTGATATTTTATTTTACTTACTGAAGTATATGTGGTTTATTTGTCTTTTAGAGTTCATTATAATATATTTATATACCAAGTGGTTATCCAACCCAGGTGGGCCAGCGCAGTTAAAAATTTCACGAAGGTTTACTTAGTATTACAAGGGACCAAATAATCAAAACATTCTGAGACCAACCTGACCACAGATAACTGTACCTTGTGTGTACACTACAGGTGTTATTTAGATCATAACACATCAAAACAATCATTATATAGGCTAAACAGATTGTAATTAGGTCAAAAAAGGGCAAAAGGAAAAAATTTGCAAGCACCAGAAAACACCGGAAAAAACGTGTTTTCAGGAGCTGCGACCCAACCCCCACCCCCCCCCCCCCCCCGACCTTGTGTCGGTATTTTTTTTGCATGACCCCCCCCCCCCCCTGCCCAGAGGGTGAATTTACCTTCTGATGACATTCTGCTTAGGCCTCATCTTCTAGGAAATATCTACAGTTTCCATATTAACATTATTTTAGTTACTTTTTCCCTTCTGGGAAGTTTCTATATCCCCTAATTTGGAGAATATTAATTGCTTAATTGAGGTGACTAATGAGTGAACATCACCAACTTCAACTGGGGAACTTTAATATGATCCTACGACTCCCATAGTATTTGAGGCCTAAGCAGAATGAGGTCCCCAAAGGGTGAATTTGATGACACTAACCCCCTATGCTTGATATATAGTGTCACTAATTCTAATTTTGCAAATGAAAGGCATACTAAACTCAGGCTTGACGCAGCACACTTGCATATCTTTGACCCTGGGAGGTCATTAACGACCCTGAGCAGAATCCAAATTGCCACCGCGTGCATAAACTTCAGCTCTGGGTGGGGGCATACGACATTAGTATACAATGATAAGCCTGTCGGGCTGTATGTCGGATTGCTGATATTGCATATCTATGTAAATACGAGAGTGAAATGTCCGCCCTGTGTCAGCGACACAATAACACACCTATTGATAATGGGAAGTTTACAAAATACCGATTATTAAATATGGACGCGTATAACCCTTCAAGTACAACATCCAGTGTAACCTAATTACTAAATATGACTCGATAATTTGTGCACATGAAGCCTGATTATAATTTTCCAAATGGATCATGTTAAAATTACCTACACAGTTATGATTGAGTAGGTCATTCTGAAAATGAGTAGGTCATAAAAGTGGGAAATTCTCAGAATAATACTCAACACAATAAAATATTATAATAATACATTTGTCATTTTATATTAACTGTGTACTGTAGCAGTCATCTGTGGGCCTCTAGCTATCTGCTATTTTGTCCAGAAGACTGAAACTTAGACAAAATTAATACCATGTAACTCCCATTCAGCTATGAAAGTATATACATTGGAATGGTCTATTGTTCATATGGAGGGATGTTCATGTCATAAAAGCAGACGTCAGACCAACGAAAAGATGGTAAAAATTCAGAATGATCCATATTCAGTGGTGGGAAACGTTCGGTAATAATTTCAACAAACGACCTATGGTCGTCATTTGTTTAACTTATTATCCCAACATTTCCTAAGGGAACTTCTCGTCAATGAGTATTTACTGGTAGGATAGAAAGGGTTAAACCTAAGAATAATTTCCAGGTGGTTGGGTATATCATAGACTCGTCCCTGGCTCATATGTGAAACACTACAACACTATTGCTCTAACGTGCCCTCCCAGACAAGAACAGACCATTGCCGTCTTTAAGTAGATGACATCATTTGCGTCATCGATCCAAATATAGCGAGGAGAGACAACAGCAATACAGGGATACGTTGCCTTTTGTGTTCTGTGAAAATAGTTCACATATTTAAAATATCTCTTCACAATACGAAGTAGGATATCAAAACAATATGTTTTGATAATTTATTCCCACCAGAGATCGGAAGAATCTAGTCAAAAGGGTCTTTGGAAACAACACACAAATCACTTCAGTCAATCAACTTGCACAGTTCTATTTTACTCCCGGTCAGAATTCTGACCGAAGATCCAAGATGGCGCTGGTCCGTAGTGGTCTATAATAATGATTTCCAAAGCAGAGCGATGGCAAGGTTTATAGTCCAGGGACCAATTAAATGGATATCATTGTGTTTATGTTTTAACTCATTTCACCCGAACAAACATAAATGATTTATAGAATAACAACTACGAATTATAGAAACGAAAGTTTTAATCTAGAAATTCAGGTCAACGTCATTTGCTTCAAATAAATTGTGCACATTATATATATTTTGTTATCATTATATAATCACAAAAAGACCTGTAATCCTATAAACATGTCTCATACCATGAAACTAACTTTTGCAATATATATTCTCATATATATTGATAATCAACCTTTTCAAAAGCCAATATAATCAAATAATTATCTACTTTACTAAATTTGGGTGGATTGGTCGGCCAACCGTGCACCTTAAGCCACTTACACATGGGCACAGCACGGCCGACGCGGCGCGGCGACACGGCCAGACGATCGAGTTTGTGCAGTCATGAAGCACGGGACCTTACACATTGGCGCGGCGCGGCCAATCGATGTATGGCGACATTATTAATGAGCGGCGCGATTATTTTCAATGGAACCGTGAGCCATTTTGTAGAGCGATCGCGCGACGAATCACTGTCAGATCAAAGCATTCCACACATATTCATCGGGTCATGTAGTACTACCTCAAATTTAAGGGAAATCCCCAAAAATATCGCAAGTCTTTGTTGTGGGCTGATTGGCTTCCGCACCCTGTATTCTTTCTGTATATCATCTTCGATGAAGAAAAGTATCTGTGCGAACTGTTCCCTTGACGTTCTAAAGTATTGTATAAATTTGTCCTCATCTGAAGAGAGTTCACGGTATAAATGATTAAATACACCATGTAAATATCTCTTCTTATTAATTGGGTGTACCAAAAACCTTCTATTTCTCTTCTTTTTTCGTTGTCGATACAAATATGCCAGTGCTATAACAAGTGTGTCATCAGACACTGCCTCCATTCTAGAAACTAATGTTATGAAACACAATACTTCGGGCGTTTATAATTATTCTGCCGCGGCCATGTGAAAGCGACACACTCTCGCGGCGATGACAAAAAGTTTATTCGCTAGATAAACGCGTCGGCCACGCCGCGCCCATGTGTAAACGGCTTTAGAAGCTGAACGTAGAATGAGTGCTAAAATCTTCGTTTGCTAAAATCTTTGTTTGTGTTCAAGCACACTTTAGAACAATCGAGAAACCGTGCTGAATCTATTCAATATCGATCAATGCTTATCACGCGCAAATCACTGTCGCCAATCACCCAGATATGCCCCATCATTTTAACCCAGTTCGATCTAATATTTTCCATTAACACCCTTATCTCCAAATAATTCTTCATTGAACTTCAATAAAGTAATTTTAATATTTTGAATAGGACAATGTCCTTGACCGAGCACTTTTAGCCAGCCTTGCACTCATTCAGCATTACTTTGATATACATGTATGCCTATATTTTGAAGCTTGCCCTGTCAGGTGGTGTATATGTATACTACAACTAGGGTTTGAATATTAAAGGTCACTTACTTTGTGGTTTAATAGATGAATTAATTTACAAGTTGAATAATTACATTGTAAATGCTACATGTAGTTATGTATGGACTATTTACATCAAAACAAGCATATCCCTTGACCCAGCACTAATCCTACTGCCCGCAAATTATCCTGTTTTAAAGTTCGGATATAAAACAGGTATTTTCTCCTCTGTCCATTCAAGGTAAGTGATGGACATAATTCGATGTGACAAACATCAAAGGTAGGAAGAATTTAACGAGCAGGTGTCCTGTAGGGGGACAGCAATTATATGTCACCCAATATCTACCATCTTATCAAAGCGGAAATGTTATTGCTTATTTATTTCAACTTGTACTATTTGATTCTTGAACTTTGTATACTAAAGGTGAGCGATATGCCCTACAATTATCTATCCCCAAACTACAGTAATGCCCTAAGTAATCGACCTCTTAACCACAGCAGAATTATGGGTAACTTTTCAGGATTTAGTCGGAAATATGGCTTGTTGCCATTCATCGGAAAGCTCTCGGGGAGCTGTGGTTAAGAGGTCGATTACTTAGGGCATTACTGTATCTGCAGTCAATCAAAACCGAGATGTTGTTGCTTAATTCCTTCTAAACTAAACACTCATTGACGAGTTGTTTCCTTAGGAAATGTTCCAATAATACTAAAGTTCAACACACGACCTTTTATTATCTGCTATTTATTATCGTTTGTTTATTTTCTTGAACACCTCTCCAAAGAAATAATAGACCGTTACAATGTATACATTTATAACTGGGTGGGGGATCCATTTAGTATAAAAATGGGTAATCTTTTCTATACTAAATACTCATTGACGAGTAGTTCCCTTAGGAAATGTTCTGATACATGTAATACTGAAGTTACCTGAACTTATTATCTGAACGTTTCCCATCAATACATAGGATAGGATATCCTTCTGCTTTTTATTATCTGCCGTCTTCTTAGATTTCTTGAACAGATGAACAGTAACCCATTCCTATGTATACTTTTATGATGATGGTAAATTAAATTTCATAAAAGAAAGGGTTAATATATATATCTCACCATGTTCTAACTATTTGATGCTTAACCCTTCCATGACTGCAGCTTCCTGAAATTTTGAAACCCTGTTCCAATGCATTCTGTTATATATGAGTCGCCCATAGGTAGCCTCGCATATATAAGAGAATGCATTGGCCTAACAATATTTACCTTGACTTTGTAAGCCAGCGCATTCTCATATATATGCGAGGCTCCCTATGGATCACAGGATCTTTAATGCTGCACCAGCACCATCACCATCGTGAAAAGGTTAACTGGTCTGGAATTTTACGAAAAACCCTGTGCCAATAATGCATTCTGTTATATATGCGAGTCTCATAGGGAGCCTCGCATATATAAGAGAAAGCATTGGCCTAACAATATTTAACTTGACCTTAAAGCCAGCGAATTGTCTTATATTTGCAAGGCTCCCTATTGCAATGGGAGACTCGCATATTTAAGAGAATGCACTGGCACAGGATCCTTAATGCTGCACCAGTGCAGCTCCCATCATGAAAGGGTTAAATTGATTATTACAACCATCATGAACCATCAGGTTCCAGTCAAACTGCTACAGTACCTGCCCTTTCTTTGGTATACATGCTCATTTTCGGAAGTGTCAAAAATTACTTTAATACTATCTTTTTACACAAAATAAACCATAACTTGCACAAGATGAGTGCCTCAGCTTTTCAATGAATCCATAAATTTGAGGATTTAGCTTCATGCAATTCTGGAAGATAAAGTTGCGGAAAAAATTTGCCCTGACTGTCAATGTTGAGATTAGACAACTGTGCCACTTTAATATAAAATTTTATAAGCTGAATTAGCGTAGCAATGAATGGGTCTTTTCACCGTATTATCTGACAGCTTTGTTGTGGAATTGAATGGGTGTTGAATAAGTTAGTCATGGCATTGCATGGGTGTTAAATAAGTTTGACATGGCATTGAATGGGTGTTAAACAAGTGTGGCGTGTGATTGAATGGGTGTTAAACAAGTTTGGCGTGGCATTGAATGGGTGTTAAATAAATTTGACCTGGAATTGAATGGGTGCTGAAGGACTTTGCATCTCCTCTCACACAAGCGTGTAAACATTTGATTAAGCTCCGTTTTTATTAGCTGCGATGAAAGTCTCGACCAAACAATTGGTTTCCGATGGAATGATTATCGGGGAATCTCCGAGCTGTAATGAGATTAAACTAGAAATTAAGAAAACAAATTCCCACGAAGAGATTCATAACACACTCCGCAGTTTGTATTGGCGAGCAACCAGTGGTTCTATATTGAAAGCCATTTAGTTAAGGTCAACTCCATTGGTTTATTTTAGATATCGGAATGGGAATCAAAGAAGTCTCTCTACTGGTCACCGGAAGCAAGGCACAGAGGAGAGAGCTAGCTGCCTCTCCTGTCAGTGAGGCTGTCCTCCACCGTGGGGGGGGGGGGGGGGGGTGGCTGGCAAAGTGGCAGAAAATGTCTTTCCAGGAACTCATAGCTGGCAGAAAAATTACGAGAAAAGTAACTGTTGTACTCATTTCCCACAAATGAATATAAATCCTTCTGCTCTTCTATTATCTTTTCGTTACACCTGAACACACCTCAAATTATTAATAGACTTTTATAACAAAATGGGAGAAACCATTTCGTATAGAAAGGGTTAACCCTTTACCCAACAGAAGGGCCCTGTGCCAATGCATTCTCTTATATATGCGAGTCGACCATAGGTCGCCTCGCATATATAAGAGAATGCATTGGCTTAACACATTAAAAATTATAAAATTGTTAAAGAATGTAAGAAAAAATTGTAAAAAGTGTTAAAAAAAGATTTTTTTTAGGCCAATACATTTTCTTATATATGCGAGGCGACCTATGGTCGACTCGCATATATAAGAGAATGCATTGGCACAGGGCATAACTGTAACTATCACAATGTGGTCAAGGAGCCGGTTCCAATGATATCCATATTTGTATGGTTCTATTGAGACAGACCGAAGATATTTTAGGCTGTTGAAGCTTTATTTGGCCGGTTTTGGCCGGTTTGTTAGGTAAAGGGTTAAACGTGATATATATTCATTTTGAATCATGAAAATATATTAAAAATTAGTTTTGTTCGGTCACTTTTAACATTTATGTTTGTCTTCTGAATCTGTTTTTTGAACATTTCTGAACAAGAGCATCGCTAGGGGGTGGGAAAATATGCGTGTGGTAATTTCAATAAAGGGCCTTAACTCTGGTGAAAACTGGCAGGTGTTGTTTACCAAAAAGCAGATCAATTCTATTGGTTTTCAAATGCAGTGAGTATTAGGCGGTGATGATGATACATGTATGTTCTATCTATAAAATTTCACAAACTGCTCAAAACTGACCACAAAAATAACACCCAACAGTATAACGTGTGCATGCAACTACAGTAATGCCCTAAATAATGGACTCCTTAACCACAGCAGAATTATGAGTAATTTTTTAAGATTTAGTCAGAAATATGGCTTGTTACCATTCATCGGGAAGCTCTCACTGAGAGCTTTCCGATGAATGGCAACAAGCAATATTTCCGATTAATCCTGAAAAATTTCCCATAATTCTGCTGTGGTTAAAGGGTCATATACTTCAGGCATTTACTCTACTAATATAATCACTTATATTACTTGCAACCAATTGATGGCATTTTTATCCAGGTTTCTTTATAAAATTTAATCCAGTATGAAATTCACCTCATGTATAGCTGTCATTTATAATTGAATACCACATCCATATTTTTTTTATGTAATATGCTATACTAGTGGATTTTCCCCCTCCCCCACCCCTTCAATAGCAGGGTGATAAACATGACATGCAGGAAAATATCATCACTGCTGGTAACAAGATAAAGAAAGCTGACAAACAGCAGGAGGAGTTTGTCTGGAATTTGGCTTTGCATAATGAGGTCCCCAGAGGGTGAATTTGGTGCTGCTAGCCCATTGTTCGGATTAGCATCACTAAGTTCACCCTCCAGGGACCTCATTCTGCAAATGACAGGCACACTAAACTCAGGCTTGTGTAAGAACCCGGAAGTGGACTCTAGCTTTGTTGTAACTACATCAGCTCCAATGAGGCACCTCGATCTGCAGGGACTTCAGTAATCATTAGACAGACCTCATTAGGACTTAAGTGGTTATAGCTGGCAGACAGACAAACAAATTATAAAATTAGCCTTATAAATTCATTGGTCTATGTGACTGGTTAAACTTATCATTTATCACCTGGGAATACCCTCTCAGACCAAGTCAGCCCAATGGAAGTCTTACAGTTGGGCAGTCATCAATTGTAAATGGAAAAGTTAGCCAGCAAGCTAGCCCTGGCCAATCTAGGAAATAAGGAAATAATTTATCAAGGAAACGTAGATGACTTCAGACAAGACTAACTGGACAATATCCATAACTTAATATAACAGTAATTACCAAATGGTGAGTTGAGTTCCGACAGACAGACTTGGACACATTTCAAGTTCATTCATCATCATCATCCTATGGCTAACAACACAAACTCGAGAAGCGGAATCTCAGTTGGTTAGTATAGGCCCATCTCTTACACCTTTGGGAGTTCGAATTCAACAGGGAATCGGTTGAACTTTGAATCGATATCTGCATTCCCAGTACAAATAGAGACGGGACTGTCCCAATGGGACAAGGGTTAACCCCTCATGGTGCAATTGGGCTACATTTAGTCTAGCCATGTTATTATATTTGTTTTTCGAAAAAAAAAACAACAAGGAATACAAGCTCAGACAATATTAAGCATGTTGCGAAATATATCTGAGTAAAAAAGGAGTATTTTGAAGTAAAAAAGGGGGATAACTCCACTTCCTTACTGGGGGGGGGGGGGGGGGGGGGGGGGGGTACAATGAGCATTATGAATCAACCATCGTACCCAAACTCATGCTCATAAATTATTGCTCTAAAAATTTCATGGCTAGAGAATCTGAGACACATCTAAATACATATTGGGTTAATTTCGAACCTACGCTCCTGTCAAGTCCAGGAATGACACTGTACAATAATGCACACTGTGGGTTTGGGAGCAGACGATTCCCAATGTATAAAGCACCACTAAAGAAAAGGTGCAGAAAACTAGTGGATCTGCATTCAACAACTTCAGACATACATGTGCAAACCTTACCAAATATATAGTACTAGCAGATTAGCCCGCCACTGGCGGGATTGGTCCCATGGCTTGGGTCGATCCATTAATTTTTGTTTTTCAAGGTTCCCGTCCCGAGTTGACCATTTTTGATCATTACATTCATGTGATAAAGGCGAATATTTGTATAATTGAAGATCTACTATACTCCAACTCTGACATTGTAGAAATATCACATACATGTCACATTCGAATAAGTTAACTAATACTGAAGTTATCAATCAGAAACCATCTCGGACGAATGGACGGACAGACAGACATGCTGATTACACATTCATTTTTTTTTTTATGAAACGACTCAGTTCTGGTTATCGGGCTCACGGAACCACAAACCCTTACATTGAACGTTCGGCCCATTTCGCAACAATGAAATAGCCCATAATGATAGAATGTTGGCCACATTGCCTATATCGCGGTGTTGCGAACACTTTGGGGTTTTGTTATAATAACTAATAGATTGTCATGATATTGAAGCATTTGGGGAATGATATGTACATGTCAGCTTATATCTGCACATTCCGTATACATTTCGCTTAATTTTGGTGTGATTCATATTCTTGATTACACGAAGGTGGTGAATTAGTCTGCACTTTAACACATATTTATGTATATTTTACGAATACACGACTAACGTGTAATGACGTTGTCGGCTCTTCGCAATAAAATTTATGAACATAGGATTTCCCATTCAAATCGATTTATGTCGATAAAACTCTTATTTTTCAAAATTTTAAGCTGAGACTTCGTGTGTCTGCGTGTAATACTTATATATTCTTTAAAAAATGTCCAACACGTAATTATGTTTTAGATGGAAGAAATAAAAAAATTTCTATGCTAAATTCCAGCATGGACTGTGCGTTGATATTGTAAACAAACTTTTCTCAAGTGTTGATTTGGTCCAACTATCACTTTTTCGATGGGGAGAGCTGATCCGAATAATAGCTAAGATGTATTTAGATAGAATTATCGAAAGAATTTGACCGATTAGGGTGCATTTTAAGAGAATCGAGTGGAGAAAACTTGGTAACTTTTTCATCAGAAACACGGTTAAACAGTGTATCGAAGATAATGTTTCAGTATGATGTAGGCGAAGTAACTCTAAAATTTCGGCAAGTATTTAACCCCTCAATTCCAAGGACGGTGGCACGGTGAAGGGTGAAGGAGTGCTCGGACTTTCTCAGAAGCAGTGCAATGACACTTCCCGTGGCTTTTTACCTTAGATAGCAAGTTTGGACTCAATCGGTCGAGCCGTTTTCAAGTCTATAAAGGATATACACACACATATATATACATATATATGGAAGTCTCAAAATATATAATAGATATATCTTTATGCATTATGGAAAACATTTAGGATATTTTTAGCATTTATAAGAGAAATACCAGTGAAACTTCTGGTTCAGTCAATATTTCTGATTTCAATCTATTATCTGTAAGTGCCCATCTGAGCCGATTTATATGCAACAGATTGCACAAGATTTCAAATGTCACCACCTCATATCCCTTATTGATGACAAGATTGAGATATGTTTTTATTTGGAAATGACAGCTTGGACTGCCAGATTTGTGCTTGGTACCAGCAGAAATGAGATCTTTTGAATGGGGTATCTCATTGTTCAACAAGTGTTGGGCACCTCGATTCACCAGCAAAGGTGGATTTTATCTGAGGTTTGTAAATTTTTTAAGAGCAATAACTTCAAATTAAAGGAATGGACAAATCCATTATATGAGAATATTGCCCCCCTACCCATCCAGATTTATGGGAATACTAAAAATAATTCAAACATGAGCTACGATAGAGTTAGCATAGTGTGTTTTCACTCTAAGGACCATAACTCTGCAAAAAATGAATATACAAAACCTGCTCCATGTGATTATCCCTTCCCCACCTGTTGGTTATTGAACATGTGTGTACACCAAAGATCATTCAAATCCATCCTATGATGACCCAGATAGAGCATCAAGGTTGTTACTGATGAACAGACGGATGTACAGATGGACAGATGAACAGAACCCATTTCTATACCGCCCCTCATACTTTGTTTGTGTGGATAAATGAAGTATTCTCAGTACTGAGCATTCTTAGAAAATTAGCTGTCTCATTCATGGGAGCATTCCTTTCAGTAGTTTATGGACCCGCCTCCAAAAGGCGACCAACTCAAATTGGCACTAATCTCATGGGAGTGTTACCATATGACAGTGTCAGCTCTCCATGCCAGACCTACTCAGTGATCAACCATGCGATTAACATAGAAGTTAAGTGAATTTGACCGTCTGGGTCGGTGACATATTGTTTCGTGAAGAAAGCAATTTATACTGATTAAAACCCAAGATAGGTGTACTGGCGACATTGAATCGATAATATAGGGCTATTATGTCACATTAGGTTTGATTAAGTCCTACGTGGGGACAGTTATATGAGGATGTACTGAACACTGTATCCTACAGCTCTACATATAATTCAATTTCTATCGTCTTATAACACTGAAGCACAGAAAATTTCAGGGTGATCGATTAAATTAGCGTCTTCCCGTTTCTTAGGTTAAACTAGATTGTATCAAAAATTTGGTCTAAAGTTACACATAGTGCACCAACCTACTAGCTTGTGTAGAAAATTTTAAGTAGAGTCACCGGTAAATATTCAATCCTATAGAAACTATAAAATTCCCATTCATTCATTTGTAGGGAATGTTCAAATAATAAACCATTGGCCTATATAAGGCAGGGGCAGGCTCCAATGCCTGACCGCAGCTGGCACTGAAACATCCATGTATTCTCAGCAGACATGGCTGGTTTGAATCTCCAAATTATTTTGACGTATTATGGGAGGAGGGATATAAAAACTATAGGGCCCTGAGTATTGGAGGTTTTTCATTTCGAATGGAATCTAAAATCTAATTAGGCAATATATTCAAAGTCGCATCAAATCTCAATCTCATCGTTGTCTAGAGTGTATCAAGAGTAAAGATATAGAACAATTCGGGAAAAACTTAACCCTTTGTATACTAAAGCATCATTGATGAGTAGTTTTCCCATAGAAAATGTTCAGATAATATTAATAAGTTCAACAAATGACCATAGGTCGTTTGTTGAACTTATTATCCAAACATTTCGCTCAATAAATAGGACTCCTTCTGCACTTTCATATATCTGTCGTCTGCTTTTATCACCTTAACATCCCTCCAAATAAATAATAGATCATTCCGATCAGGGGCTCGATTTAACTGGATTTGCATTTCCAATTTCTATTAACCAATTTAAAAGGAAAAAACATGTATTGGTAGGGAATGCTATAGCAAATCTACCCATCATTGCTGCAAAATGGTGTACAAATTTTAAAAATTAAATGGACCCCTGCCGATGTACAATTTTTAACTGACTGGGTGAATCCATTATTATAGAAAGGGTTAAATAAGCCATGATTAATCAAAAACACAATACTGATAAGAAATCGTCAATGAATCTTGTACTAACCAAATTTCTCACATATTTCTTTGCTGAACTTACAAATAAACTGATTAGTAGGATGTGATTTGATCTGTCATGACACACAAGGTAGAGAGCTGGAGAGCTTATAAACGATTACTTAAAAAATATGACTGAACTATCCAGCAAGCATGGCAGATATGACGGAACAGGCATGAGCAAAATGCGACCCCTGACTCAATAAAATAATAAGTAAGTGTTTCAAAGGTGTTTCATGAATATCATGTCATCATTATATTACTGAGCGCGTACTGTCAAAACCATTATTCCAAAAACCAACACAGCATTTAAATTATTTGATGAATTGGTCCACAATTCCTTCACGTATGTGGGACTAAAATTGGATATTTCCTCAGAGAACACTAAGTAAGTGAGTCACGGAATTCTAGAGCAGCGTATAAGTCAGAGAGCATGCAATTGGCTGATTGGGTTATTGTAGAAGTTAAGAACGCCGCTAATTTGTCCGAACATCGATAAATTACTCATAATATATAACTACCAAATATCGTAAACGGTGGCAGAAAATCCATCATTCAGTTTGACTTCTGACCCCAAACTCAATTTTGCATCCTGATATTGATTACATGGACAGAAATGCATTTGACTTGACAAGACTTCTTCATGATAGAGGGCTCTGGCTTCACTGCACTGCATGGTGTACTAATGTAGCTTAGAGAGGGTATTTTCAACCAAGCCTGGATATAGTGTGTCCCCAGAGGGTGAATTTAGTGATGCAGACTCTCTCTCACCTATAGTAATGCTCAAGGGGTCACTCTCACCAAAAAAAGTGCTGAAGGGTACACAGGGTTTGAAAATGTGCTGAAGGGTACACTGTGAGGGTTTGTGATCGGTACTAACACAGTTACTTAAACTGTGTTTCTGAAAGTCTGTCGACTATCAGCAGTTTGTTTTCAGTTCATTTTAATGTTCTTTGGAACATAAACAATTATTCTCTAACATAAATCATGGCAGATACGAAAACTAAACGTCATTTAGAACGAGATTTCAAAAGCTGTGTACCCTTCAGCACATTTTCAAAACCTGTGTACGATTCAGCACTTTTTTGGTGAGAGTGACCCCTTCAGCTATAGTAATGCCCTAAATAATCGACTCTTTAACCACAAGGAGTCGATTATTTAGGGCATTACTGTAGTTGTATCCCTTGAGCAATATCTCAAGTTGGAGGCTCTCAACACTTTTTATCACATCATCACTTCTATGTGCTAACAGTGTTTTCTTTTGAAACAATGGCATACCGGTAGTTGAAAACTGTTCACTTTGTCTTTGGGCAAACCATATTTCATTGATTATTTGACAAAACAAGCTACAAGCAATGGTGGTGAATTTAGAGGGGCACTGAGGAAACATCCCCCTTCAGTTTAGGGTGGAACATATTGGGACAAATGAAAAATATAATTGATAATTTGGTCTGGTCTTGGGCGGTTGTAATGAGAAATTCTGAGTTGAACCCTGAAGTCCCATGCAGTCTTCCCCAACTCTGATGTGGCATTTAACAACAATGTTTCCCATGGGAACACAATATGTTGGAACACTGTTCACTGTATCTTTGAACTTTTAATTAACCCTATTTTATGGATTATTTGACAAACCAGATATAAACATGGGTGGTGCATGGAGTCAGATGGTACATATATCCCCCATTCACTTTTTGGTGGACAAATAACATTGCCACATATATAGTGAAATAGGTGATAGATACATTGTGATGTGATGACCAACGATGATTGGACCCCCCCCCCCCCCCCCCCCCCCCACAATCCCATAACATACTTGTTCATAAATTTGTGACTTCCAGTTTGATCCAGTTACTGCATACATGTACTGCAGCCCCTGAATAGAACAAGGGTTTCTGTTGAAGTCAACATACTATTAACGTCAGCTGTTTTCTTTGATAACAAGAAACAACGGTTTCACACCTATTTCCTATAAATCTTCAGTAAACACGACTTACATTTCACAATGAACCTGATACAATTTAAAGGTTTCTCAGATTAACCTACATATCTGTCACTAGGTGACCCTCCTCAAATGGGGGTCATCAATTTACTCTAGGGTAGATGCATATATCACCAACTAAATCAGGCTAATAAGTGTGTGGGTATATGTGCCTCATTGCCTTTTTACACAAACGGTAAATTAAGATTAAGATTTTTAGATACTTTTTCCCATCTGTTTATTTTCTATATCTCCTATTAATTTGCAGAAGATAAAATGAATAATCCAGGTAACTAATGGGTGAACAACACCAACTTCAACATGGGAACTTCATTCAGATTTTCTCAAATTACAAAAATAAACTGAGGTATTTCCTCCCATAAATCTGTATGAATAATGGAAAAGGTGAAAGCAAAACAGAGACTACCATCAAATATTTTCTTCACCATTGTGACCACATACTTCATATTTTAATCAGCTTAGCATAAACCAACAATATAAAAAAGTAGATTTTTTTTGGACAATATTAAAGTGATGTGAAACACTTGAGTAATGTGATAAAACAGAAATGGAGAATAATCTTGCTCAAAGTAGTTATTTTTACGAATATTATATCCAAGTTGACAACACACGCCATAATTTTTATATATGTTAATTAAATAGAATCACTCTTGATGGCAAAATTACTTTCCTTAATTTAGAGCCTATAGTTGCGTCCCAGATCGAGAAGTAAAATATTTACAATTGAGTATAGTTCAGACAATAATTTTCTATGGAGTGGTATGGTCGATTACCTTCAGATTTTCCACGAAGTTAGTAGAATGAATGCTACATTCCTCCAGTTGACATAGCACATGAATACTAACTTGTCAGTTCCATGCAAGCACCCGAACAATTCCATAATATGTCTGTCGTGAGATGGAATACAGACAATTTAGATTAAGGCCTCCTTACTCTCACGTTAACCCTCTCTATACTAAATCGATTCTCCCATTCAGTTATAAAAGTATACATGGAATGGTCTATTATTCATTTGAAGGGGTGGACTTGTAATAAAAACAGACGACAGACAGAAAAACAGATAATTAATACAAGAGCAAATGATTCATATTAAATTGTGGGAAATGTTCAGATAATAAGTTGGTCGTTTTGTTGAACATTTCCTAAGGGAGGATGTGACTCATGCAAGCCTTGAAATAGGGTGTCTGTCATTTGCAGAATGAGGTCTCCAGAGGGTGAATTTAGTGATGCTACCCCGCATAGCGGGCTAGCATCACCAAATTCACCCTCTGGGGACCTCATTCTGCTGAGGTGTAAGCAGAATGAGGTCCCCAGAGGGTGAATTTGGTGATGCTAGCCGCTATGCAGGGTAGCATCAGTAAATTCACCCTCTGGGGACCTCATTCTGCAAATGACAGACGCCTTATTTCAAGGCTTGGACTCATGAGTATTTAGTATAGAAAGGGTTATATGCTAAATTTCATAAAATTCAGGCCCCCCCTTACAAGCCTCGACTACAGTAATGCCCTAGCTAAATAATGGACTCCTTAACCACAGCAGAATTATGGGTAATTTTTCAGGATTTAGTCGGAAATATGGCTTGCTGCCATTCATCGGAAAGCTCTCACATTAAGGAGTCGATTATTTAGGGCATTACTGTTCTATATAATATCATGGTACCTAGATGACAATGGACAAGGATAAAGAAATGGAATAGATGCAGCCATATAACCAAAAGAAGTGTTTACCAATCAGTCTTAATAAAAGAAATTTGGGCAGTAATTTCCCATGAGGGCAGGAACCATATTAGTGGGGTACAGAGAACTAGCCTAAAGAATAAAGCCTATTAGGTGAATCCTTCTGACAACCATTGTCTGCTTAATAAAACATCAAATTGAACACATTAACGAATTCCCTATTCATCATACCACATGAAGATCAAGTGGAGTCCATTAACCAGTGCAGTAACCCCTTAAAGTGATATGAAACACTCCCGAAGGGTGCAAAACTAGAAATGAAGAATACTCTACCACAACAGAGTTAGTTTCAAGAATATGAATCCAAATTGACAACACACATTTTTATTCTTATGTAATATGAATCGTACATGACATGTAGTGGAGCAACCACACATGATGTGCCTCAAATTTGCCATTTTTCGGCGACATATAACGCTAAGAATAATTTATGTAACATCATGCAGTGGTCACGACGGAGACGACGTGCCAAATTGACAAGACGTGTCGTGGATTGTAAAATTTTGTCTGGATTATCATCATGACTTCTTCATTTTACTTTTTCATTAAGCTGACCAACGAAATTGGTCTAAATGAAATTAATAGACTTAAATCACATGTGAATTCTTAGTAAGTTGTGAAGAAGTTACTTTCATTTTTATCGCGACGCTTCATTTCCAATTCAGCGTTTTTGCAATCTCCGGAAGTCACGTGACAATTTCTCCAAAATCTATACCCGCGATCTTGAAAAATCACTGATGGATATAGAAAAAACTATATGTCGTCATTCACCTGCCTTAGGTATAAGCACCCTTGGTGGTTGCTATTAATTAAATGCAATGACTCTCGATGGTGAAATCATTTGTGTTAGTTTGTTGCCAATAGTTGCGTCCTGAATCGAGATGTAAATTTACAATTTAGCATAGTTAAGATGATGTTTTCTATGGAGTGGTAAGATGATGTTTTCTATGGAGTGGTAAGATGATGTTTTCTATGGAGTGGTAAGATGATGTTTTCTATGGAGTGGTAAGATGATGTTTTCTATGGAGTGGTAAGGTTGATTTCTTTGAAATTTTCAGCGATATAAGTAAAATGCTACATTCCCCAGGTTGGGATAGCGTATACTAACCTATAAATTTTAAGCACCCGAACAAGTCCAACATATGTCCTTAACCCTTTGAGTGCCAGGGGCCGATCTAATCGGCCCTAAACCTACAAAATAAGTCTGTTAACCCTTTACCCAACAAACCTGCCAAAACCGGCCAAATAAAGCTTCAACAGCCTAAAATATCTTGGGTCTGTCTCAATAGAACCATACACATATGGATATCATTGGAACCGGCTCCTTGACCACATTGTGATAGTTACAGTTATGCCCTGTGCCAATGCATTCTCTTATATATGCGAGTCGACCATAGGTCACCTCGCATATATAAGAGAATGCATTTTACCATTTTTTCTTACATTATTTAACAATTTTATAATTTTTAATGTGTTAAGCCAATGCATTCTCTTATATATGCGAGGCGACCTATGGTCGACTCGCATATATAAGAGAATGCATTGGCACAGGGCCCTTCTGTTGGGTAAAGGGTTAAAGAATATAAGAATAAATTATTAAAATTGTAAAAAAATTGTTAGGCCAATGCATTCTCTTATATATGCGAGGCGACCTATGGTCGACTCGCATATATAAGAGAATGCATTGGCACAGGGTATATGGGTTGATACAAAAATCGACCTGGCACTCAAAGGGTTAAAACAAAATTCAAATTATACAGAGTGATTATTCATTCATTATTCAATTATAAGCGATAATAACAAGAGTTGAGACTGTCCCAATGGGACTAAGGACACCCCCACCCATTAAGGGTAGCCATATTAAAATATTTGTTTTTAAAAAAAACACAATGAATACAAGCTCGGACAAAATTATACATTTTGCGAAATATCTCTTTATATAATAAGTCGAAAAAGGGGGATAACTCCACTAGGTGCACAGGTTCCCATGGAACTATATATATATGTGGCAATTAAGTTTCAAACAAAATTTCTGAAAAATGTACGATTACAAGCTCAGACAAAATTGCGTCCATGGACAGACGGACAGAAAAGCCGATTCCTATATACCCCTCCCCTATAATAAGTGACCTCAATCAGCTTGTCTCCTTAGTAGGAAATGAATCGCATTATTACATCCTGTGTTGGTTATTCTGGGAACAGAAATGTATTGTATTTCCTCCTATGTTCATCAACACAGTGATGTTAGTTAGATTTTCGAATAGCAGCCCAAGAAAACAGTAATGTAGATGGACCTCATGGACATTTTATGGAGTATTGTGAATGGCTTTGATTCCATAGGCATCAATTTTCATGGTATCTCATAAAATGGCAATTTCATGGGGACATACAGGCCTGAGAATAAGGCGCCTGTCGTTTGCAAAACTGGCATCGTTTGGACGAAATGGATCACTGACGAATCGCTCACCGTCACTTATGTGACCCACAGTGAAGTGAAGATAACAAAGCTAATATTCATGAGTAATCACTATAGTGACGATGATAGTTAAAGGGTAAATACAGATGTAAGTTTGTTGACTACGTTGAAAGGAACTCGATTGCTATGAAACATCTGCTGCTCAAAGACTGGGATCCTAGCTACAAGACCTTACCTTATCCTCCCGCGACTGGTGCCAATTTTTCTAATACTCCTGGGTATATCTCGAATTGAAAGAATGTTCTTGTTCTATTAATTATTGAGAAATAAGATGTTTTGGAACACTTACTTAAATTTACCCAAATTTAGAATAAAAAAAATTATTTATCTTCCTACATACCCAATTAAAAAACATAGGGTAGGGAATGGGCTAGCATCACTAAATTGACCCACTGGGGACCGCATTCTGCTTAGGGCTCATCTGCTCTGGAAAGTTTCTTTATTATCAAATTTCTATAGAAACTTCTTCACATAGATTCTATTTCTTTTTAGTTGAGTTTTTCTATATCCCCAATTTGGCAGACGACACATTGCATAATCGAGGTTCCCATGCAATGGGTGTACGTACATCACAATATTCACCATTTGGGAACTTCAATCTAAGTCTATGTCTCCCATAGCAGATGAGGCCATGCAGATGCTCTGCGGGATAGCATCACTAAATTCACCCTCTGGGGACCTCATTCTGCAAATGACAGACACATTATTCTCAGGCCTGGTGGGGACATGAGTTCGTGGATCGGATATCATATTTATCCACATCAACAGGTCCTACAATAGCAGGTATACGACATCTTTGAGTATAGTCACTATTGAGAAACTAGACCCCCAGATATTCCGGCGCGGAAAGGGCACCATGCAATCAGCAGATTAATAGCCACCAGCTTTATTTCACATGCTGATGAGGTAGTTACAGTAGTACCCTAAATAATCTACTCCTTAACCACAGCAGAATTATGGGTAACTTTTCAGGATTTAGTCGGAAATATGGCTTGTTGCCAATCATCGGAAAGCTCTCAGTGAGGGTTTTCCGATGAACGGCAACAAGCCATATTTCCAACTGAATCCTGAAAAGTTACCCATAATTCTACTGTGGTTAAGGAGTAGATTATTTAGGCCATTACCAGTACTGTACTTGGTGTTTTATGTTGCCTGCCCTAGGTGATACTATTACTCTTTATAAAGAGATCAGTGTATTGAACATTGTTTATACAAACTATTATAGAAGGAATCAGATGATGTAGTATATAGATTTTGTTTTTGATAATGATCAATATCTATATTAATAAAACTTAATTATGTTTGTTTGTTTGCTTGTCCAGGCTATATAGGCGACAAAAGGGCTGGACCCTCAGAGCTGAAAAATTGTACATAGGGGTAACTTGACCTGGGGAATCTTATTAGATAGGTCCCGTTAACATCAGATGTCTTAAAAAAGGCAACTGAGACTCTGCACAGAATGCTATTATCAAGTTGCTGCACATAATCAAGCAAAATGCTCTTATGCTCTTACAGTAATGCCCTAAATAATCGACTCCTTAACCACAGCAGAATTATGGGTAATTTTTCAAGATTTAGTCGGAAATATGGCTTGTTGCCATTCATCGGAAAGCTCTCACTGTGGTTAAGGAGTCGATTATTTAGAGTATTACTGTACCATATCAGAAATAGATCAACAGTGAACACTCTTATTTGTTAGCCTTGACAGCGACCGGACTCAACATCTGACAGTGCCCTGATTAGCATAAACGAGCAGAACGCTCTTTGTCCATACCATACATGTATATCAGTAATAGATCATTAGTGAATGCTCTTTATTATTACATGAACACAATTTTTAGAACACCATACCTCCAAGTGCTTCAAATTCTAAAGAAGAAACACAACTGATAAAGAGAGAAAGTCTGCTACATGAGCAGCTGAGACCCTGGACGAACATCAAACTCAACTGTAAAACACTGCAAGTTCTTTCTAATCTTCTTTACCAGAGCAAAGCGGGGTATCCCAGCTAGTTTTATATAAAAATATTACTTTTCAACTCGTCTTCCGTGTTTTTCCACATCCTTTTTATGACATGCTGAAAACAAACATACTGACCAATCTACATTTCCATCTCATGTATTGATATTTGCTTTACCAATTCAGAGCCAATTATTTCGTTGGATGTTGAATTTGTGGTTCGGCCAAATCACGAAATCAACAAATAATATACCCACAAGAATTTACATTGGAAATTTAACAAAATTCAAGTATCCAAACTCTTTACAGATGTAAATTCATGGTTTAAAACTAATTTTAACAAAAGCTAGTTTCTGGTCTATATATAAAGAAACATATATGAAGAAATAATCAACTTGGATATGGATTTTCTGCCCATTTATTTTATACATCAGCAATGAAGAAAAAAAGAAAGAAATATTATAAATTATGAGAGAAATGTGTTGTTGTAATAAGTCTGAATTTAGTGTGTCTGACATATGCAGAATGAAGTCTCCAGAGGATGAATTTAGTGATGCTATCCCATACAGCATCTACATCACCAAATTCACCCTGTGGGGACCTCATTCTGCTGAGGCCTCAACTGTTATGGGAGACCTAGGATCAGATTGAAGTTCCCCAGTTGAAGTTGGTAATGTTCACCCATTAGTCACCTCGATTATGCATTTTATCTTCTGCAAATTAGGGGAGATAGAAATTCAACAGAAGGGAAAATGTAACTAAAACAATGTTATTTGAGACTATAGATACTTCCCAAAAGATGAGGCTTGAGCAGAATAAGATCTCCAGAGGGTGAATCTGGTGATTCTAGCCCGCCGTGCGGGATATTGTCACTAAATTCACCCACTCTTGGGACCTCAATCTGAAAATGTCAGGCACACTATATTCAGGCTGGTTTCTAGTCTATAAAGTAATGTATTCGAAGAAATAATAAAGTTGGAAATGGAATTTTCTGCCCGTTTATTGTATACATATGATCAACAATGGAAAAATGAAAATAGTGAAGAAATATTATAAATTTAATATAAGAGACATATTGTTGTAATTATAAGTCTTTATTACACTCCTACGCGCGATTTCCATTGAAAACGCCGTTAATTAAAAATGGTAATGTCACGAGTGAATTATGTCATTTCAAGTTACGTTGCTTACTGATCGAGACTGAATTTTCGATGGTTGATCTTTCTCTGCAACGGGACTTTTATGCATTAATTTTGGGTGTTTTAATCATATTTGGCGAACCAAATTGATGCAGAAGTGTAATAAATAGAGTAATCAATTAGTTCTGAGAATTAAATAAAATAATTCTTTTGAGGCGAGAGACGTTTAGGTAAGAAACTCGTGCTCCCGCCTCTTGAGAATTATTTAACGTAATTCTCAGAACCAATTGATTACTATCTATGTAAATTAATTTGAATACATCTTTAATTCTACATTGCAATCCATTCGGGGACCAGTCTAGAGGGCAACTTGGGAGATATCTTATTCCTATATTGTGCCACTTCTCCCTATTATAGTCCTGGGGAGAAGTGACTTCTCTCTCACATACAGTAATGCCCTAAGTAATCGACCTCTTAACCACAGCAGAATTATGGGTAACTTTTCAGGATTTAGTCGGAAATATGGCTTGTTGCCATTCATCGGAAAGCTCTCGGTGAGAGCTTTCCGATGAATGGCAACAAGCCATATTTCCGACTAAATCCTGAAAAGTTACCCATAATTCTGCTGTGGTTAAGAGGTCGATTACTTAGGGTATTACTGTACCAACATGCATATGTCTAAACAGCATATTTAAAGTGTTATTACTGATAATAATGGTGTCTGACTCATTATAATGGTTTTATAAATGGGCTCTTGTATAACGTAATACTTATTGGATCATAGAAGGCTGATGCTGGGAGTGTAAACTAAACTTCAGATTTTATGACTTCTCCCTGATAACAGTCCATGCATCTCTCCCTGGTAAGCAAATACACGGGGTAGGAACTGCTCCGTGAGAAAAGATCCTCTTGTCATTTTCGGTCCAGTTCACTATCGATCCGTGTCCAGTTCACTTGCGAGTTTTTTGTACTTGGTCCAAAACAGATGTGCTTTACACCATGTACCAAACTACCGTATCGCAATAACCATTTAGCGATTAAATTCAAACAAAAGTGAGTCTGGTGTGAAGTTTTAGTTCAAACATATGTGCACACTTATTTTACCAAAAATCTGTTGCATAGATGTTCGGGTAGTGAACGGATCTTATCAATGGTGAACTTGGACCCATCACTAGTGAACTGGAACATTTCTTAAAATGGATAAATTCTACTATTCCACATTTACTTAACAATTTCCAACTAATATGTCTTGATAGTTGAGGTAGCTGGCAAGGTATATACAACAACTGAACTGCATATATATCTCTGTTGCGTAAAACTTGCGTTATTTACCATGGGAAAATTCCCAGTGACCTTGACCAGATCGGATAAGAACTGGACCAAAGATCGGAAGAGGTATCAGCCTCGCGGAGCAGTTCCTACCCCGTGAAATAGGGAGAGGTGACTTCTCCCAATTTGAAACTTCTGGGCTGGTCCCTGAATACATTTATGAATATAATTTACTGACCTTTATTTCCCACTTCAGTTGTCTTGATATTTTCAGTAGTCTTCATTCTGTTATCCAGTCTTCTTCTCTACTGAATCCTTTTGTTTTGCGATGGTTTGTGTGTTTTGCCAAATTCTTCTTTTTCACGCAGATAATGTGCTGTATCTAACTAAGAATCTATAATATCTTTCTGAGGTGTATTTTCTCACTTTGATGATGGGAGCTGCGCTGGTGCAGCATTAAAGATCCTGTGCCAGTGCATTCTCTTATATATATATGAGGCTGACAAATATAGTTAGGCCAATGTATTCTCTTATATATATGCGAGGCTCCCTATGCGAGACTCGCATATATAAGAGAATGCATTGGCACATGGTTTTCAAAATATTTCTGGAAGCTCCAGTTATGGAAGGGTTAAAACTATTAATTAAGTTTTTTTTAAGTGACACCTAAATCTGAATTGCAAAGATATCGTTATTATCTTTTTAAATAAAACAATAAAAATTGTTTTAAGTATACATGATTGGTTTCCAAAGTTAAGAACCTGTAATTTGACACTGCCATCAACTAGTTGAATCTCAAGTTGACATGCTATATTCAGCTTTAATAAAGACACGTATATAACAGAACATTGTTCACATAAAGTACCTTTATGGGGGGGGGGGCTAAGAAAAATTGCTCAGTACGCATATAGATGATTATATGTATTCTGCGCATTAATTTCTGACAATTCTGCACAAAAGTTTTATATAGAATGTTAATTGCGTACACCTAATGCCACCGTGGTTAGCATTTCTAAGCCATCACAATTAATTGAACGATCTTCTGTTGGATCACTGAGATTGATAAGTGAAGGAAGAAGGATAACTCTAATCAAAATAAGAATATACAGTAATGCCCTAAATAATCCACTCCTTAACCACAGCAGAATTATAGGTAACTTTTCAGGATTTAGTTGGAAATATGGCTTGTTGCCATTCATCGGAAAGCTCTCAGTGAGAACTTTCCGATGAATGGCAACAAGCCTTATTTCTGACTAAATCCTGAAAAGTTACCCATAATTCTGCTGTGGTGAAGGAGTCAATTATTTAGGGCATTACTGTAGATGGAACAGCTAGCTAAGGTACTCACCACTGGAGAGCCAGTCTAATACATCAACAGTATACTATCATCAAACCCCTGAATAATAAATGAAAATGTCATAAATAATGCGTTGCGAATTTAAAGATTAGATATACAGAGAACATCCCAAGTCAGAACGAAGCTGTAAAACCTCTACTTTAACCCTTTACCCAACAGAAGGGCCCTGTGCCAATGCATTCTCTTATATATGCGAGTCGACCATAGGTCGCCTCGCATATATAAGAGAATGCATTGGCTTAACACATTAAAAATTATAAAATTGTTAAAGAATGTAAGAAAAAATGGTAAAAAGTGTTAAATTTTTGTTTTTTTAGGCCAATGCATTCTCTTATATATGCGAGGCGACCTATGGTCGACTCGCATATATAAGAGAATGCATTGGCACAGGGTATAACTGTAACTATCACAATGTGGTCAAGGAGCCGGTTCCAATGATATCCATATTTGTATGGTTCTATTGAGACAGACCGAAGATATTTTAGGCTGTTGAAGCTTTATTTGGCCGGTTTTGGCCGGTTTGTTGGGTAAAGGGTTAATGAAGTTAGAATGATCAAATCAATTTTCAGCTGAATATTCATGTTAATTTTGCCATGATAACAGAAAGGCTTATCCAAAATCCATGCAGGATTTACCGTTCATTGATGATTCGGTAAGACCACCAGCGACACTTAACCCATATTGGTGGACTTCCAAGGTATTAAGATATATACTAAGTGAAAAGATCAACATGTTGCCTTATTAAGCACAAAATATTGAACAAAATTTGTATTATTTTGTACCTTAAGTTTGGAAAGTCCCACTAGAACCAAAGAACTATATTGCACAATGGTGTGATTTGGTTCTTTAATTATTTTATCAGCACAAGTCACATGTACGACAACATGTATGGCAAGTCAAACAGATGAGTTTTAATTTTCTGAAATTTTGACGAGTAGCTTTAAAAAATCGACAACAAAACTACCGCTTTAATTCTCCATTCTGTCATTAAGTTTTTAGTGTGGGAATAGTTCTCAAAGCACATAGGACATTTTACTTTGGGGCGATGGTTTGTCATTTTGGATAGAAAACCCCGCGCTAAATATTAGTGATGCGGACCGGATCGCTTTGGACCGGTCCGGTCCGCGGTCCAGGGGTGGACCGCGGTCCGGACCGGGTGTCACTGGACCGGACCGCTTTTTGACGCCGGTCCGGTACTCTCCGGTCCGGTCCACTATTTTACTTCAGTTATAATAAACTATATCGCGAATATTATTGCGTATTTGCCGTCATATCAATTAGCAACGATGTATTGACGCATTCAGTGGTTATTATTTATTAAATGTTTGATGCCACGAAAACAATGTATAGATGCACTTTGTCCATGTCAATTTCCTTATAATGAAAGACAAGACAGTCACATTAATCCAATAGTAGCTAGTTGGCTTAGGTCTATAACTATAATTGTCAGGACTATACAATCAGACATCACAATCTCCAAGACTCCAATATTAATGTAGTAGTCATATTAGTACACATTTGTATAATTGTCATCAGTATAGTTATTTCGTTTAAATTTCAATTTAATAAAAATAAGTATGATACGAATCATGCATACGATCAGTTGAGTGCCATATTAGATTGGTTACAACACATTCTGGCCCTAGCTATATATCTGTCCAATACATTTAAAGTGATGTGAAACACTCCGGTAGGGTGGCCAAATAGAAATGGAGAATAATCTTGTTCAAAGTAGTTATTTTTACAAATATTAGATATAAATTGACAACACATGCCGTCATTATTATGTATTAATTATATGCAGTGACTCTCTATGGTGAAATCGTTTTCGTTAGTTTATTGCCGATATATGCGTCCCGAATCGTGTAGTAAATATTTATAATTGAGCGTAGTTCAGACGATGTTTTCTATGGAGTGGTATGGTCGATTTGCTTCAGATTTTCAACGGTGTTAGTAGAATGTTGCATTCCTCCAATTGGAATAGTGCCTGAATATAGTAACTTATCAGTTCCACGCACCCGAACAAGTCCATAATATGTCTTCAATTAGTGCATGTTCGCATTACTAGAAATACTATTATCGTGCATCGTTCCCAGTATACGCCACCAGAGACAGACAATGGTGCATACAATCGGCAAACAATGTAAGTTTTAACATATATGGACTCATTGCAATGCAGTAACCTTATAGTTTGTACTATACAGAGTAAAAACTTAGAGAAAACAGAGAATTCATTAACATATAGCCTATATTATAGGTGGACCGGACCATTTGGACCGGTCCAGGCATGTGTACCGGACCGGAATGGCCTGGACCGGACCGGACTGGACCGCCTTGGCATTGGACCGGACCACCCAAGGTGGTCCGGTCCGGTCCGCATCACTACTAAATATAGTAAAACACAGACTAGAACCAAGCCGGTGACAGAGTAAACAAGAGCTACGCTGGGCGTGCAATATACGCCCTCTCTTGGGTCGGCGGAAACTGGTAAAAAAGGGACATAACTCTGGTAAAAATTGGCGGACGGAACTCAAATTTGAACTTGACCTGTGTTTTGGTGGGAGAAAGTAATATACCAAATTATCATTGAATCCGATAAGCTCTAGTAAAGTTATCATGCGGACAACAAATTTCAGGGATTTTCTAAGTCAAATTACGTCAAATAAGGGGCATAACTCCGGTGAAAATTGGCGGACGGAACCCAAATTCGAACTTGAGCTGTCTTTTCTCCTAATAAACCCACATACCAAATTTGATTGAAATCGGTTCACTGTAACTAAAGTGATCATCCGGACAACAAATTTCATGGATTTTCTAAGTCAAATTACGTCAAAAAAGGGGCCATAACTCTCGCAAAAATTATCGGATTAAAACGAAATTCGGACTTGAGCTGTATTTCGATATATGTAATCCACAAAAATACGGGTTTTGCGTATAAACATTCCAAAATCGAGTTATCATCCGGAAACCAAAAAACATAAGAAAAACTGAATTTTCTGAGTCGAAAAAGGGGCATAACTCTGCCAAAAATGGTCGGACAGAACCCAAGTTCGAACTTGACCTGTGTTTTGGTGGGAGAAAGTAATATAACAAATTTGGATTCATTCCGATAAACTATACTAAAGTTATCATCCGGACAACAAATTTCAAGGATTTTCTAAGTCAAAAAACGTTAAATAAGGGGCATAACTCCGGTGAAAATTGGCGGGCGGAACCCAAATTCGAACTTGAACTTACTTTTCGGCTAATAAACCCACATACCAAATTTTACTAATTTTGGTTCACTCTAACTAAAGTTATCATCCGGACAACAGGTTAACGGACGGACGGACGGACGCCCGGACGCCCGGACACCCGGACGCCCGGACGGACAGACCAATACTATAATACGGCCTTTTTTTCAAAAGGGCGTATAAAAAGGAAGTATGACTGGTGCGCTCTGGTAGAGATAGAGGTTTATCAACAAGACAAACAACAATGGAGACAGGAACAGAAGCATTTAGTTCATTTGTTCAATGGATTAACAGTTTTATCACAGTTAGCCCCTAAACCCAGCCTTATATGTTTTAGTAAGACACGTGTATTATCAGCACATGCAGTGATCGAAGAGCTTAGCACAATGATGTCGATGTCATGCCGGAAATTTACTATTATTGTGTTAATTAGAATATAATTATGATATTCGATTTGTGTTGAGTTATTTAGTGTTGACTGTGAGATAAACATGGGTGATAAGGGTGGTTGAATTTTTTTTTAACCCTTTACCCAACAAACCGGCCAAAACCGGCCAAATAAAGTTTCAACAGCCTAAACTATCTTCGGTCTGTCTCAATAGAACCATACAAATATGGATATCATTGGAACCGGCTCCTTGACCACATTGTGATAGTTACAGTTATACCCTGTGCCAATGCATTCTCTTATATATGCGAGTCGACCATAGGTCGCCTCGCATATATAAGAGAATGCATTGGCCTAAAACAAATCTTTTTTTAACACTTTTTACCATTTTTCTTACAATCTTTAACAATTTTATAATTTTTAATGTGTTAAGCCAATGCATTCTCTTATATATGCGAGGCGACCTATGGTCGACTCGCATATATAACAGAATGCATTGGCACAGGGCCCTTCTGTTGGGTAAAGGGTTAATTTGAACAATATTTTTCCTGAAGAAGCCTTTACTTCTTCTTTGTTTGTGATAAGGAAATCAATATTAATTTTATTTAACACAGCCGTTTCAAGATCGTTTTTCCTTGCTAAATTGTGATTATGTGATAAAATGGAGAGTACTAAATTTGATTCAAGCCGAGCAAAGAGATCCTCTCTTTATATTTTAATCAACTCTTTACGTCAAGATATAAATAGTATCCGAATAGATAGAAGACCGAATGTGTTAATTATTCAACTCTCAAGATCTTATTCTACTCTCAGACTATGTCATGCCATCATATTTTTGCGTCATTCTGTATCCTTGCATGTTATTTTAACAGAAAGGGCTGGTGATGTTGCAGCTTTACAATTGTGTTAACTCTAACAATGTATTTCATCATGGTCTGTGTCATAACAAACTGGTATAGAAAATATAATAAACACAACAGTTAACTCTTCTGAGTATTGTACGTTTTTTTTCTCCTCTCATGAGACGCAGGGATTATTTTCACTAGGCTAACGCAGCATTAAAATAATCATTTGCATCTCAGTCGAGGAGAAAACCATACACTTAACTCAGAACAGTTAACTATTTTCTATGTATTTCTAATTTTATCTGAAGAATGTGAAAACCTGAATTTAGTGTGTCTGACACCTGAGGGTGAATTTAGTGATGCTGTCCAGCAAGGCGGGGCTAGCGCCACCAAATTCACCCTGTGGGGACCTCATTCTGCTTAGGCCTCATCTTCTGGAAAGTATCTATAGTCTGAAAATAGTTTTTAGTTAGTTTTCCCTTCTGTTCAGTTAGGGCCCGACGAAGCTTCAAGATTCGATTCGATTTTGAATCTGCATTATCTATAAAAAAAAATCATTATGTCCCCAATACTTGAGTCGCCTTTCGCGAACATCTGGGATCTCCGTGGCCCAATGTGTACAGGGTACCTAGAATTAACCCGATTTCAAGGTCAAGGTCATGTCACATGGTCAAATGAATAGGCTTATGAGACTCCCCATACGAAAGTATCCCTAGACACTAATTTTCATCGAAATCCCGTGATATTCGGGCGTTTGACCTTGAAATGACCCGATTTCAAGGTCAAGGTCACGTCGCACGGGCATACCAAGTTTCATCGAAATCGGCTTGGCCGTTTTATAGTCCATCGCGAACACACAGACATACAGACAGACAGAGGTCTTCAAAATATATAGGAGACTAGCTGATGTGCCCGACGTTGTCCGGGCTATTCAAAAACCAAATTTCAAGTCGATAGCTCTACCCAGCCCAACGTTGTCCGGGCTATTCAAAAACCAAATTTCAAGTCGATAGCTCTACCCGTTTCCGAGATCTGGTCTGCGCATGCGCGAAGCTGGCGTCGCACGGGCTCGGCGACCCGATAAAATTCGTATCCGGGGCAAGATACATTCACATACCAAATTTCAAGTCGATAGCTCCACCCGTTTCCGAGATCTCGTCTGCGCATGCGCGAAGCTGGCGTCGCACGGGCTCGGCGACCCGATAAAATTCGTATCCGGGGCAAGATACATTCACATACCAAATTTCAAGTTGATAGCGACAGACAGAGGTCTTCAAAATATATAGGAGATAAACATTTTGGGCTCCATTTTGTCGTCTCCACATCCGACCAACATCTTTAAACAGCTTATATGTTATCCGGGAAATGGAATATTGTTGTCCATTCAGCTTTCTGACGGAAGGACCATGTTGGGATACTACAGTTCCTGTAATCCTGATGGCGTATGCGTCAATCCCATGTCACGATGCGCAATATTGATATCACGCATGCCTGCTGTGCACGAGCGACAGGGTGAAGCGTACATGCGCTGAAGAGTTTCCATTTGGAATGACTCGATTCAAACTCCATTGACTCCAATGTTCCAAACTGCTTACTTTTCACGAACTTCAATCACGCATAGTGGCAGTGGCACAAAATATGAAATTATGTGCCATTCTCATATATTAAACTGTTTTAAACTGTGATTAAATATTGTTCATATCATGTCATATAAATTAAGTTTAATGAATCTCCTTCATAATCTGAGTTATCTCACAAACATCATCTGACATTTGCCCCCATTATTGCTTGTACATGTACCTCCCACTGATCAGTACCGCGAATCTACTAAAGTGTTTGAAAAAGATTTGATTCGAGATTCGATTCGATTTCAAATCATTATCATGATTCGATTCGAGATTTGATTTGATGTTGAAATTGCCGATTCGTCGGCCCCTAGGTTCAGTTTTTCTATCCCCTAATTCCCCTAAGATAAAATACATAATCGGGTGACTATTGGAAGAACATCTCCCATAGTAGGATTAAAGTTTACAAACAACACTCGATGTCGGCGAAACAACATAAAACTGAGTTAGTTCCAACTAAGGACGAAATATCCAAAGGGCATGAACAGGTCAGACACCTTAAGCTAAATAATATTAATCTCCCATAGCAGTTGAAGCCTGAGCAGAATGATGTTTCCAGAGGGTGAATTTGGTGATGCTAGCCTGCTGTGCGGGATAGCATAACTAAACTCAACCTCTGGGGACCTCATTAATTCTGCAAATGTCAGACAAACTAAATTCAGGCTTGAATGTGAACCCTGAGTAAGCTCAATTATTTCATTATGTTTGTCATACTCAATAATTCTTCCAAGTTCTATCCCATTGCAGGGTATTTAATTATCTGAACATTTCCCTCCAATAAATAGCATGCATTCTGTGCTTTTATTATCTGTTGTCTGCTTATTTTTCCTGAAAACCCCTCCAGTGAATAATAGACCATTCCAATGTATACTTCTAAAACTGATGGGAGAATCCATTCAGTATAGAAAGGTTAAAATTAACAGGTGGCTGATTGGTTGTTTTGACTGACGAGAGGAAGCTGGGGCTGAACTTGCACAAATGAATAATAGCTAGGTGTCCATATTTGTATAAAAAATATATATGGTAATGACCCATTTCACGTGGCATTATGAGAGACTGGTGCTACAGAAATGCACAAGGTGTGAATTTATGTGAAAAACTTTATGACAAGGTCGCGGTCAGCCTCAGATCAAGTTGGTCTAACAATGATCTGGTTAACAAAGGGTTAAATAATGTCAGAATGTCAGAGTAATGGCTCGTAACAAAATACACATATGAAATTGGTCCATTAATATTCATTAATAACATTATATATTAATAGCTGTTATTGGCAAGTATAGTTAAATATTTATAATATCAACCTCTCAAGTGTATATCCGTATAGATAATCCAGCATGGTAAACTTTATGTGAGAATATGTCACCTCAACACGCAACCCATCAAAGGGTACAGAAACAGCAATCCCCAAATT
This sequence comes from Siphonodentalium dalli, assembly GCA_032622095.1. NCBI lineage: Eukaryota > Metazoa > Mollusca > Scaphopoda > Gadilida > Siphonodentaliidae > Siphonodentalium > Siphonodentalium dalli. Next base: position 90,562,221 of record CP136063.1, on the reverse strand, counting down.
CCTTCGGACAAATCCACTCAACTGCTCATCAAAATATGTTAACAATAACACACACAAAAGATAAATAATATAAACAAAATAAAGACAAGAATAACCGAAAAAAAACAAAACAAATCAACTCAAGAATTCTGAGGGAAAGTTTCAAAGAAGGTAAAGTGGAGTGTACCAATCGAACTTATTGTGGGAGTTATTGAATTATATTCTTAATGTTGCATGTAATAACATCTTGTATACAGCAGTGTGATTCGCCAACCAATTTCACCATCTTACATAATTAAGACACACTCGACAATTAATTAGATAGGTAAATATAGAACAAAGGAATAAACTTGGATTAATTAAGCATGCCAAACGTCTTTACTAATTACCATAATGTTTCTCGTTAGTATCTGACAGGTAAGAAATTGTTAATCTTATGCAACAGACAAATTCTGTACTCATCAAACTCAAAGGCAATCTTATTTTTTTTTTATAAATTCTGCACATTCAATTCTCTTCTTGTTTCGAATTTTGTTGTTTTGTTTTGTTTTGTTTTTGCAGTTTTCTTTCTCATCAAGACTCAATTACTTTGGTTCTTTCTGATGCTTTTCAACAGGGATTTAAAAAGGGTACCGCTAGGGAATGGTAAAATACAACGTGGTAATTCCCAGTTCCAACAAAGGACAATAACTCTGGTGGAAACTGGTGGGCGGAACCCAAATTCGAACTTGACCTGTATTTTGGGCTAGTAAACTAACATACCAAATTTCATTCCATTCAGTTCAGACTTACTAAAGTTATCATCCCGAAAACTAAAAGGGAACAGATGGACCTCCGGACCAATAACATAAAACATCCCGTTTTTTTTTAAACGGGTATAACGAGATGTTTTAACCCTTTACCCAACAAACCGGCCAAAACCGGCCAAATAAAGCTGCAACAGCCTAAATTATCTTGGGTCTGTCTCAATAAAACCATACAAATATGGATATCATTGGAACCGGCTCATTGACCACATTGTGATGGTTACAGCTATGCCCTGTGCCAATGCATTCTCTTATATATGCGAGTCGACCATAGGTCGCCTCGCATATATAAGAGAATGCATTGGCCTAAAAAAAATCTTTTTTTACCATTTTTTCTTACATTCTTTAACAATATTATAATTTTTAATGTGTTAAGCCAATGCATTCTCTTATATATGCGAGGCGACCTATGGTCGACTCGCATATATAAGAGAATGCATTGGCACAGGGCCCTTCTGTTGGGTAAAGGGTTAACCCATCCCTTGGTGATAGTAAATAGCTATGATCGGAATGACATACTCTAGAGATAATGGAATTTATAGGTCATAATGTCCTAGTGCCAATTTGTACTAGGAGTGTCACTTTAATATTGGAATACCCTAGGACCCCTAACCTGAGATAAATTAACACAGTCCATACTCTGATGGTCAGTATAGCTACAGTAATGCTCTAAGTAATCGACTTCTTAACCATGCACAGCAGAATTATGGGTAACTTTTCAGGATTTAGTCGGAAATATGGCTTGTTGCCATTCATCGGAAAGCTCTCCCCGAGAGCTTTCCGATGAATGGCAACAAGCCATATTTCTGACTAAATCCTGAAAAGTTACCCATAATTCTGCTGTGGTTAAGAAGTCGATTACTTAGAGCATTACTGTAGCTCTCAAGAAAAATAGCCTTCAATGTTAATCTTCTGAGTGCTATGTGGCCCTTAAAATTCAATAAACTATGACAATATGAACAACATCGACACTACATGTATCATACTATGGTATGGGTACACATAAAAATGTAAATAAAAAACATTATTCATGGCTAGGAATCATGGGGTCTACAGTTGATGAGTACCACAAAATAAAAATGGCGGAAAAAAACAATCTACAGAAGAATGAGGTAATTTAATATAAAGGCCCATCAGACAGTAAAATGATACAAATAATCTAAGCATATGACAAATAATATTCAAATTTTACATGTATTTTCATTTCCCCCAACCTGGGTTATGTACCTTGGTATTCTGGGGTGCTAGTCAGTAGCTAGGTTCTACCTGGTGATGACCAAATTTCCTGGCTTAACAATAGTAAGGGACTGAGAGAATGCATGTATAGCAGTCATTTCTATAGTACCTCCATGGATACTTTTAGAAGATATAAATAGTTATGAAGCTCCGAGGCAGCATATTTATAGTAAATTCTACAATGAATTTGTAGACATTTGCTTGCTTTTTGTCGGTCCTAATTGTCTGAAATGCTAAAAATTGTCAATATTATCATAACTATTAGTGAAGACGTACTGCTGAATTCTTGTGATATTGCCAATAACTGGTGAAGATCACCCTATAGATCCAGGACTACCAGGAAATCGATAAAATTTAGCATGCAGGTAAGAAAACTGACATTTTATGGCTGTTATTTTTGCATTTCCAATCTAATACTCTAGGCCTTGTTATTGATTGTAGTTATATCTAGCATACAACCAACGGCCTTGCTTCTTCAAATAACCAACCAACAGTGCACATAATGTGTTTTTTTTGCAGTTTGTCCAAATTTGTGGACATTTTGGACTAAGCGAAACCCCCTGCTCTGACATATGCAAAGGCAAGCAAATTAAACTGCTATCAATTTGAAGTCGGATCACAGATCCCAGAAATGCTTGATGTGAAGTTATTTTGGAAATATTGGCCCTCAACCACACTACCCCTTGAATGATATGCTTACTTTGCAATCGGAGTAAAGTTTTTTATGCTGCAATAATTGGGAGCAAATAGGAAGTTAACCAGTATTTCACAGAACTCAGCCTATCAATGACATTTCCCAATAGATAAGACATCTGTCCAGGCAACACAATCGAAAAAATATGCCTTGAAAAACAGTTATTCAGTGCAACTCTATTTTTTTTTCTATGATGTTCTGGAATAGAAATGCAATAAAAGTGCCATTAAATATCTACATGTAATTCTATTCACCTATAAGATTCTGTTATATGTCATAATTTGATTTGAAAATATCTCATCTCTTTGAAATCTTTTAACCCTTTGAGTGCCAGGGGCCGATCTCATCGGCCCTAAACCTACAAAATAAGTCTGTTAAAGAATATAAGAATAAATTATTAAAATTGTAAAAAATTGTAAAAAAAAATTTAAAAAAATTGTTAGGCCAATGCATTCTCTTATATATGCAAGGCGACCTATGGTCGACTCGCATATATAAGAGAATGAATTGGCACAGGGTATATGGGTTGATACAAAAATCGACCTGGCACTCAAAGGGTTAAACAATGGGTTTCTTGAGCATGGTGACACACATGTCTTTTGTTCACAAACTCAATTTCCTGTTAACCCCCATTTTCTCGGGATCTATAGGGTGGAAATTAGATGGGGAATGTGAACTTGCATGGATGGGGTTATCATATTTTCTATTTGTATTGTATTTGTAATGATTACAAATTTTAAAGTATTTGTATATTGTATTTGTAATCAAGAATTCCAGGAGCCAAAAAAGTATTGTATTTGTAATGAAATACTCTGAAAATTGGAGAGTATTTTCAATTACTTTTTGATTACTTTAGATTACATATTACAAAAGAATTCTAGAATACTTTGTTGTTGTTGTTGTTTTTAAAGCACTATGATAACAAAAAATATGAATTTTTCAATATTTCATCTGAAAGTAATCGGAGGTAATCAAAATGTATTTGATTAATTTTAGAAATGAATTGTATTATGTAATCAAATACATCAACTGGGAAAAGTATTTGTATTGTATTTGTAATCATCAAATTTAAAAGTATTTGTATAAAAATGCCCTAAATAATCTACTCCTTAACCACAGCAGAATTATGGGTAATTTTTCAGGATTTAGTCGGAAATATGGCTTGTTGCCATTCATTGGGAAGCCATATTTCCAACTAAATCCTGAAAAATTACCCATAATTCTGCTGTGGTTAAGGAGTCGATTATATAGGGCATTACTGTATTTTAATAAAATACGTTAGCCATGTAATCGCCCCATCCCTGATGTGAAGTAATACAAACAGATTGAAATGCAGCAAATGTGCTGTTTTCATGCTTCTTCATTCCCTGCCTTTTATTATTTGTATGTCCCTTTAACCCTATTACCATTAACCATTTCATGACGGGAGCTGATGCAGGCAGCATTAAATATCCTGTGCCAGTGCATTCTCTTATACTAGTATATGTGAGTCTCCCATAGGGAGCCTTGCATATATAAGATAATGCACTGGCTTACAAGGTCAAGGTAAATATTGTCAGGGCAATGTATTCTCTTATATATGGGAGACTCGCATAGATAAGAGAATGCATTGGCACAGGGTTTTTGCAAAATTTCAGAAAACTTAGTCATTAAAGGGTTAAATAAATATTTTATCATTTGCCTGGACACTAAATATATTGGTTTTCCAGTCAAAAGGTAAATATTGGTCATCGACAGGACTCAAAATATATGGTGTGAACATTTGCAGAATGAGGTTCTCAGACTCAGAGGATGAATTTAGTGACAGCACAGCGGGTTAGCATACCGGTACCTAAATTCACCCTCTGGGGCCTTCATTCTTCTTAGGCCTCATCTTCTCTGAAAAGTATCTTTATTATCAAATTATCAAGTTTTTTAGTTTATTTAGAAACTTCTTTAGAAAGTTCACTCTGGGAACCTGTGTCAAGGTCTCCCATAGCAGATGAGGCCATGCATAATGAGGCCATGCAGAATACTAGCATGCTGTGCAGGGTAACGTCACTAAATTCACCCTCTGGGGACCTCATTCTGCAAATATCCAGCACCATATTACTCATGCTATGATTTTACTATGCTCAGCCATGCATTTTGTTGTCATGTAGAATAAGTGGATGGTGCTAACGCGTAATTCACATCACGATTGAAGTGTCGGCTGAATCATGGTATAGCCCGGTGAAATATCTTCTTTTGGGTTTGGTTGAGCTTTTCGCCACCATGAAGACCAATACTCGTTTTTCATCAGGTGGACATACACTGACTATCCAAGTAGAAGGCATACACTTGCCAAGCTTGTGTTACTTACATGCCTGAGAATAAGGTGCCTGTCATTGGCAGAATGAGGTCCTCTGAGGGTGAATTTAGTGATGCTACCCCACACAGCGGGCTAGCATCAGCAAATTCCCCTCTGGGGACCTCATTCTGCATGGCCTCATCTGCTATGGGGACATACTCAGATTGAAGTTCCCAAATAATGAATATTGTGATGTACGCCCATTGTGAACCTTGATTATCATTATGCAATCTGCCAATTATGCATCGTTAATGCATCATACTAGAAATGTTCATGTGAATAGACCCAGCCTAGCATGTCTATGGACTTGCCACACCTGGACCATACACTACTGAGCCCTAGTCACCTGCAGCATGCTACAGATATACTGAAAGAGAATTGTTTTTATTTTACTGGTGTTTAATGTTGCTTTCAGCAGCCAGGGCTATTATCACAACGATGCCAGTTTTATTGGTGGAGGGAAAGTCTGTGCACTGAGGTAAATCTAGCAGTGATTTCATTGGCTGGAAGAATGACCATTGTGCCCATCAAAACCACCGACCATTGGGGAGTAACTGGCAAATCCCCCAGATAGTAATATAGCATAGAAATTCAGAGATGATTCCACCATGAATTGAACTCATATCGTTAGAGCTGGAGAGTGAGACGGTCTAGAGCAGAGCCACGAAGGTATTGTAAGAGAAATGCGGCGGTGGAGTCACTCAATACTTGTAGCATCCCCCCCTTTTTTCCGTATGCCAGATTCCGGGTGCTTTGAAGCCGAATGCCAATTTTCCGTCTGTGTCATACGCCGGATTTCAACTGCATAACTGGATGCTGCTGATAGTGAAATTCAACAACTCAGTCATATTTTCATCACAATTTTGCACTTTCCAAATCGAGTAAATACATAGATATTAATTAATAAACTCACTATAAAGATCACTGAAGTAACATAATACATTCCCATATAAACATACAAGTCATGATACGACCATGATACGGCCATGATACGGTAACCAGTTAGGGCCTATGTTTAAATCTCCACCACTGTTGGATAGCGACCTTAAGGAATGACCAATATAAGTGCACTAAATACTAAATAAACTGTTATTAGTTTAACCCTTTCAGTGCCAGGTCCGATTTTTGTATCAACCCATATACCCTGTGCCAATGCATTCTCTTATATATGCGAGTCAACCATAGGTCGCCTCGCATTTATATAAGAGAATGCATTGGCCTAACAATTTTTCATCATTTGTTATTATTTTTTTACAATTTTAATAATTTTTTCTTATATTCTACTCTCTTTCAGTGCCAGACTTATTTTGTAGGTTTAGTGCCAGGGAATCTTACGTTTTTCATGGGCATCAAAATTATTACTATGAATACTTGGTGATAGTTTTGAGCTATAACATGCCCCTAAGGTTTTAACCAGTTGTTTGTTTTTAAATTCGCTATAGCATGCTTAACTGGTTCGCTGCTAAATATCCTACATACACGTAATAAAATGCGTATATATATTTCAACAAACAGAAAATTATTGGATTTTATGCTCGGAGTTGATAATTTGCACTCTTTTCTCAAATTTGACCCCCATATATGCATTTGTGATTATGTTATGAGCCTGGATGTCTCACTAGGCTATGGTTATGAGCTTGGATGTCTCAATAGGCTATGGTTATGCGTCTGGATGTCTCATTAGGCTATGGCTATGCCTATGGGCCTGGTTAGCTACAGACATATTATTCAGACAGAGAATGCATTCATTAGCTTAGCATTATTATATGCTAATTAGTATGTTAACTTGGAGGTGGTATCTTCGCATATCTGACTAATGAGTGAAATGAATAATTAGCTGAGCAATCAGAATCTCCTGAAAGAATCGTCTGCAGGGTGCCACGAATGCTTAACCCTTTCTTTACTATTAAAGGCCCACTTAATTTTCAAGTCACTGAATAATTTTTTTTTATAGTGCCTTGATATACGGTTTTAATAATAATCTATATGTATGTTTTTTTTTTGGGTATGCTTAACTGGTTCAGTGCTGAAAGCCCATATTTGGACCCTATTTAAGAGTGCTGGAAGCCCAGATATGGGCTTTGGCAATGACACTGTCTTGTTTAGTCAACTCTTGTTTAGTTTAATCATTAAAATAGCGTTTGTCAGGTAATATTTCAGAAATATTGTTACATATATAATTAAATTGGGACATTGTGAAGTTTGAATGGATGCCGACCAACAAAATTGTCAGAAAAGGTACTTATATTGCGAAAAGTTTGAGAAAAATTACAAATGTTTTGCCCTAAGGGCGGCCGACAACCAAGCTCATAACCAACCATAACCTAATCAGACATCCAGGCTCATATCGATAATCTACTTTGACAAACAGACAACCAGGCTCATAACCATAGCCTAATGAGACATCCAGGCCGCTAACCATTGCCTAATGAGACATCCAGACTCATAATCATTGCCTAATGAGACAACCAGACCCATAACCACAGTCCAATGAGACATCAGATATGGGCTTTCAGCACTGAACCAGTTAAGCATACCCAAAAAAAAAATTCAACCCAAAAAACAAATTTTTATTTTTTTAGGGCCGATTTTACAGACTGTAAATTAGGGCCGATGAGATCGGCCCCTGGCACTGAAAGGGTTAAATCAACAGCATACAAACATATTTCATGTGCCGGTTTTCCTTATTATTAAATTCTTATCACTTATTCACTGGATCCTGAATTCAATTTCATTTTTAAAGCCAGATTCCGGATTTCAAGGGGTAGGGGATGTAGCCTCTAAATATTGAGCACTTCTGGGCCAATTCCGAAAGTCAATAATTGTATACATTTTTCCCAATATAGTGTTCATTAACTGCATGTAGGATATTAGTCTACGCTAGACTAGATACAACTAAAACATATATAGCAGATAGCGTGCGTCTTTATTGGTATTTAGATATGTACAGTCATACACAAACCGGAAACCGTGGAACGATTCAGAGTTTATCGACTAAACCAAATTAATCAATTAAGCAAAAAGACATGCTTCCATGTGGCATACACATTATGTTATAAACAATCTAAACTCTGATACAGTGTTACATATAACATACACAAAAATAACCCAGCGGCTCCCGGCTAACAAAAGTATACACTTAACAACCTGCGTTAAACCAGAGATAAAACCCTTTGGGCAAAACGCTCTGGAAGCATTGTATGTCAAGTGCTATACATCTTATAATTTTCGAAAATGTTATATGACGTTTTGACATGTCATCTTAAATACATTCAATCTTATATTAATTGTTATGCCCAGTTTTCACAAAAACTGTGCTGGAAATTTGGCGAAATACACCTGTTCAGTCTGGAAGACGCTGCTAAAGTGACTCAGTTTACTGATCTCATTAACTCACTCACTCTACTACGTCACAATAGGCTGTCATTGTGACACCCTTTAATTGAATTATTCTAGCTTATAATACAACAGCGTGCTAACGCCTGTTGAGTTGTAATCAGCGTATACCGCTTTAGACAACAGTTTTGTTACTATTCTACGAAACGTCCAAAACATATATTCCTTATATTATTTAGCCATTTGTGCACATACACCTCATTCACTTTACAGTAGACAGCAATAACATTAGGCTGTGCACTACCACACCTATGGACTTGGCAGTAACCTGGTCCATGCACTGTCTTGTCCTAGTCACCTACATGATACGGAAATATTGAGAAATGTGTAGGTGGAATCACCAGAGGATTAGGAGATAGAGACTGGCAGCTACAGACATATTATTCAGACAGAGAATGCATTCATTAGCTTAGCATTAATTAATTGAATTATATGCTAATTAGTATGTTAACTTGGAGGTGGTATCTTCGCATATCTGACTAATGAGCGAAATGAATAATTAGGTGAGCAATCAGAATCTCCTGAAAGAATCATCTGCAGGGTGCCACGAATGCTTAACCCTTTCTTTACTATTAAAGGCCCACTTAATTTTCAAGTCACCGAATAATTTTTTTTTATAGTGCCTTGATATACGGTTTTAATAACAATCTATGCCATAAAATATGATTAAAATACTATAATTCATCACCCTTTGGAATGTCTGTGTCTCAGAAGGTGCCCATAGAGTAATAGAAAATAGCTATGGCTCCAGAATGCAACAGAATTCAAACTACAGTTTTAGTTTCAATGGAAAGGGAATAACTGTATATCTAAATATATAGAGTTATTCCCCCTCCATTGAAAAATAGACTTTGTGCCGAAACTTGGACATAGAACTGACATCGGTAACTCAACAAAAACAACATGTTCACAGTTTATTACATCAAATAAGTTGAAATTACAATGTTTTGGAACTTCCACTTTCAAATGTTATATAATATGGCATATATTTTATATAATGTGATCTGGGGGTTCAAAAGTTAAGTGGCCCTTTAACCCTTTCAGTGCCAAGTCTAAGAGCTCTTTCCATCAATGTATCACATTATTATAATCAATAAATTTGAAAAATGATCAAGGAAATATGGGTTGATACAAAAATCGGACTTGGCACTGAAAGGGTTAAATACTCATTGACATTTTGTTCCCTTAGGAAATGTTCAGTTCAACAAAATTAGTGCCTATTTAAAACTTATTATCTGAACATTTCCCACCAATGAACACAAATCCCTCAGCACATTATATGTTTGTATGTCTATCATTTGTTTATATTTCCTGACTGTACCCTCCTGACGAATAATATACCATTCCAATGTGTACCTTCATAATTGTGGGTGAATCCATTCAGTAAAAGACATGGTTGATGTATATAAGTGCAAGTGGCAGCTTATTTATAAAAGGATTCGGGGGATGAAGAGTAAATGATAAATATGCATTACTATCAGATATAAAAAGGGTGTGTTTTTACTATTTTATTAGATATCCATTCATTCATTTGTCTGGATGATCGTAATAAGTGCAACAAATCCTTGCTAAAAATAATTGGCTAAAAATTGAACAAATGAATAAATGGGAATCAAGTAATTACTTATCAGCCAGTATGTCACCACCACTGATTCATAAAATATCTCTATGCATGTTGACAAACATATCTCGTCAGATTTGCAGACTCGTCAGATTTGCAGACTGTATTCTTTAGATGACTGCTGACTTTCAATTTGTTTAAATTATAGCAGGAACTCTCCTTTGAGGTTAAACTCAATACTGATATTTTTATTAATATTTTAATTTAATTAATATTGTCACCTCCCTCCCCCCCCCCCCCCCCCCCCCCCCCCGAATCCTGAATACCAGATTTATTAATCCATGTTGTTCTTTGTTCTTAATGGTAATGTTTTTACAGACCTTTTTTTTTGCACATTTACCTTACTACGAGTGCCTTGTGTCCCTTTAAGAAATGAGTGCATCAGTTCTCTAATCAGTCATTTATGTTCAGACAGAAACTCTTAATTAAAGAATGAAGACATGAGAACAGCCTGATACAACATATATAATGCAGGGGAGACAACCCTATTTTTCTTGGGAGTGAAATATTTGATTCAGAAACCCAATATTAGCTTTTATATGACACATGGCTTTTTACTATTCCAAGGGAGAATTGAGGCAATCAGCACCATTTCCAAACGAAGTGTATGCCACAGATATAGCCGCAAGTGTGACCCTTTCTTTACTAAATGGATTATCCCATCAGATATAAAACTAAAGATAGGAATGGTCTATTATTCATCTGGAGGGATGTTCAGAATAAATTAGCAGACGAAAGAACGATGAAAAGATAATACAAGTGCTGAAAAATTCTTATTCAGTGGTGGGAAATGCTCAGAAAATAAGTTCAACAAACGACCTAACTTAATATTATCTGAACATTTCGTAAGGGATATACTTTTCATTGCGTATTCAGTATAGAAAGGGTTAAATTTATGCTGTGACATCAGGTGACATCACCAGTCTCATAATTACGCCATGTCTGAATGGAAGTAGATATTCAGGAGTCAAAGAATTAAAGATGTGGTCTCTTTACCGGACAACCAAGCCTGAATTTAATGTGTCTGACTTTGCAGAATGAGGTCCCCAGAGGGTGAATTTAGTGATGCTATCCTGCACATTGGGCTAGCATCACCAAATTCTCCCTCTGGGAACCTCATTCTGCTTAGGTCTCATCTTCTGGGAAATATCTATAGTCTCAAATTAACATTGTTTTCAGTTACTTTTTCCCTTCTAAAAAGTTTCTATATCCCCTAGTTTGCAGAAGATAAAATGCATAATCAAGGTAACTAATGGGTGAACATCAACAACTTCAACTGGGGAATTTCAATCTGATCCTAGGTCTCACATAGCAGTTGAGGCCTAAGCAGAATGAGGTTCCCAGGGGGTGAATTTGGTCACTAAATTCACCCTCTGGGGATATCATTCTGCAAATGACAGACACGCTATTTCAAGGCTTGTTACCAGCCAACACTTTTATGCAGACCTCATTTGATGCTGTTATATTAGTATATTTACACACTAAGTGTTGTCATCACTAAATCCAGCATTCTGATTGGTCGGCGCCCACGTGGCTAGTTGCAGTTATTTCTCGGTGAATGCGTAACGCCTCATAACACCAAGCTAATAACACCATCGATACGTCATTAGGTTTGGAAAGACGAACGCGTAATGCTTTGGGCGCATTTTGACTCGCGCAGGATTGACTTAATACATCATCGGGTTTCAACATGAAGAGAAATTGTTCCTATTAACTTTTGCCAAGGGTGCTATTGGGTATTTTGGGCTGATCTTGTCACGATACACTTTTCGATTTAAATATATTTACAAAAGCGGCTTTTTCGCTAAATGTATATAAATATAAGGATTAACTGTCATGTGGACTATTTTTATGGAGATGTAACGGTGAGGTAAGTGGACATAACTTGTATGTAAAACCCTTTGGGTTTTACACAAGTTATGTCCACTTACCTCACCGTTACATCTCCATAAAAACAGTCCACATGACAGTTAATCCTTATGTGAATGACATAACAAATATTCGGTGTCACACATACTCTTGACTTAATTTGAGCTTATCAAGTAATTTTAATAGAAAAACATATATTAATCATTGGTTCTAAAATAGTAACATTTATTGTCCCAGTCTTGATAATTATTATGGTGCTGAAAATAATTGAAATTGTAAAGTTATTTTGAGAGACATAAAATTCAGGTGCACAGTGGTGTCTTCTGACAGTATTATGATATGACCCTGAAATCTGGATAAAAAGTGCAGGAAACAGAGACCACATCTTGTAACACAAATTAACCCTTTCTATACTAAATGGATTCTCCCATTCAGTTATAAAAATATACATTGGATTGGTCTATTATTCACTTGGAGGGGTGTCCAAGAAAAATGAGCAGATGACAGACAGCCAAAAAGATAATGCAAGTGCAGAAGGACTACTATTAATTGGTGGGAAATGTTGAGATAATTAATACATTCAGCAATTCAGGTCAATGTTTATCTACTAACCCTTCCATCACTGGAGCTTCCTGAAATTTTGCGAAAACCCTGTGCCAATGCTTCCTCTTATGGAGCCTCGCATATATAAGAGAATGCATTGGCCTAACAATATTTACCTTGACTTTGCAAGACAGTGCCTTATCTTATATATGTGAGGCTCCCTATGGGAGACTCGCATATATAAGAGAATGCACTGGCACAGGATCTTTAATGCTGCACCAGCGAGGCTCCCATCATGAAAGGGTTAAAGAAAGGGATAACTGGTTTACATACCTGAAAATCACGCTGTGTCCCCAGGATGGTCCGTTACAAGCCTGTCCTTCCTACCATCCTCCTTCCTCCACTCAGATCACTGGCTCATATCCACCCAGATGGCTGAAGATCAGGTTCACACAAATGTTTTAGTTAGGGGATAATATAAACATGAAAACATTAGATGTATTGGGAGAACCCTTCGGAATCTAGCAGAGAATTTAAACAGGGTCATCAGATATAAAACACATGTGTAATACAGAGATTGTAATGCGGATAGCTCCGGAGGTTAATGGACTGAGGTATGGTGATCATTTTATCTGTATTTCAGAACAATTTTGAGTGAAGGAAGTCTCATTGACATTATAGCTTATCATGTATAAATTTAACTGGAGTCCATTAGTAGCGTTGATATCAGAAGGTGGCAGTGGCATAGCGATTGTGGGGAAGAGAGGGGATTGGCCAGGGATGGGGGAGCAGGGGCCTCATAACTGGGTGTCCATTATTACCATTAATAATAACTTTAATGCTGGTCCTGACAGTGGCACAGCCATTGGGGAAGGGCCTGGGCCCTCCAAAACATGTTTCATCTCCCACCCCATAAACTTGTGCACCGTGCACCCTATAAATTGTGCACTGAGGGTTAGAAGTATGGTTATGACATATGCTATATGGTATAGCCCGAATCGTTTGTTCTAAAAATAGAATCAAGTGTCCCATTTAATCATTTCATTATAAAATATTCGAAATAAAATCAATATTAATTGATAGAAGCATTTCCCAAAAGGAGTCTTCAATTCATATTTATTATTTTATACCCACGTAACTATTTAAAATTTGTTATTTAAAGAGATAATCCATCTTTAAACATTTTTATTTAAATAAAAATTTTAATTTAATGTTTTTTTTTTTAACCCTTTGAGTGCCAGGTCGATTTTTGTATCAACCCATATACCCTGTGCCAATGCATTCTCTTATATATGCGAGTCGACCATAGGTCGCCTCGCATATATAAGAGAATGCATTGGCCTAACAATTTTTTATTTTTTTTTACAATTTTTTACAATTTTAATATATTTTATTATATTCTTTAACAGACTTATTGTGTAGGTTTAGGGCCGATTAGATCGGCCCCTGGCACTCAAAGGGTTAATTAAATAATATTTTTTGGAAACGCTAATGATGTTTTAACATCCGCTGGGGTACCTGGAGCCACCACACCAAAGTTTGTTGAAATCGGTCCAGGGGTCTTGGAGAAAAATAGCGAATAGACAAACTGACAGACAGATCCTACTCTTTTATATATACATGTATAAATATAGGGAGAACTGTTCAGAATTCAGCAAAGAATTTCAACATGGTCATCAAATATAAAAGACATGTGTAATACAGATATTGTAATGCGGATCGCTTGGAGGTTAATGGACTGACATATGATGATCATTCTACAGTAATGCTCTGAATAGTTGACTCCTTAACCACAGCAGAATTATGGGTAACTTTTCAAGATTTAGTCCGAAATATGGCTTGTTGCCATTCAGTGGAAAGCTCTCAGTGAGAGCTTTCCGATGAATGGCAACAAGCCATATTTCCGACTATATCCTGAAAAGTTACCCATAATTCTGCTATGGTTAAGGAGTTGATTATTTAGGGCATTACTGTGTTTTTAATACTGTGTATTAGAAAAGTTTTGAGTGATGAAGTCTCTGTGACATTAAGGTTTATCCTATTAGTTTAACTGTGAGTCCATTAGTAGCTTTGATATTGGAAATTGGCAGTGGCATAGGGATGGTGGAGGAGATGGGATGGGCCAGGAGCAGTGGAGAAGGGGGACATGTCTGGCCCTCCCTTTGCCCTTGGCTGACTCTTGAGAAAATGCATAATTACATTGGGATAGCTGTACTCCTAAAAGTTGAGCCTCGATCCCTTGCTCTTCAGTACTTCAGCCACCCCTGGGATGAGCACTGAAGATCAGGTTAAAAATGAAAGTGTCCATGACTCTGCAGCTCAACTTTGCGAAGAAGTTAAATTTTTGTGATGAGCAATAAATGGAATGATGAATTGAATTTAAAAACTAAGATGGCCTCTGGTGGCCATGTTTTTTTTTTGCCGAATGACCTCAAAATGACTCGTTTCCCATCTACATCTCATAATGATCTGAGCAAAGGTACGACCTGTAGCTCGTGCCAATGGATTTAGTCATGCAAAGAGTAAAATCTAAGATGGCTGCCGGCAGCCATGTTTTTTAGCCAAATGACCCCAAAATGACTTGTTCTTGGATAATATAAACATGAAAACATTAGATTTATTGGAAGAAGTCTTCAGAATCTAGCAGAGAATTTAAACACGGTCATCAGATATAAAACACATGTGAATACATAGATTGTAATGTGGATAACCCCGAGGTTAATGGATTGCTGCATAACTGGGTGTCCATTAATAGTAACTTCAATACTGGGCCTTTCATCTCTCAGCCCTTAACCCATTCAGTGCCAAGTCCGATTTTTGTATCAACCCATATTTCCTTGATAATTTTTCAAATTTATTGATTATAATAATGTGATACATTGATGGAAAGAGCTCTAAGAGCTCTTTCCATCAATGTATCACATTATTATAATCAATAAATTTGAAAAATTATCAAGGAAATATGGGTTGATACAAAATCGGACTTGGCACTGAAAGGGTTAAATTTTCCAAACCCATATCCTGAATACGTATACCACTCAAGTTCAGGCTAAAATGGCCTAAAATTACTATATAATTGCACAAAATATTTCTAAGCTTATCCAGAAGATGTCGCCCACCTCCTTTCGATCACAGGGAGCCCCACATACATAAGTGAATACATTGGCCCAACAACATTTACCATAACATTGTAAACCAGTGAATTCTGTTATATATGCGAGGCTCCCTTTGGGAAACTCGCATATATAAGAGAATACACTGGCACATGATATTTAACGCTGCACCAGCGTAGCTACCGTCAGGAAAGGGTTAAACTCTCTTTATTTTCTGTGATCAGCTGCTCAGATGATAATATATTTCTAGCATTTGCCCATATTTTTGATAAATCAATTTTAATTAAAAAATTAAAGATGCATAATCCGCTTAAGTGCCCCTCAATTACTATTTATTTGGATTTGGGGGTAAAAAACATTTGAATCGAGTCAAGGAACACACATATCAGAGTTATTAGATATCAATTTTTGAAAATCTATTATTTTTCACCATCGAGACTTTATTAGTGGCTCAGTAAAAAGTTGACGAGTCGACCGGTCTCGGACCAAATTGCAGATGAAGATGGATAACTGTAATATCAAGAGGCTTTGTGTTGATAATAAGGCCAAATTTGGTTGAACAACATGTTGATAAATAACACGTTTCAGGCAATTTTATACTATAGTTGACGTGGTTAGCGTTATTTTTGGGCAATTAATTGATTCTGAAGCAGCATTTCTAAAAATGTTGTTGTTGTTGTTGGAATCTGATTATATGGGGACCATCAAATCGGATTGAGTACCTTTAAATGTTAATTTCTTTTACATGTTCTCCAATACTTCTCTGCGAGGCATATAAAGTCTGTATAGAAGTATTGCATGCATATATTTTCATCCACAAGACCAAGCACAAATGTGACAAACACAAGAACTACTACTTTCTTTTCTCTGTTAACACTTTCATGGCGGGAGCTGCACTGGTGCAGCATTAAAAATCATGTGCCAGTGCATTATCTTATATATGATCGATTGAAGGTCAAATCGGGTAAAACCGGATGGATTTCGACGGGCACGTTTGTCAGGTACTTTTGTCCGGGCAGTGTTTTGGACTGGTCAAATCGTGACCCCACTTGACCTTGACCTTCAAAACGGACAATTCAAGGTCAAAGCCCAGACGAAAATACCCCCACATACCAGTCGGGTGACCTTCGGCCGGGGGGTGACATAGGCCTATGAATTTTCAGATCCGATGTCAACTTTTCACGTGCCGAGGTCAAATCTGTTTTTACGCTGTGTTACGGGACTTTCATTTGAGTTCGGTGCTTACAAATCGATTCGAAACAGCGCGAATAATAAAATGCCAGTCATAATAATGACACTGTGAGAATCTTTCGTGTTTCCTCTTTCCAACGATATATAATGCGTATGTATCCGTTTTAGTTATCTGCCTCAATTATCAAGAAGAAGTGGTACTATCTTCCATCAGGATAAAAACAATGCATAACTTCTATGACGTCGTTAGAGGTCATAACGTTAGATCACGTTAACGCTTAACCGGCCGATGCATGAGACGTCTTGGCAATATCTCGGGCACCGATGGTAATTTATCTTTACGTTGAAACTTGATAATTAATGAGCGTGTGTATATGAGGCGCGTTTATATACTTGAGTGGAAATCAAATCGGGTTAAACTGGCGGATTTTTACGGACGAAATTTGATGCATAGGGTATCTCGGTATCCGCTGGGCCGATTTCCCGGTATCCGCTGGGCCGATTTCCACCATTTTTGGGGTGTTGGTGTTTGACCCCACCTGACCTTGACCTTCAAAATTGTCAATTCAAGGTCAAAGCCCGGACGAAGTCGGGTCACCTTCTAGTTTGTATATATTCCCTGAACATCCCTCCAGATGAATAATCGACCTTTCCAATGTATACATTTATAACTAAATGGAAGAATCCATTCAGTAAAGAAAGGGTTAATTGGAGGCTCCAAACTGCCAAAAGACTTTCAAACAGGGAGACTACTTACGTGATTCTGAAAATTCTGGAGCCTGATGCTGAATCACATATCTGGAAATCTGTCCTGTTCCGCACAAAGACAAAGTTGTTGGCCACCTAAAAAATAGAGAGTTTAATTTAATTAACTATTTCTATACTAAAAACTCATTGAAGAGCAGTACCCTCAGGAAATGTTCAGATAATAAGGCCATAGGTTGCATGTTGAACTTATTATGTGAACATTTCCCACCAATGAACAGGAAACCTTATGTACATTCTATGGCCTATCGGCTGCTCATATTTTCTGGACATCCTCCCAGATGAATAATAGACCATTCCAATAGATACTTTTATACCTTGGTGGGAGAATCATTTTAGTAAAGATAGGGTTAAGCAATTTCGAGGAACAAACACATATTTTGCTATCCGAAGTGATATACTTACAGCAATGCCCTAAATAATCCTAAAAAATTACCCATAATTCTGCTGTGGTTAAGGAGTCGATTATTTGGGGCATTACTGTAGCTCGCAATATACAAAACATCTATTCTGTTGATGTTGATATACCATGTAAGGTATTTGTCATTTTATGCAGCACAAAAGGTCACTTTTGTTCCCCTGTATCCCCTTGGTGGAAGGCAAGAGAATCAGTTGTTGATACGTCACTTGTGATGTGGCTCTTGTTCTATCCTTCCGTGCTAGCACTCATGCCATATCAACTAACCCATTAACACACTCCTGTCATTCTGTATATATATCACATATTAATTCACTCAAAATTAATAGATAAATATTCACTTTAATAACTCAGATATGGAACAATTGATGTTACATGTATTGCAAGTTTTGGCAATAATATTTGAATGTTACAAGTGTAATTTTTGAGACAGAGAAATTTTTGCAATGGGATTGGGTGGGATTCGAACCCCGGCAAATATCGGCGAGTGCGCCCTGTGACCCAAAGTCCGATGTCAATACCACACGGCCACCGAAACGACCCCAAAAAAGGAAGCTCAAATGGCTGCTGTATTCCGACATCGCACTTTGGACTCTATATGCACATTTTAAGGTCTCTATTGTATATATATCTATTATATATTTTGGAAGATCTGTGTGTCTGTGTGTCTGTGTGTGTGTTCGCGATGAACTCGAAAACGGCCAAGCTGATTTCGATGAAACTTGGTATGTAGGGGTATTTTCGGCCGGGAACGGGCATAGGCCTATTAATTTACCCGTGCGACGTGACCTTGACCTTGAAATTGGGTAATTTCAAGGTCAAACGACCGAATATCACGGGATTTCGATGAAACTTGGTATGTGGGGGTACATTCGTATGGGGAGTCTCATACGCGTATTCATTTGCCCGTGCGACGTGACCTTGACATCGGGTCAATTCAAGGTCAAATCGCCAATTTTGATGGGATTTTGACGAAATTTTATACATAGGGTTACTTTTGTCCACTGGGTGTTTTGGACGGGTCAAATCGTGACCCCGACCTGACCTTGACCTTCAAAATGATCAATTAAAGGTCAAATCGGGTAAAACCGGATGGATTTGGACGGGCACGTTTGTCGGGTACTTTTGTCCGTGCAGTGTTTTGGACTGGTCAAATCGTGACCCCACTTGACCTTGACCTTCAAAATGGACAATTCAAGGTCAAAGCCCGGACGAAGTCGGGTCACCTTCTAGTATATATATATATATATATATATATATATATATATATATACTAGAAGGTGACCCGACTTCGTCCGGGCTATTCAAAAACCAAATTTCAAGTCGATAGCTCCACCCGTTTCCGAGATCTGGTCTGCGCATGCGCGAAGCTGACGTCGCACGGGCTCGGCGACCCGATAAAATTTGTATCCGGGGCAAGATACATTCACATACCAAATTTCAAGTCGATAGCTCCACCTGTTTTAAGAGATATATATATTGCCCAATGTCATTTGCGGATACCTCGGCCGGTGATGAGTTAACGCGACATCGGCCGGTTAAGAGTTGAACGCGATCACGGCGTAATATATTTACGGAATGTTTTTTGATGAGCGAAGCATGGTCCTGCGTTCTTCCCGATAATTAAGGTAGAAACTTTAAACGTACACAGGCGTGTGATACATCATTGGAAAGAGGAAGCGCCAACAGTGCAAATTATATGACTGGCAATTTATTATTCGCGCTATATCGAATCGATTTGTGAGCACCGAACTGAAATATATTAGCGCAAAACGGCGTAAAAACAGATTTGACCTCGGCACGTGAAAAGTTGACCTCGGATCTGAAAATTAATATGCCTATGCCACTTCCCGACCGATAGTACCCTCACATACGAAGTTTCATAAAAAATCGGGTCGGCCGTTTTCGAGATCATCGCGAACACACACACACACAGACAGACAGATCTTCCAAAATATATAATAGATATATAGCATATATATATATAGCAGATATGGCACCGTAGCATGTTATATATACATCTCTGAAACATGCCAAGCATTGCTCTTTGAACATGTCTGGGACTATAAAACACACAAGGTGCCTATTTCTATAAACAAGTGTAATTTTTGAGACAGTTATGCTGACCAAGCCCTTTTAGCAGACGTTTGATGGTCAAATTTTAATATGTTATTTTATTTCTTCATTTTATTTCCTTGTTACACACCAACATTTCTAGGCCAGTATTTCATTCTATTGTTACAACTTTGGCGGTTACATAACACCACGGGCTCATATAAATTACTCCATTGTATTAGAAGACCCTTAAGGCAATTAACACTTCCTTGGTGATAAAATACTACGTCAGCAAGGAACCCGTCTTGTGTCATCGAACATCCCAACAGCAACATAACCAACCATTCTCCTGGTTTTATATTTGGTGTGAGAATTCGCGGCTGAGATTCTTTTTAGCTATCTCAACGATCCCCGTACTTTGATCGATTCAACTGCTGCAAAGATGTTCAACAGACTGCCAGAAAATCTCAAGATGATGCTTACGAAGCTCCAACTGAACAATTTGAGAATGAACTGGGGACTTCAGATGGACAAGGATATGCTACAATACTGATGTTTACCTGGGAGAAGACACCTAAGCATAAATCTACAGCTAACAAACTATGTGACGAACGCCAAATGCAGATATTCAACGAAAAGAAACACAAGGAACTAATTCAACAATGGCTTCTCCAGGAACACAAGCAGGATAACACAATTCTCATACTCAACCAGAAGCTACTGTGTGCATGCCAGATATAACTGAAAAACACCAAATAGATTCTGCGAGTACGCAAACAGATCAAATGTCAACAAATGACGTCGCGATATCTGTGAAACCTACAATCACACATTCAAGCAGTCACCCTTGATGAACATACTCGCTTATTAAGTGGTTTCTTAGTGTTTCATTGGTGTTTGGGGCAATTTTTTAGCATTTGAAGCAATCTCTTAGCGTTTGAACGCTATGAGAAGACATTTCTCAGCATTCGAATGCAAGGAAAACGTTAACAGTTATTTTCTGTTTGTGTTCGAACGCTAAGCATTGATGATCCTTAGCGATTTTCTTATTCCTTAGTGTTTCGAATGTTAAACGCTATGAAAAACGCAAACATCTCTACTCTGTTATTAAAGCATTGATGGTTCTAAAGGTTTCTTTATTTTCCTTAGCGATTTCAAGCCTTTCATAAAGGCTAGTAAAAGCTTCTTAGCATTTCTTGCTTGACTTGTACATTTTGAGGAAAACATCAATTCAGAAATAAACTAAGTCGAGTTCACAACAATTTTCTGGAAACTTCATATCTCCTATATATGTGACTAATGATTTTGACAATCTATGTACGAGAATTACCAGAAATATAGTTACACTGAACAATGATGTAGAATTCTGAAGAAAAACAAATTTACAATACATTTTAAGTACATGTATAGTAATAGTTTGTCTAGGAAATACTTTGAAAACTCCATACATTTAACTGAACAAGAGTTAAATATTTGACATGTCTGGCAGGTATTACATGTACATTGTACCGTACATGTACTACTGTATACCCTTTCTAAAAAAAATCACTAAATAAGTGTAATATGTTTATGGGATTTTTTCAAACACTAATAGACAATGCAAGCAGAGAATCTCTTGTAATTAAACTAATTAAGTCATGTTCAACAAATATTTCATGGAAAAAGTGGGGGGGAAATCTACTGTTGTAAGAAATATTAATTGGCTCATCTGTGCTTTATACATTATCAAAAGAAGTGGTTTTATGAACATTTTATGATGAGACCAATATAAATGATATTGTCAGATTGTCAACACCATTCGGATCATATATAAAGTATAATTCTTTATTATTTATTTTTTTTATTTTTTATATATATAAAATAATAATTATATTTAAAAGTCAGACAGACCAGTCAACATGAATTTCTATCGCTTGAAAATATTTTTCTTTAATCATTCTTTCTGAATAGGGACAGAAAATGAGGCTATTTTAGACACATTTAAAATTGTATTATTAATATGAATTGAAACTACCGCAATTCTAAATTAAAGTGAGATTGCTTAACTAATTCAAGTAATAAATTTGTCTCACTGTACTTCCTAGCTCTCTGCATCCCCTAAAATATTCTTAGAACCAGATAATGCCTATACATAAAATTAAATCACTGCCTTATGCAATCATTGAGTCTGCATGACGATCCCCTGGGGCAATTTAAAGTTGTTCTAAGTTGGGGGCACTGGCCTATAAGCTTGGAATTTGATACTTCTTAAAATATGTAACAGATGAATGATGTACATGTTTATGACGCTTTTATACTAAGATTTTGTTCTAAGAAGCAATGTGAAAAGATATCATTGCTCATCTTTTCTGTGTTTTTGATGGATTATTTTATGAAGTCTCACAGAATCCACAGCACCTGGATGGGAAACCATTATTTGTGTCTCTGGTAAGTACTTTCATAATTCACTTTAATTTATGTTGCTTATATCCTCATGAAACTTCAAAATATGATATTTTTAATATATATAGAGAATGTACAGTACAATTAATATTGGCATGATTATCTTTCATGCAGTCACACACAAAGGCAATATTAAATCTTAGCTACAGGGATTGAACCATTACAAGGCCCTCCACAATTCACCTACTCTCTCCCAGATTTTTGGATTCCCTTTAAACCATGCACAGCCCTGTATAAATGGGATTTAATATATCAATCTCATAAGGATAAACCCATTTGAATAAAAACAAATGACTCACACATCCAGGGTGTAAATCTACATATTAATATATTGCAGGGGTGGCATCTGGGGAGGGGTCAATTGTATTATAAAGCAGCCCCTGCATTGGGGAAATGCTGAAGCCACCCCTGACATATTTAAATGAAACTTTCTCTAGGTGTGTATATATGCATGCCCATGCATGCAAATTAACTTTGGAGTGCTAATTAAATTTCTACCTACAATTTTTATTAGACCAACATAATTCAATGTACATGCATGGCTGAAGTATATATTTTTCTTCTATTGTCCCAAGATCAAAATGAAATAAAAATATGGCTTGAATAACACCAGCATAGCTTTAACTATGACTTATTCTATTTCAATTTCAGAGTTCACAATTTCTTTTTCAAAGAAACAGTCACAGAAGATTTGGGAAGAAACTGCATGACTACAGTAAGGAAATCTGCTTGAAATATACCAGTGCAAGGAGTCAAAACAATCTCTCTGTCAAAGTAAAGATAGCAATATAAAAGTGTAAGCTTTATACTTTAAATACAGTACAATTAATTCCTCATCAGATCCCCTCAATATAGAAGTTTCAGTGTGCTAAACATTTATCTCAGTCATTTATACATGTATGCATTGTTGAATGGGATTTCTACTTATCATAATGAATATGAACTCCTTATTAAATTTTTGGTATTACCAACAAAATTAACTTAACAGCAGAAATGATGAGTTATAAATTTTCTTAGCAGATAATATTTCACGGTGGGACAATACACATAAAACACATACATTCTGTAACTTGGCTGTAATGCACCTAATAAGAAGAACATATGCCCTATGTTTGACTCGGACTTTGGAAATAGAGATATAATCAGCCTGTAACCCTGTACAGATATTCTGCATTGTATGAATGTAACTTCAGTACCAATTATTGGATTGTAATGTACTTTGGTACTACTATGACAATAGATAGTTTTCAGCTGACGTCACGCAATCCCATCTCGCAATGCATGGATCCATGCAGGTGCAGGTATCGAGATTGTAAACAAACGGCCAGGTGCCCTGCCTTTGTCTTTGTTTAGGAAACATTTTACATTCTGCTCATCTAACTGTGGATTAATCATGGTTTATAATTTCTTGGATGGGATAAGAAGGCTATCCAAATACAAACTGTTTTATTTCTAGGCCAGTATTTCATTCTATTATTACAACTTTGACAGGTACATAACACCACCAGCTCACATAAATTACTCCATTGTATTAGAAGACCCTTAAGGCAATTAACACTTCCTTGGTGATAGATTACATAAGCAATTAACCTGTATTGTGTAATTATGCACATGGCAAGAGCAATCTGTCACCTAGGCCCACTGTATATAAGTTTGTCTCAAACTATTATTTGTTAATCTGGAAACGCCAATTCACGAATCGATACTCATGTTATAAGGAACCCCTATGATATTTGGACTTCATAACAACTTGATTTGATGTACAATAATATTCATATTGCTCATATACAGGATACAGAATAAAACACTACATCAGCAAGGTTATATTGGTAAGGATATGTCCAGTGTAATAATGAATGACATTGGCAGAAATGGCGAAGGACAGGAAATTGAGGAACAAAACAAAACATTTCTTTTTACGTCAGAATCCGTCGGAGAAGGACATCCAGACAAGCTGTGTGACCAAATTAGTGATGCCATCTTGGATGCATATTTAAGAGTGGATCCCCATGCTAAGGTGGCATGCGAAGCTGTTGCAAAAACTGGAATGATCCTTCTTCTTGGTGAGATAAGCTCATCTGCTCATGTTGATCTCCAATCTGTGGCAAGAGATACTGTGCGACAAATAGGATATGATGATTCTGCTAAAGGTTTTGATTATAAGACTTGCAATCTGTTATCTGCTATTGAAAAGCAGAGTACTGATATCGCAGAAGGTGTCCACATGAATCGGAACGAGGATGACATTGGTGCTGGTGATCAGGGAATCATGTTTGGTTATGCAACAGATGAAACTGAGGAATGTATGCCATTGACTTGTGTCCTAGCTCATCAGCTCAATGCTCAGATGGCCAAACTTCGCCGTACTGGAGAATTACCATGGGCCAGGCCAGATTCGAAAACTCAGGTAACTGTTGAATATGAAGAGGTACATGGGGCTACAATTCCCAAGAGAATCCACACTGTGGTGATATCAGTTCAACATGATGAGAATGTAACCACGGAAGACCTCAGGAAGGACCTGATGGACAAAGTAGTCAAGCCAGTCATTCCAGAAAGATATAGGGACGAAAAAACAATATATCATCTGCAGCCGTCAGGCAGATTCGTTATTGGGGGACCTCAGGGAGATGCTGGTTTGACTGGTAGAAAGATTATTGTTGACACATATGGAGGCTGGGGTGCACATGGAGGTGGAGCATTCTCAGGAAAAGACTTCTCTAAAGTTGATCGATCTGCCGCCTATGCCTCACGCTGGATCGCAAAATCTCTGGTTAAAGCAGGACTATGTCGACGTGTCCTAGTCCAGGTGTCGTATGCAATTGGTGTAGCAGAACCACTATCCATAACAGTTTTCAGTTATGGAACAGGAAAGGTTTCTGAAGATAAATTGCTTACCATTGTTAAAAATAATTTCGACCTCAGACCTGGAAGGATTGTTAAAGATCTAGATCTCAAGAAACCAATATACCAAAAGACTGCATGCTACGGACATTTTGGACGACCAGAATTCTCATGGGAAGTTCCCAAGAAGTTAACAATATAATATGATTCATTTCTCATATTTGGATCTAATTATCAATTGGTGTTGCTAGTCTGTTTGTCAAAGGTGAAGTGGATTTTATGCATACAGTCATGCTCTAAATAATCGACTCCTTAATTACAGAGGAATTATGTGTAATTTTTCAGGATTTAGTCGGAAATATGGCTTGTTCCCATTCATCAGAAAACTCTCACTGAGAGCTTTCCGATGAATGGCAACAAGCCATATTTCCGACTAAAACCTGAAAAATTACCCATAATTCCACTCTAGTTAAGGAGTCGATTATTTAGAGCATTACTGTAATTATGATGCACATTTTAATCATTCTTTTAAAGGTACTCAATCCGATCAGACGCTCCTAAATTACTATTTCTTTGGCTTTGTGGTTAATAGTAACCCCTTGATTTTCAAGTTATCCATCTTACAAACGCAATTTATCCGTTTGAGCATGTGGTCCTGGAAAAGATCTGGTCCACAAACAATAGAAACAGCAAATTTCAAACATCGATATCTAATCACTCTGAGCTTTGATGGGTGGGTTCCTCGACTCGAATCAAATATTTTTTACCCCCAAAGCCAAAGAAATAGTAATTTAGGAGCGTCTGATCGGATTGAGTACCTTTAACTTGCTTCTGTTGTGATTCAGGACAGTGGCCTTTTTTTTAATTAATAAGGGAGTTTTCACCTGTAATTATTTTAGAACTCAATAAGTTTGAACTTTTGCTAGTCACAACACAGCCCTCGAAATTAGGAAAAATGTCTTGCTGCAAATTGAATGCTGTGCCATGTTTAATGCCAGATGTTACCACAGAGTTGAATGTTTACTCATTTTAGAAATTTATTTAATCATATAATATGCCTTTGAGACTATAGATACTTCCCCGATGATGAGACCTAAGTAGAATGAGGTCCCCAGAGAGTGAATTTGGTGCTGCTAGCCCACCATGCGAGATAGTGTCACTAAATTCACCCTCTGGGGACCGCATTCTGCAAATGTCAGACACAATAAATTCAGGCTTGGTTGTCCAGTAAAGAGACCACATCTTTAATTCTTTGACTCCTGAATGTCTTCTTTCATTCAGACATAGCGTAATTATGAAATTGGTGATGTCACAGCAAAAATTTAACCTTTCTATACTAAATAATTATTGACAAGTACAGTAATGTCTTAAGTAATGGACTCCTTAACCACAGCAGAATTATGGGTAGCTTTTGAGGATTTAGTCGGAAATATGGCTTGTTGCCATTCATCGGAAAGCTCTCCCCGAGAGCTTTCTGATGAATGGCAACAAGCCATATTTCCGACTAAATCCTCAAAAGTTACCCATAATTCTGCTGTGGTTAAGGAGTCCATTACTTAAGACATTACTGTTGTTCCCCTAGGAAATGTTCAGATAGTAAATTCAACAAAGGTCATTTATGAGACTTATTATCTGTACATTTCCCACTAATTCATAGAAATCCTTCTACACTTGTGTTATCCGTACCACTGTCTGTCTTCTCCTGAACATCCCTCCAGATGAATAATAGGCTATTCCAATGTAAACTATTATAACAGCTGTGAGAATCCATTTAGTAAAAGGGAGGGTTAAAGACAAACCTTGATTTTGAACCTCTGCTCTGGAGCTGAAAGCGGAACTGTTCCAGTAATCTCTGTAGAGAAAGGGAGAAATTAGCCAGATAATGCTCAACACATACAGTAATGCCCTAAATAATCAACTCCTTAAGCACAGCAGAATTATGGGTAACTTTTCGGGGTTTAGTCGGAAATATGGCTTGTTGCATTCATCGGAAAGCTCTCAGTGAGAGCTTTCCGATGAATGGCAACAAGCCATATTTCGGACTAAATCCTGAAAAGTTACCCATAATTCTGCTGTAGTTAAGGAGTCGATTATTTAGAGCATTACTGTATAGAAGCAATACCGAGAACCAAACATACTCATACAAAAAGCAATTAACGCTATTAATCAGACCAAAATCTACTTAACCCTTCCATGACTTTCCTGAAATTTTGCGAAAACCCTATACCAATTCATTCTCTTATATATTCGAGTCTCCCATATGTTGCCTGTCATATATAAGAGAATGCATTGGCCTAAATATATTTACCTTAACCTTGTAAGCCAGTTCATTCTCTTTTATATATGAGAATGCATTGGCACAGGTTCTTAAGGCCTAAGGAAATTAAATGTCTGGTTTGGGTTACAAGCCGAAAAAAAAATAGGGTCAGTAGGTAGGCTTGGAATTTAATTTTGTTTAATTAATTGTTTTATTTTTGACATATAAATTTTAATAATACACAATACTTTTACTTAGAAATAAACTTATCTGATATGCTTTAATGTGTTTTTTTGTGTTTTATGAAATTTTTGGAGAAAAAAATAAACAGGTTTTCTTGAAAACCATGAAAAAACTTCTTTAGGGTAGGGGGTTTAAAATAGGGTCGGTAGGAAAACCCAAACCACAAATATTTTTTTCTTTGACCTAATGCAGCAATAGCATAGCTCCCGTCATGATAGGGTTAAAGTCATGTGAAACACTCTCCTAGGGTTTTCAGATTCTCAAAATTAATTCTCTAAATCAAATTATTATTTAAACGGTTCAACCAATGTTATATTACATATGGGCAAAACACCAATATCATTTGGGTGGGGTCAGCTTCCTTGAGGCTTGGATCTGTTCTGGTTCATCGAACCTTGTGGTGTTTTTAATAGTCTCCCACATTTGAGTCTGCCTATCGTTTATGTATATAATTTCATATTTCCAAAAATTGAATAAACAAGTTTACCATTTTATTGGGTATAGCTATCATCTCAATTGATTGTCAGCTCAAGGTATTGATTTGTAGAGTAGCATTTATAATGAAAGTGTCAATGACACTGTAGCTCAACTTGGAAAGGGAATAATTTAATGTATTACAGTCAATGGAGCGATTAGGAATGTGAAAAGTTGAATGTCTAATACTAGTTAAAAGACATGAAGAGAAAAGTAAAATCCAAGATGGCTGCTGGCGGCCATGTTTTCAGCCGAATGACCCCAAAATGATTCGTTCCCATCTACATGTCATCTTTAACATCCATGACAAATTTTATGACGATCAGACTAAAGGTACAACCTGTAGCTCGTGCTAAAGGATTTAGTCATACAAAGAGTAAAATCCAAGTTGGCTGCTGGCGGCCATGTTTTTTGGCCGAATGACCCCAAAATGACTCGTTCCCATCTACATGTCATTATTAACATTCATGACAAATTTTATGATGATCAGACTAAATGTACGACCTGCAGCCCGTGCTAAAGAATTTAGTCATCCAAGATGGCTGCTGGCGGCCATGTTTTTTGCCCGAATGACCCCAAAATGACTCGTTCCCATCTACATTCCAATTTCAACAGCCATGACAAATTTTATGATGATCGGACTAAAGGTACGACCTGTAGCCCGTGCTAAAGGATTTAGTCATACAAAGAGTAAAATCAAAGATGCCTGCTGGCGGCCATGTTTTTTGACCGAACGACCCCAAAATGACTCGTTCCCATCTACATGTTATTATCAACATTCATGACAAATTTTATGATGATCAGACTAAAGGTACGACCTGTAGCCGGTGCTAAAGGATTTAGTCATACAAAGAGTAAAATCCAAGATGGCTGCTGGCGGCCATGTTTTTTGGCCGAATGACCCCAAAATGACTCATCTACATGTCATTGTTGACATCCATGACAAATTTTATGATGATCAGACTAAAGGTACGACCTGCAGCCCGTGCTAAAGAATTTAGTCATCCAAGATGGCTGCTGGCGGCCATGTTTTTTGCCCGAATGACCCCAAAATGACTCGTTCCCATCTACATTCCAATTTTAACAGCCATGACAAATTTTATGATGATCGGACTAAAGGTACGACCTGTAGCCCGTGCTAAAGGATTTAGTCATACAAAGAGTAAAATCAAAGATGCCTGCTGGCGGCCATGTTTTTTGACCGAACGACCCCAAAATGACTCGTTCCCATCTACATGTTATTATCAACATTCATGAGAAATTTTATGATGATCAGACTAAAGGTACGACCTGTAGCTCGTGCTAAAGAATTTAGTCATACAAAGAGTAAAATGCACACACGCACACACGGACGACGGACGACAAAGCCATGGCAATAGCTCAAACTTTACAAAGTAAAGTTGAGCTAAAAACTGACAAAATATCCCGCCACTGGATCTGTGCATCAATCTGCTATAGAAATATATACAGCAATGTCCTAAATAATCGACTCCTTAACCACAGCAGAATTATGGGTAATTTTTCAGGATTTAGTCGATATGGCTTGTTGCCATTCATCAGAAAGCTCTCACTGAGAGCTTTCCGATGAATGGCAACTAGTCATATTTCCGACTAAATCCTGAAAAGCTACTCATAACTCTGCTGTGGTTAAGGAGTTGATTATTTAGGGCATTACTGTACAAGGGACTTTGATGTCAAACAGCATTATCCCAACTGATTTCACTGGCTGGTTTATGTCAAAGGAAACTTAGATTAATTTGTACCATGGTGTTTTCTCATATGTTACAACTGCAGTTGCATTTTTAAGGCAATAATATTTAAATGCTACATTCTTCCAAGTGAGTGCTGAATGATCAGTATAAAATATTAAAATAAATGAACAATATGCCTTTAAAGACAAACCTTGATTTTGAATCTCTGATCCAGAACTGTATGAACCACTCCTCCAGTAATCTCCTGGAAAGAGCTGGAGAGAGAGGGAAGAATTAGTGAGATTACACCACAAACAAACACAGAATCAATACAGGGAACCAAATGAACTCACACAAAAGGCAAGGCTATCAATCGGACCAGTAGTTAAAAAACGCTTAAATAGTGACACTCATTAGGCATAATTGTATGATGTTTGTAGAACTACCGATTACAGGACTCGGGCGTGAATGTGAGAAGTACATAAACTTATGGTGTAAGGGCCGTGATTACTATTACTCTATATGAGTTCTGTGTGATTATATACATTCTGAATAATTATATTAAGTTCAGCAATGAATTTCCGAGGTTGGTAACATAAATTCTTGTTATCTACCCATTTTCATCCAGATCGTAATCAACGAAGATATTTTTTCATAAAATTGTTTTATGAGACTAGACATAGACATACATCTGCAACATTTAATGGGAGACTTGCTGAAATCCAACCATTTTATTTCCAATGGTATACTCAATGGTAGTCCAAATTTCCTTCGACTTAAAAGTACTCAATCCGATCAGATGGTCCCCATATCATCAAGATACAACAACAACATTTCTTCAAAATATGCTTTTGTTATCAGAATGGATTAACTACAACAAAATAATGCTAACCGCTGTCAACTTTGTATAAAATTTCCCAAAATGTGTTATTTATCAACATGTTGTTCAGTGAAATATGGCCATATTATCACTTGTATATCACGAAATTTGGCTGTATTACCACTTTATTTTAGAGTAATTCATCTCCATCCACAAATTTGTCCAAGACCATCAGTTTGGCAACTCTTTTCTGGGCCACAAAATAATTACACATTTCGAGAAATAACAAATTTCAAAAATTGATATCTGAATCTGATCACTCTGAGCTTTGATGGGTGGGTTCTTCGACTCGAATCAAATATTGTTTACCGCCAAAGAACTATTAAATTAGGAGTGTTATATAATTTGGATAATGCATCTTTAAAGAAGCTTGTCATAACGATTGTTATATATGCTGGTTTATGTCGAAGATCCGTTCTATTGCTCTCTTTATTAAAAGACCAGTTCGCATTCCACTGAATGAATGCAAACAATGTGATAAAATGTATTTTTTCTTATTAAATTCCCAATTGATTTGATAATCCCTATCGAGTTCAGAACAAATATTACATTGGTTACTGGACTAATAGTGACATTTTATCAAATATTGACAAGCTTGATGGCCAGTGTTCATGCTGGCCGAAACCTCCAGAACCAGACCCAGACCCAGACTCCCAGCACAGCACCACAGCACAACCAGTAGGCATTAACCCTTTCATGATGGCAGCTGTGCTGGTGCAGTATTAAAGACCCTGTGCCAGTGCATTCTCTTATACATGTGAGTCTCCCACATGAACTTTTTTTTGGCCAACTTCTAAAACAAATTGGACATTGGCCAATTTGGCCTCTGACAGCATCAACACTGTTGACAGCAGAAGCAATAAAATTTCAGCCCATCAGTTCATGTCCTCTGCAAAAAAAATTGCACACACAACAGCAAGTTTGTTGTAATAATTAAGAAAATTTCAATTCACCTGTTAAATTATTATAACAAACTTGATGTTGTGTGTGCAATTCACAGCAAATTACTGTGTGTCCAAAACAATGTGTTTTTTTGAAGCAGCACATTCTTGTATAATGTGCCTTTTAGTCTACAGACTAATCAATGAATAATCCAGTCCAAATTTCCCTCGATGTAAACCAGTGATAGGGATGATGTAAACCAGCTAGTGATAAGGATAATACTGGCTTAAGTCGAAGTAGAGTTGCCTTACTCTTCTGTAGCAGACTTTAAGCATAAATCACAGGCCGCTCATCTAAATGACAGTAATAAAATATCACAATTGTGAAAGTAACCCAGTTTATTCCATTGAAAACTCCACAAGAGTTGACAACTGAAAGTAGTAATTTAATGTGAAAAATATATTTTATCACAATGTTTATATAATTTCAAAAGAATACAAACTCATTTGACCTCGTGAACTTCGTGAAGTTTATGTCTTCTCTAGACATAAACAAACAGATCATGTGTGGTTCCGCCTAATTACATGCATATTATGTACGTAATTTAATAGAATAGTTAGATTATAATACATCATTATGACTATTAGTATCACCCTTTTCGATAATTGTAGCATTTGTATTGATTTGTATGATAAAGTCGATTAAAATTGACGAAAAATCCCGCCACTGAATCTAAGCATAATGTCCACTATAGAAGAGTAAGGTAACCGTAATTCAATGTAAACCATTATTATCCCGACCTATTTCACTAGCTGGATTACGTCGACGGAAAGTTGGACTATTAATAACCGTGAATACCACTGAGAAACAAACAAACCATTTTGCGCCCCATCACAAATTACATGATTCCCTTTAAATCCTATATGGAAATGTATTGCTAAAGAAAATTAAAGGTTAAAAGTTCCCTTTTCACTATAATTAAGCTGTGGGTTTATAGAAGATCAATACATTATACAATAATTCCCAGGCAGATAGGATTCTCTTCTTCAAAGCATTAACTAATATATTCTGTTAGTCTGTGAAGCCCTAGGTATGCAAGACCCACAAATGTTGGAAGAAAGGGATACTAGCATAAATTAATGCCCTAAATAATCGACTCCTTAACCACAGCATAATTATGGGTAACTTTTCAGGATTTAGTTGGAAATATGGCTCAGTGAGAGCTTTCCGATGAATGTCGATCAACAAGCCATATTTCCGACTAAATCCTGAAGTTACCCATAATTCTGCTGTGGTTAAGGAGTCAATTGTTTAGGGCATTACTGTAATGCCAGAGCCCTCCACTAGAGTTTAAAATAAAGTGACTATATAATAAGGCCCAACATCCTCTTATTTATTGTGAAGTATCCATTCACTAATGAAAGGGTTAGTTTACCTGCATCACTTCGTCACTTCATATACAAAATAAAAGGTCCCTAGGCCACATCTCAGTCCACCAAATAAGATGGCTTTATTTGACCGGTGGCTTTTATATAAATGAAAAATTTGATTCTGAGAACAACCAAACTTTGCTACCAACTGTCGTTAATGTTAAAAAACAATTTTTATTTGATTAGACACCATAATATTAAGTAGATTGTAAGTATGAAGTTATCATCTACAAAACAAAATAATCGGGAAATTCTAAGTCAACAAGGACCATAACGCAAATAAAAAGAAGTGGATCGAACCCACATTTGAATTTGACCTGAAATTTCATGTGAGTACAGTAAAGCCAATTTTTATACCAAATTTGAAAACAGTTTGATAACTAACTACCGCTAAATTTATCACCCGAAATCCAAACAAATTATTTTTTAAACAATTGGATAACTATAACTTAATTTATCATTTGGAAAACAAAATAATTGACAAATTCTAAGTCAACAAGGGTCAAAACTGCAGTTACAATTAGTGGAATGAACCCAAAATTGAACTTGACCTGTATTTTCATGTGGGTAATCCATGCACAAAATTCTAAAATAATTGGATATCTAAAACTAAAGTAATCATATGGAAACCATCTGGGATGCATGAACGGACACCATTGATTTCTACTGATAAATACAGTACAAGTCAGGAACACTAGTCCACATTTACCAGGATTGAACCAGTTTTATCATCGCCGGAATATTCACAATGGTCTAAGGTGCCATGCACCAACTGAGCCACGGTGGGCACAAAATCAATATATATTTATAAAGTTTGAATTACAAAATTAGCACTACAGTAATGCCCTAATTAATCGACTCCCTAACCACAGCAGAATTATGGGTAACTTTTCAGGATTTAGTCAGAAATATGGCTTGTTACCATTCATCGGAAAGCTCTCGTAGAGCTTTCCGATGAATGGCAACAAGCCATATTTCCGACTAAATCCTGAAAAGTTACCCATAATTCTACTGTGGTTAGGGAGTCGATTAATTAGGGCATTACTGTATGACAACTGCCTTTTGCCTTTTTACGGATAACACAAGTGATTTCTATGAATTAGTGCGAAATGTACAGATAATAAGTCTCATAAATGACCTTTGTTGAATTTACTATCTGAACATTTCCTAGGGGAACTACAGTAATGCCCCAAGTAATCGACTCCTTAACCACAGCAGAATTATGGGTAACTTTTGATGATTTAGTCGGAAATATGGCTTGTTGCCATTCATCGAAAAGCTCTCGGGGAGATCTTTCCGATGAATGGCAACAAGCCATATTTCTGACTAAATCCTGAAAAGTTACCCATAATTCTGCTGTGGTTAGGGAGTCGATTAATTAGGGCATTACTGTATGACAACTGCCTTTTGCCTTTTTTGTTTGTGAGTCGGACATGAACCCGGGAAGTGACAGCATCATCAGTGTTTCCCGGTGGCAGTTTGCTGCCAATAAGCGATCAACTTTTGAATTATCAGATGACACTTGACTCCAGACAGGAAAACGATCTGATAATTAGAACTGATGAAACATTCAGAGAATCATTACGTCCCTACATTAGGTGGTAGTTCTCTACTGCCCACAGGCTGTCTGTCCTACACAAGCCACCTCTGCAGCATATAAAGTCCATAGAAGAACCCCCGACATGGTCGAAAATCGGGATAAAATTTTTCAAGCTGGATCTGAGACGATTTTGGTTCAATATCGATACGTAATACTTATTAACCCTTTGAGTGCCAGGGGCCGATCTCATCGGCCCTAAACCTACAAAATAAGTCTGTTAAAGAATATAAGAATAAATTATTAAAATTGTAAAAAATTATAAAAAAATAAAAAAAATGGTTAGGCCAATGCATTCTCTTATATATGCAAGGCGACCTATGGTCGACTCGCATATATAAGAGAATGCATTGGAACAGGGTATATGGGTTGATACAAAAATCGACCTGGCACTCAAAGGGTTAAGAGTAGAAACAGGTCGATTCAGAAACAATAAAATTGAGAATGCATTTGCATTATGCGTGATTTGAACGAACTCTATCCCAAGTGATATTGTTGGAATTATTACAGACTGGAAATATAATAATGCTTTGACTGAAAAAATATCCCACAAATGTCATTTGGCAAACTTAGGTGACACCAATTTTAATGTCTTGTTTACGAGCATCGCCTACAACTATTTTCACAAAGTTGGAATAAAAAAAGAAATTAATAGCATGTTTAAATCTGAAAAAAAAACTCAAACATGTAGAAATTCTAACTCTTTATTGCTAACTCTTTAACCCTTTCAGTGCCAAGTTCGATTTTTTTTATCAACCCATATACCCTGTGCCAATGCATTCTCTAATATATGCGAGTCGCCATAGGTCGCCTCGCATATATAAGAGAATGCATTGGCCTAACAATTTTTCATCATTTGTTATTATTTTTTACAATTTTAATGAATTTTTTTCTTATAATCTTTAACAGACTTATTTTGTAGGTTTAGTGCCAGGGAATCTTACGTTTTACCTGGGCATCAAAATTATTACTATGAATACTTGGTGATAGTTTTGAGTTATAACATGCCCCTAAGGTTTTATTCAGTTTGTTTTTAAATGTGCTATAGCATGCTTAAGCATACCCAAAAAATTCAACCCAAAAATCTCAAAAAAAAAATAAAAAATTATTTTTTTAGGTCCGATTTTACAGACCGTAAATTAGGGCCGATGAGATCGGCCCCTGGCATTGAAAGGGTTAAATAAATGTGAATCAGCCATTCCCACTATGGTATTTATATGCATTTTTATCTGTAACTTGGAACAAAATTGGAGATAATAAGAAAATAAGCTACAAGAAAGTGTCAGAAAACTGAAATAAGATGTATTTCACAAATCATGTAAAATTTCACGCGATTTGCTATTTTCTGTTTATTGGTCGATTAGAAGCTTTTATATTTTTTTCCTTTCCCTCCTGCATCTACTTTTTTTCTGACCAGATGTTCATAAACCAGACTTTAAAATTGGTGTCGCCTTAGCAATGCCTTCATGAGAAGAAAAATAGCCTATAAAGGTGATACTGGAATTAAATCTGTCAATTTATACAAGCATACTTTCCAATGGAATGATAGTTCCAATCCTCATATTTGACTTTTTGATATTTTAATACAGCCGAATATGATGCCTTTTTGAACACAGCATGTATGTTGTATACTTGAAGCGTGACTTTCAAAACCACACAAAGTGCACCAAATTGAACCCATTTTTCAAACAAACAAAAATTCTCGAAGGAAATACCCCGGAACTAGCATTTGGAACTTGGGTAGGTCACACTAATCTTGAGATCGAGGCTACCAATCTGGATCACATTTAGTATAAGTGTATATACTTTTTCGGTTTAGTGTACAATCGGTGAATATGCAACGGTACTTAATTGTGATCCACGATATACCCCGATTCCTCCCTCCTCCATGGTCCCATGGGAAGAAATAATAGTTTATCTTCCCCACCATCCACAAATGTAAAGAAACCTCATGGAAAGACCTCGGCATTTCTGAAGATTATATAAAGAAACCACATGGAAAGACCTCGCAGTTCTGATGATTCTATAAAGAAACTATCTGGAAAGACCTCGGCAGTTCTGATAATTCTATAAAGAAACCACATGGAAAGACCTCGGCAGTTCTAATGATATCATCAACGAATTATGGAGCAAATCCTCTAAAGCCTCAGAAAAGATGTGAAGTCACAGACCGTTTTATTAAATTAATTCTGCCTTCCGTTCCCTGATGTAATTAAGCCTTTTCCACCAGAGGGACACGGTAGATGTGACCATAGAAATGAAGCGTGAATATTCCATATGTGGTCAAGCTGTTTCCTTCATTTACCTCTATCATTAAAAAGATTTTATGTGTACATGCACAGCAGAATTATGGGTAATTTTTCAGAATTTAGTCGGAAATATGGCTTGTTGCCATTCATCGGAAAGCTCTAAGCGAGAGCTTACCGATGAATGGCAACAAGACATATTTCCGACTAAATCCTGAAAAATTACCCATAATTCTTCTGTGGTTAAGGAGTCGATTATTTAGGGCATTACATGTAGCTTCCATAGGGGCCTTGAACTCACTGGCTTCCATGGTTATTGACACTTTGACAGGCTAAAACCTGCCAAAAATCACATCATGTCCACCTGACATCTTTCTGAATCTTGTCATTATGAACAAACCTAATTTAATCACTTAATAAATGGGTTCTAAATTATTGGTAAACTTGATTACCATTCATGCATGGGCAGACAGGGATGCCGAGAAGGGGGGCATGCAGGGGCATTTGCCCCCCTTGCCCTGGCCCAGGAGAGTCCAGTGGGTACCCGAAAAGTGCCCACCTGACTGGTTTGCCCCCCCCCTTGCCCTTTGGTGCTTCCAGCGTCCTTGTGGGCAGGAACTTTCAGCTAATAAATCATTTGTACAGGCAGACAGACGGAGCCCTCAAATTAGTCAAATGTCAAATATATGCCACAGAATTCTTTCAAGGGTAGGGGGTGCATTATAACATAACATAACAAACAGCTTTAACCCTTTACCCAACAAACCGGCCAAAAACGGCCAAATAAAGCTTCAACAGCCTAAAATATCTTCGGTCTGTCTCAATAACACCATACAAATATGCATATCATTGGAACCGGTTCATCGACCACATTGTGATGGTTACAGTTATGCCCTGTGCCAATGCATTCTCTTATATATGCGAGTCGACCATAGGTCGCCTCGCATATATAAGAGAATGCATTGGCCTAAAAAAAAATTCTTTAACATTTTTATAATTTTTTTCTACATTCTTTGACAATTTTATCATTTTATTATGTGTTAAGCCAATGCATTCTCTTATATATGCGAGGCGACCTATGGTCGACTCGCATATATAAGAGAATGCATTGGCACAGGGCCGTTCTGTTGGGTAAAGGGTTAAGCTTCAATTTAGACTGAGATTTAGAACCTGTTAGATGTAAAGAAACCAGATGGAAAGACATTGACAGTTCTGACGATTCTATATAGCATCAAGGAATTACAGATCAAATCATCTAAAGTCTCACAAAAGATGTAAAGTCACATTCCGTTTTATTGAATTAATTCTGCCTTCCGTTCCCTGATGTAATTAAGCCTTTTCCACCACCAGAGGGACATGGTAGATGTGACCATAGAAACGGAACGTGAATATTCCATATGCGGTCGAGCTGTTTCCTTCATTAGCATTTCCTGTGGTATAATAGGTACAATTCTTAGATGTGTCAATTGGACAAATTAGATTCACCGCTTCTCTGTGAGACATAAATTCTATGCTCCCACTCTCTGACACCGACAATATAAGAAACATACAATATAAAAACTCAGAACTCTAGTTATGTTGAGGCAAAGTTCAATTGATTTGCCATTTATTACATGATTTAAACTATGATAAGAATTTGTTTAGTTGCCGATTACCACCAAACTTATATATAATCAACTCCATTATATAATGCATGCATGAGTCTAATAGGCGTGGTTTAAATGTGACAAAAGTGGCGCGGTTCAAGTCATGCATGAGGGGAGTTCCACCAAAGTTGATACAAATATATTTAACACTGATTCTACCAAATTCATGCACGTTCTTCTCTAATGATATGATGAATTAAATCACATTTGGGGTCGTTTGGGTCATGTATGGTAGAGGAGATTCACTAGCATTTATAAGATTGTTAAATTCGCCGATATCCAACAAAGTTATATATACAGTCATCTCCCAGGCCATCTCCATGTCATTCTAAGGAGTTTTTGGCATTCCAATTTCACAATCTCGACAAATGGTGACCGAATTAAGTCACTTGAACAATTATATCTTCTCAACTGTCATATTTATATGGGAATGGAAATCAGGGAATTCCTATAATGATCTAGCAACAAATATACATAGAAGAAAGCATTAAAAGTATTTATATCAATCTATTTAAGAGATACATATATTCATTCAAACTGAGGGACCTTGAATCGTCAAGAGGATTGCATATTAGAATGGCTCATGTATATATTATAACATGATTGAGACTGTCCCATTCAATATAGTTACAATTGCCAAGCGATATGGAAATGTACAGCAGGCCTGTTCAAAAATAATGGTCACAGTGTGCAGTCAAATATGGTTTCTCCTGAGATAAAGGAAAACGCAGTCCGTAGCACATGACTTTTCAGGATCCTCCATATTAACATCTGACAAGGGTATATCTGCCCGATACAGAGGATTTCTTTCATTTTTTTTAGAACAGACTCATCGCCTAACATAAACTAGAGGTGTGACTGTCCCAATGGGACTACGGATACCCCCCTGTTTTAAAAATACTAAGATGTTTCACATGTCAGTAAACATTTAGTTAAAATAATAAAATAACAGTTCCCATTACAGGTGTACAACCATAACCCTAATCTTAAACCTATTGACCGAAAAATGTAGGAAAAAAAGCTCGGACAAAATTATGCATTTTGCAAAAATGTTCTAAGTCGAAAAAGGGGAATAACTCCACAAAAAAAGTCGGACAGACATCATAATCGCAGGTGCACAGGTTCTCATGGTGCTAAATATCAGTGCCAAGATTAAAAAACATTGACCTAAAAATGTAGAAATAAAAGCTCGGACAAAATTAGGCATGTTGCAAAAAAATGTCTAAGTAAAAAAAAGGGGAATAACTCCACCAAAACATGCCGGACAGACGTCATAATCGCAGGTGCACAGGTTCCCATGGTACTAAATGTATGTGCCAAGTTAAAAACAAATTGACTTAGAAATGTAGGAATAAAAGCTCGGACAAAATTATACATGTTGCAAAAAATTTCTAAGTCGAAAAAGGGGGAATAACTCCAACATAAATAGTCCGACAGACGTCATAATCGCAGGTGCACAGGTTCCCATGGTGGTTGATGCCTGTGCCAAGTTTCATGGAAATTGATCAAAAAACGACTGAGAAAAACTCCGGACAAATTTGTGTCCACGGACGGACGGACGACGGACGGATGACGGACGGACGACAGACGGACGGACGGACAAGCTGACTCCAGTATACCCCCCCTAACTTCGTTGCGGGGGGTATAACAACTCAATATCTTGCTGTGTCGGGCACATGTAGCTGCTATACATGCATAACATCAATTCTTTTAAACTGAATATGATTAGCCAATATATAGCAC
Organism: Siphonodentalium dalli; assembly: GCA_032622095.1. Lineage (NCBI taxonomy): Eukaryota > Metazoa > Mollusca > Scaphopoda > Gadilida > Siphonodentaliidae > Siphonodentalium > Siphonodentalium dalli. The sequence continues at coordinate 90,521,831 of CP136063.1, read as the reverse complement.
CAGAAAAGAGGAGCACCTGGACATATCTTTATAACATCTGTATCTTCATGAAGATATGATAAACTAGATTGATTGATTGATTGATACATCTCTATGTAAAACACAATTGTCGTCTTTTATTTTTTCGAACTAATGTGTTTATGATGTTCATGTTTCATGCTATAACGTCTGAAGTATAAGCAGTTGTAAATAAATAAATCTTCTTTATTGGTGGGAGGGATTAAACGCGATAAACAAAATGATAATCGCTCCGACCTTATGAGAATACGTGTAACACTTTGAGAGCAAGAGTATTCTCTATTCCCACCAAATATCCACAGAGGGTTTCACATCACTTTAACCTGGGCAATGCCGGGTAACCCTGCTAGTTATACAATATAAGAGCACATTTCTAAAATCATTATATTTCAGTAACTACACAAACTTAATTTTCGCTAGTATTTTACCATTCGCTTAAAAAGAGCAAATGTATTTAAATACAGTAATGCCCTAAATAATCGACTCCTTAACCACAGCAGAATTATGAGTAACTTTTCAGGATTTAGTCGGAAATATGGCTTGTTGCCATTCATCGGAAAGCTCTCACATAGTCGGAAATATGGTTTGTTGCCTTTCATCGGAAAGCTCTTACTGAGAGCTTTCCCATGAATGGCAACAAGCCGTATTTCCGACTAATTCCTGAAAAGTTACTCATAATTCTGCTGTGGTTAAGGAGTCGATTATTTATGGCATTACTGTAGGATAATTACATTAGAGGCATATCAATGCGAAGTGACAGTTGAGTGTAAGGATTTATGTCATGACGACACGTGATGTCGCGACAACTTCACAATAAATGCAAAATTTTTAACGATATATCCAGCTCAAAATGCACTTTGGTGTTGATATATTCCGTTGAGCTGGAATTATAAGGAATAATCTCTGTTTCCAAATATGGTGACACAGTTTAAAGACATTTGGCTTACAAACATTCAGGCAAATCGGGACTGGAGTTCCAATCTGTCATAAGCGCTCTTTTTGTGATTTTGAGAAAATCGTTTTTTAAAGTTTGAACTGTTTGAACTTGCTACAATCACACTGGTTCGTCCACAGAAGATATTCTGAGATAACTGGGTTGATAAATGTCTTAGCTATCATTATAAATTAAAGTTATGTGAAACACTCCAGTAGGGTGATCAAATAGAAATTGAGAATAATCTTGCTCAAAGTAGTTATTTTTACGAATATTAATGCAAATTGACAACACACACACCATCATTCTGATATATTAATTATATGTAAAGACTCTCGAAAGCGAAATAATTTGTGTGTTTATTGTCGATAGTTGCATCCCAAATAGAGATGTAAATATTTACAATTGAGCATATAGTTCAGACGATGTTTTCTATGGAGTGGTAAGGTTTCATTTCTTTTAAATTTTTGGTGATGTTAGTAGAATGCTACATTCCCCAGGTTGGCATAACACCTGAGTGCTAACTTATCAGTTTCACGCACCCGAACAAGTCCATAATATGTCTTTAACAAAAAAATTTATATTTGCATCCAGTTTGGTAAGAAAGGCAGCCATGGAGTATGATATTTTGCACTTAGATCACTACGGAATTAAATTATCTTGCCGAATTTGTAAATTACATTTTAGAACTCACATTTATTTTAGGACAGGGTTGTGCTATGTGCTAAAATTGCATTTAGAACAACTAGACTTTCTTAGTTCTATCTTGCTCTTTTTCAGTATTGGCAACTATCTGAACCAATATGAAACTTTTTGCCACATGGAACAATATGGATCTAAAATATGACAAAAACCGATACCTTTTCGTATTTGAACATATAGACAGCAAGCCTTGAAATAGGGTGTCTGTCATTTGCAGAATGAGGTCCCCAGAGTGTGAATTTAGTGATGCTACCCCGCATAGCTCTGGGAACCTCATTCTGCTGAGGTGTAAGCAGAATGAGGTCCCCAGAGGGTGAATTTGGTGATGCTAGCCCACTATGCAGGGTAGCATCACTAAATTCACCCTCTGGGGACCTCATTCTGCAAATGACAGACACCCTATTTCAAGGCTTGATAGACAGCTTTATATGAGACTACTTCAAACTTATTATTATAGTTTAATTCAATAAATTTGCCCAAATAAATCTAAGTAAAATGCAACTTTTGGCTTTGAAACGTATTGGTTTTTGCATACTTATCTGAGAAAATTATCAGAGGACTTGCATTGGAATGAATAACTACAGTAATGCTCTAAGTAATCGACTCCATAACCACAGCAGAATTATGGGTAACTTTTCAGGATTTAGTTGGAAATATGGCAACAAGCAATAATTCTGCTGTGGTTATGGAGTCGATTACTTAGAGCATTACTGTACTTCAAGGCATATTTTTGCAATTGTTTTGACCCAACAGATCTCTTATCTATTGGAAAGACTGAGTTCTACGAAATAATGGTTCACTTTCTATTGTTTAACAAATACCACAATACTGTATGGCTTCAAGTAACCAGAAGCAATGTGCTCCTATTTATTTCAGCATAAACAAAATTTTACACTGATTGCAAAGTTAGCATACCATTCAAGGGATAGAGTCTACTAGGGTGGTTGAGGGTTAAATATTTCGACAACAGCTTTATAAAAATCCCATGGAAATGCATCAAGCTGTCCATCTGAGATCCGACATCAAGTTGATAGTGAGCTAATTAGCTCTGGTGTGCATATGTCAGAGCAGGGGCTTCGCTAAGTCAAAATTGTCTGTGAATTTGGACAAACTGCAAAGTTTATCAAGAAAACACAAAGTGCACTGTTGCTTATTTGAAGAAGCAAGGCCATCGAATGTATGCTAGTTATAACTACAATAACTAGGAAAAGTACATTAAATTGAAATTTAACAATAAGAGCCATATGCCAATGTTCTTACATGTGTGTTAAATCTTATTGACTATGTGTCCTCAATTTCCAGGTAGTCCCATTTCCCCCGTAAGTGGGATCTATAGGGTAGAGACTCTCGATTCAATGTTGAAATTGCCGATTCGTCGGGCTCTACTAGACCTTACCTTATGTAACCTTATGTTGTTAGTGGACGCTGGCTTCTATAGATGCCACTATATCCACCTCTGATTCTTCATCTTCTATTTCTCCGAACTCTCCTGCATTTTTGTTTTTTGTTTGACTGATCGTATCAGGGTCTGTCAGCCTCAATTCAGCCTTGAAATTTAATTTAATCTCTTGGTCCTGCCAATGGTAATCGAGATTGTTTTTGAATGAATTCATGTCTTCTGCATAGACGACTTTTTCTGCTAGATGATTCCATGGCTCCACCACTCTTAGGCTAAATGAGTATTTCCTCACATCCCTGTTTGCTCCTTCCAAGAATAATTTATAATTATGTCCTCTGGTTCGGAGTTCGGTGCTTCTTCTTAATATGTCATTCACTTCCGGATCATAGGTGTTAAATATCTTGAAGCATTCTATCATATCTCCTCTTATTCTTCTGTAGTTAAGTGTTGGTATATTTAGCTTCTTTAGTCTTTCTTCATATGGTAGTTCTTTTAATTCTGGTATTAGTTTTGTGAATCTTTTTTGGACTTTCTCGAGCATTTCAATGTCTTTCTTTAAATGTGTAGAGAGTGTGGATATAACAAGTTTTTAACCCTTTCTATACTAAAGCATCATTGATGAGTATAGTTATCCCATATGAAATGCTCAGATAATAGTCGCTTGTTACTTATTACTTATTATCTCAACATTCCCTTCCCATGAATATGACTTATTTGGTAATTGTATTATCTGCCGTCCGCTTATTTTTTGTGTAAACCCCTCCATATGAATATTATATTACATGTACATCCCTGAAAATCAATAATGGATCATTCCAATGTACACTTTTTAACTGAATGGGAGAATCCATTTAGTATAGAAAGGATTAATTTACTTATCAGCCTATTTTCATCATCAAATTCCAGAATGTAACAAAAGCATATAGGCAAGCCTTGAAATAGTGTGTCTGTCATTTGCAGAATGAGGTCCCCAGAGGGTGAATTTACTGATGCTACCCCACATAGCGGGCTAGCATCACAAAATTCACCCTCTAGGAACCTCATTCTGCTGAGGTGTAAGCAGAATGAGGTCCCCAGAGGGTGAATTTGGTGATAGCGCCACTAAATTCACCCTATGGGGAAATATGGCTTGTTGCCATTCATCGGAAAGCTCTCGCCGGAAGCTTTCCGATGAATGGCAACAAGCCATATTTCCGACTAAATCCTGAAAAGTTACCCATAATTCTGCTGTGGTTAAGAAGTCGATTAATTAGAGCATTACTGTAACTTGTTGCATGTGGATCCTAGGCTTTTTAGCTGAGGAAACTTTCTGGCTTAGGCAATCATAGCCTAGGCAAATTTCTGCTAATTAACAAGGGCTGAACGATCTATGTCCATTTATAGATCAAATATAATAAATAGACTGCCACATTGTCATGAACAGAAGAGAGGTAAAGGATACTTGGAACACAGATGACCTCCACAGAGGGGTAATTTGTTAGGGAGAATGGTGAGTGAGTGTATGAATAAATGATAGTCGAGCTTCGAGTCCATTACTCAATCTAATGACATTGTGAGAAAGAGAGTGCGAGAGAAATCAGTGAACTAATGGATTACCCAGCGGGCCAACACAACTGTCGACGACAACTGTGGACGACAATGAGAAATTAACAAAATATCACAGGTTCATCATATTAAGGCCTTTTTATTGTTATTTGGTTTTACATGTATAACCAATATTTTTTTTACAACTTTAGTTGAAGATAGGTAGGTTGAAGAATGCATCGGAGATGTTGTGGTCAAGTTCTGGCATAAGCAAATGTGCGCCTGCTCAAAAGCTATAAACCAAGTTTGATGGAAGTGAATAGCGATTGTTGGCATTACCATGCACTCTTTAACCCTTTCAGTGCCAAGTCCGATTTTTGTATCAACCCATATTTCCTTGATCATTTTTCAAATTTATTGATTATAATAATGTGATATATTGATGGAAAGAGCTCTAAGAGCTCTTTCCATCAATGTATCACATTATTATAATCAATATTATATTGATCAATATTGGCCATTACCCATAAAATATGGGTTGATACAAAATCGGACTTGGCACTGAAAGGGTTAAATATTGCCAAATGACATCCATAAAACGATCTTAGATGCATATGCCCATTACATGTAACTCCTGAAATAAAATTTGGGCAAGACTTTTGTTTTGTTTTCATGAATAGAACCCATAAACCGACTTGTCAAAATCGAATAACATTTGTTGAGTAATGTAACTAACAGTAATGACCTAAATAATCGACCCCATAATTCTTCTGTGGTTAAAGGGTCACATACTTCGGGCATTACCGTATGTCGCACATGGACACCCGGAAAACAATTTATGATGCATGATCGATTGCCAAAATGAAATTTGTAACAACTAGTTTTCAAAAGGACCCACAATAATCACAACTATAAGCAATATGAACCAAATTTGGACAAAATCAATTAATATTTGTTTGAGTTCAAATAAATTGTGCTTACATCTCAATGCATACAGAAAGACAAATATCCCAAAATGTAGGTCAATTCCCAAACAATTATGATGGTAGTATTTTTACAAATGGTATTAGATTCCATATGAACTCACAACAAAGATTCCATACCACTAGAAAGATAAGCATAGTCGCTACTAAATCATTCATAGCATCTGGTACTATATATCCAGAGACTGAGGCTAGACAAGCCCAATAACTCTGGTCAAAATGGGCAAATGGGTCTTATATTATATCTCGGCTTGTAGTTTTGGCTTCATGCATGCCAAAATACCAGTCATATAGTACCTCTCTTCAATGAAGTTACATAATTACAATGCAGAAACCAAAGTCACAAACAAATGTTGTTTGTCAAAACTAGGCCAAATCTCATGCAAATATAATTGGAAAAATTCCCACCAGACCATGATTTGAATTTTTTTAATCATTGAAGCCATTTACAAAATTATATTTTAATTTGTTTCTAAAACTAAAGATATCATTTGGAAACCAAATTAGAGAAATGGGAACAGAAGGCCCATAATTCTGGAAAAAGTCAAAAAAATTCTAAATCTACAGTAATGCCCTAAATAATGGACTCCTATACCACAGCAGAGTTATGGGTAATTTTTCAGGATTTAGTCGGAAATATGGCTTGTAGCCATTCATCGGAAAGCTCTCAGTGAGAGCTTTCCAATGAATGGCAACAAGCGCTATTCCCGACTAAATTCTGAAAAATTACCAAAAATTCTGCTGTGGTTAAGGAGTCGATTATTTAGGGCATTACTGTAAAACTCAGCCTACATTTATCGTTATTAGTCCATACACAATTTGTCACTTATGTTTGTTGATAGAAACTAAATATCATCCAGAAACGAACAAACGGATGAGAAGCAGATGGGTGAAAATTCTTTACATGGCGTCATTTGTCTGGGTTGCATTTATGAAAGATAATAAATTGTATCACTTCCAAAATGACATCACGATCCTATAGTGGGATATTTAAATGCCTCTTTAACATTTCACAAGACAACTAATTAGCTAATCTTACCAAATAAGACAGAATAATCCCGATCCACTTCACGTCAGCTATAAGCCTCGATAGGGTGTCGTACACATATACCGTTAGACAGGGCTTCTGACAACTCAGTCACCCTTGGATCGGGATACTGAGACAGTAATATTGACTCTCACAGATATCTGTGTCTGAGATTAGGACTAATACATCACTAATGGAATCTGCTGCCCTGATATATGCTTCACAATGCGGCCTCGGGAATACTTTATAAGTCTGTGAATGTAGAGAGATAAGTAAATTTATACTCAGACCAGCCAATCTATCAATTCAACAATCAAATGACAGACAACAAAAATGTATTATTAACCCTTTCTAGACTGAATGGATTCCCCCCATCAATTATAAAAGTAAATATTGGAATGGACTATTATTCATCTAGAGGGGTGTTCGGAAAAATTAACAAATGATAGACAGACGAAGAGATAAAACAAGTGCAAGTGTTTAATTAATTGAATTTTGACATACAGTCGTTTGTTGAACTTATTATCTGAACATTTCCTAAGGGATAACTACTCACCATGAGTATTTAGTATAGAAAGGATTAAAGATGTATTTAGGGTCCAAGTCAATATTTACAAAACCTATAATTCTTTTTGTTGAGAATCAAGTGTACATTTGCACCTAGAAGACACTATTTTATATATTATAGTTAAAGATGCATAATCAGAAACAATTCTCCCAAATTACTAATTCTTTGGTTTGGGGGTAAAAAATATTTATATATCAATGAACACATATTTCACTAAAATTGCATTTAAAAGATAGATGTCCATTAAATAAAGGATCTACAATGAGTCCCCAGTTTATAGCAGAATTTACCAAACAAGTCCAGTAAATTAGGTCTGGACCGAGCATTTAGCGAGGTCCATATCTAATTTACTGGACGAGTTTTGTAGATTCCGCTATAAACTGGGGAAGAGTTATAGATTCTATTTATTACATGATCCAAAACTTTGATGCTTAAATCAACAAATGAGACGTACATGAAACTAACATCGGCTTCTAGAAGGCATGTGATGACGTTTCACTAACTATGCATTGTCTGCCCACGTAAAGAAATTGTCCCAGACAAATAAAGACTCTTTGACATAGTTAATGGTGTAAATTTTATGAAATAACTTTTCGAACTCTTCATTCAGTTTGTTGTAAAAATATTGGAAGCCATAGTATTTTGAGAAGTAGCTTACGGAATATAAACAGATGACAAACCGGAAGTCAAAAGTCACCTGGCACTATTTCATATTATGCAATGAACATTTCATATTACAATTTATAGAATGGGTTTATTGAATGGTAGGATTGTGTAATAAAAAAAACATTCAAAAAGTTCTAAAAATAGCCACATGGAATTGATGGAAAACATTATTTTCTAGTGACAGAAAGTCATGTTAACTGAAATTTCTGGCTCAAAGTTATTGAACTAGAGGTGTGACTATCCCAATGTGACTAAGGATACAACCCCCCCCCCCCCCCCTAAGATGTTTCACATGTCACCAAACATCTAGTTAAAGCAATAACATGGCAGATTCCCATTGCAAGTGCACAACCCTAACCCTAATCTTAAACCTATTGACCGGAAAATGTAGGAATAAAAACTCGGATGAAATTATGCATGTTGCGAAAATTTTCTAAGTCGATAAAGGGGGATACCTCCACCTGAAGCCTGTATCGGGTAAAGGACTAAAACAACATAAATTGAACATAAATATTATTCAACCTTGTTTTCAATAATCTGGCAGACATCAATACTCATTACTGATTTAACATTTCAGACATTATGTACTTTTATGGTAATTTACTAATTTTTCCCATAAAAAAATAGTTCTGAAAATCGCTGCGAAAAAAATAAAATACGCAATGAAAGATATTTGATTTTTTTTCATGATTTCAGATGGTAGATTGAGCGCATAACCTAGTTGGGTTCATAGTCTAGATAATGCAGTATGTTTTTGGAAAAAATGGTTATTTTTTTTGTTAAACCACTTCGAATCGAACATATCTCTCATATTGTGAGGGTAAAGAGTTGTTGTTATGGTACTATAGCATACACTTGTTATAAGGGATACTGATTTTTTCCTTCAAATTGACAGTTTGAAATTTAATTTTTTTTAATTCACGAACTTAAAGAGTAATTCAATTACGCTTTATAAGCTTTATTGGGTTCTACAGATATCTTACCTCATGTACATGTATAATGGTATAATCTGATGTAAGTTACTCCAGACTTTAGTAATGAGGTTGCATCCATTTCAGCTTGATGGGAGCTCTATGAGAGTGTATATGAACTGATGAATTACACTTAAGCATAATTCATTTATTAAGACATATTATGGACTTGTTCGGGTGCATGGAATTAATAAGTTAGTACTCAGGCACTAACAAAAGAATGTAGCATACTACTAACATTGCCGATAATTTCAATAAAATAGGTCAAAAACTCCATTGAGAACATTGTCTGAACTACGCTCAATTGTAAATATTTACATCTCGATTCCGGACGCAACTATCAGCGATAAACTAACACAAATCACAGTTACTGGACATACAGTCCCAAAAATAAGGTTTTAATCAAATTTATAAATCAGTATCATAATAAAGTATCTCAAGTTATGAAAATATTAAATAAAAGCACTAAACACAAAATACCGGGTATATGTTGCCTGTTTCCTATAAATAACATACTCAGTTACAACTCTGCAGGGATAAAATCATTCCGGACACCAAATTAACGGAGTTTGAAACAATTTTCATCATTATTGACGAGTGACTCGTCACCATCCAGCGACGAGTGACTCACCGTCATCCATGTCGCCATTTTATTTTATATACTTGTTCAATCAGGGGGGGGGGGGGTCTGCAAAAAAATTCCGTATATAGGGCCGGGGTGGGTGGGTGGTCCAGAGGCGGAAAAAATGGTGCTTGTAAATTTTTTCCAAAATGGTTTTTTTTTCAAACAATTTACAAGTACTGACCATGTAATGTTGTTTGTAAGCATGTTAGTACCATGCTTGTTGGTATAGGGCTATATAGGCAGCTAAAGTGACTCTTTAGCCTCAGATTTAGCAACATTCTGGATTTCACAGTATCCCGGCCCACTTCACAGTGGAACACCGTATTAACGTTCAGGAAACTTATGATCAACGGAAGAAATATTTAGTAACAAAATTAATATATTACCCAGTTGTATTATCTGAATAAAAGTAATAAAACAAAAAAACTCTATCACAAATATGGATACTACATGGTGAATACTCAATGATGACTACTAGTAGATATCATTAACCTGATTGTTGCATAACATGAAATTGAAAAGGGTATCTCATAAATTTCTAATGTCTGAAATACTGTCTTGTTCTGGCATGTAATCAAATTCATTCATTCTGGTTATTTCTCATCTAGCTTCCGCCGCCCCTGTCCCCCTACATGCAAACACATATTTTTTCCTTGGTAAAATTTGGGATCCACCCCCTATCCCATATTTGAAACATTTTAAAGCTTTTTCAATATTTGTTTTATTAGGAACACCATCCCAAATGTATTCCTTGTTCACTCTTGTTTCCAATCATGTTCCACCATCTATTTTACAAGTCACTAAATATAATTGACCGTCATACCATACAATTTAGTCTTCACCATTCAGATCATAGACTATTGATAAAAAATAAATGGCGTGAAAGAATTATATCCCAATCTGCTTCAATGATATTAATATAGGTACTTTATTCTGTGAAACAGATTATGCAGTTTTAAAATTGCCTAAATACCAAACCCGAACATAATTCTGAGCGTGTTATCTGGTGTTATTGTTGTAAAATCCAGTGTTAAGATGGAGATGCACGTTTTGCATAAATACAGCCAAATATGGTAAGATATTTTCAACAATTAATTTCTCTTGATTTATCAGGCGAATAATCTTGAATTTCACATATCATCATCTTCATTGTTTGCATAATCTGAGCAAGTATTAAAAGGTGGCAAAAAACAATGGATTTTAATACATTTGAGAGGTTGAAAATATTATTTTCTTTGTTGTCCCTTTATGTACCAAGAACTGCTAGAATAATTAATAATTTCCCACAAGACTCCAATCACCAAACAGATTGTTGTCTTGGCTCATTCAGAGGAGGCTTCATTTGTATCATTATATTGAGTTAGATTTTTAATTGCATAATATAGTGTCATACCCCCATATATTATGACGAAGAATAAAGCAGTCACAGGTATTCCAGCCCAATGAAAACAAATGTTGGTATGTAGTGCGGTCCACTCAAGCAGTGCGTAATCAACTGAAAATTAGGCCACAGTGTTAAGAGATATGGTGGTCAGCTTTAACTTGGCTATGAAGTCATTACCCAGAACTCATCTCAGCCCAATTTTTCATTGAACAACATGAATGACATGAAAATTCTCATATACAGAAAATTATTTGTGGGTAGTTGTCTTTGTGCATGAGTGAAAATAATCATAAAACTTCATGAATCAAGAAAAATTAAGTCTCCTCTCATGATCTTCAGATATGATATCATGGATACATGGACTGCACTTTTGAAACAAATCTAATTTACAGTAATTCTTGGTACCTGAAAACGGTGAAATTTTAAATATTAAATTTTAAATATTTTCCATGCCATAAAAGTGAAGTAAATGAGTTTATAATAACCAATTGTTCGATTGTTCTTAAATATTGTATCACAATAATCGCTTGTACCAAATTTCACAAATAAATTCCTAACATATTTTGAGAAAATCGATTTACAAATACCGTGAAATTTTGGCCAAACATGCATCTGACCCTTAAAACCAGGTAAATTCCAGGTCCATTCTTTGGGTATGAAATTGTATTGTATTTGTGTATTGTGTGGCAATATTGTGATCGATCATAGGTCCAGAGCCAGTATGTATGCTAGAAACTATGGCTTGATGCCTGGAATGTTGAGGTGGCACTGCATGGGTTTACTGTGAGCCTCGTGTTTATATTTTGCGTTACTCGGTTTGTGTAGTAAGCCTGTCGCTCATCAAACATGCTGGCTAAAGCCATATTAGTTTCCACGAAAATGATAATGAGTCAGTCAGGCCATGCATTTATTATTAATTTAAAACAAAACTATATCGCCACTTAAAAATATAAAAGAACAATATATGAACCATATATCTGATGTACAACTATCATTTGACCCCATATTTCGCCACCAAATATAACTTACTCAATAAAACTCTCGATCATACTGGCTCTTATTTGAATTTTCAATCTGCCCGACAATCTTCCCATGATATCACAGGGGCCTGTAACGCACGCGCTCCGCTGTCCGCCCCTTTTGCACTGCCCATATACGCCGCCTCTATACACGCGCGCCTTCTTCGCGTTAATGGAACATTATAATGTTTTTTTAACGCGAAGAAGGCGAGTATATAGGGGCGGCGTATATGGGCAGTGCAAAGGGGGGGGGGGGTGGACAGCGGAGCGCGTTACAGGTCCCTGTGCATGCATGATATCGAGTTTATTGAGGTAAATTTTCCAATTTAACCCTGAAACAGGTTCAACACGTTGTAATGAGCACCGTGTCAATGTAGATTTCCTAACTGTAATATTTTTATTATTATAAGTTGGGTATAAAATATATATACTTTTTTGTAATCAACGTTATATCAACGACTGATATAACAACATACCTACAGACTCGATAATGCTGATATGAAACACTCCGGTATGGTGATCAAATATAAATGGAGAATAATCGTGTTCAAACTTTGAACTACTTTGAATTACTACTTTGAACTTCAAAGTAGTAATTTTGACAAATATTATATCCAAATTGACAACACACACCATTCTTATATATTAATTAAATGCCGTGACTCTCGATGGTGAAATCGTTTTCGTTAGTTTGTAGCCGATAGATGCGTCCCGAATCGAGTAGTAAATATTTACATTTGAGCGTAGTTCAGACGATGTTTTCTATGGAGTATAGTACGGTCGATTTGCTTCAGATTTTCGGCGATGTTATATAGTAGAATGGTATACATTCCTCCAGTTGGCATAGCGCCTTGATACTACCTTATCAGTTTCACGCACCTGGAAGAAGTACATAATATGTCTTTAATGTTGCTTTAATCCCGTATATGGATTAGCCACGTGTTCTTAACAGTTATAGGTACACAAACGGAATAACGCAAAAAAAAAAAATGTAAAGTCATTTTTTTTTCGCGAGTTTTAGATTCGGTTTTATAGACAAACGCACTTTATCAAGTGATTTAGCAAACACAAACTTGGAGTTTATGTATACCAGGATATTACGGCTGCATTTGTACCGGTATTGGAACCTCAGACCATATATTATAGTCCCTCAGATGGAGCTAAGTGTGTTCTAAATTATATATGCATGTAGATAATAGTCTATACAAGGCTATAGAGGACAAACATAAGTACATTTCAGTGTAGGAAAAACATTTGCATATACTCATTTTCCGGCCCGACATAATACCCACCCACCCCCGCCTTGTGTCTGGAAAAAAATCAGCAGACCCCTCCTGTAATTATCAGTATAGTTATCAGTAAATTACTACATATATTAGGGACGTGCCGGTGGTGACATGGGGAGCGGGGGGGGGGGGTCCCACGCACCTATTTTTGGTAAAACAAATTCAACAGTTGGAAATTTCATGCCCGAATAAACCCTATATATATATAGGGAAATTTCAAAGTTAAAACAGGTTGATTGCTCCAATAAATTGAGTTGCCAACCAATATGTATAGTGTATAAATTTAGTTAAATTTACCAAGATTCGAATATTTTCCTATTGATAGTCAAATAGTTACACTGAAACGGCAATCAGATGGTGACGTAATTTTATAACAATGCATATGCTGGGGTGGAAATTTCTAACCATTTGTAAAGTTTGATGCAGCCTCAATAAACTTAAGATGCAGATGCACGTTTTGCATAAATACAGCCAAATATGGCAAGACATTTTCAAAAAGTATTTCTCTGGATCAATCTGGCGAAAAATCTTGAATTTCACATATCATCATCTTCATTATTTGCATAATCTGACCAGTTATTAAGAGACAACAAAAACAATGGATTTTTAATACATTTGAGAGGTTGAAAATATTATTTTCTTTGTTGTCCCTTTAGGTACCAAGAACTGCTAGAATAATTAATAATTTCACACAAAACTCCAATCATCAAACAGCTTATTGTCTTGGCTCTATGAGAGGAGGCTTCATTTGTATCATAATTTGGAGTTATATTTTTAATTGCATAATATAGTGTCATACCCCCATATATTATAATGAAGAATAAAGCAGTCAGAAATATTCCAGCCCAATGAAAACAACTGTTGATATGCAGTGTGGTCCACTCAAGCAGGGAGCAATCAACATAATTTAGGACACTATCTATCTATAGGTTTCTCCTAACCTTCATTATGCTGAAGTTTTAAAGGAGGCGCATGAGGTGTAACTATACAATTTTTGTGCAATATTTTTGGTGAATTTTGGATTATATTTAAAAACATGATAAAACTCAGATTTGGTACAGGTTGGTTATGGGAGTTTAAAGTGGTCGCTATAGAGAGTAGATTTGAATTTGTCCAGGTCTGTGAGGGTAGCAATAGAAGGGTCGAGATAATTCCATGCAAGGATAGTGCGAGGGTAGAATGAGGTGCGGATGTATTTGGGTCCAGTATAAAAGAACACGAATTTATGACCTCTCGATGTTGTGAGGGGAGCGGTGTCTCGTATGTTGACAATGTTGTTTTTTATTTTATAGAACATGACAAGTGATTGGTACAAACGCCGCTGTTCTAGAGTAGGCCATTGCAGCTGTCTTAGTATATCGGAGGCACTGCTTGGGTAGTTGTAGATGTTCATTGTGTACCGGGCTGCTCTGTGTTGGACCATTTCTATTTGGTCTCTTAGGTATGCTTTCCATGGATGCCATATGGTTGAGCAATATTCAAGTTTAGGGCGGACATATGTTTTATAGGCTAGTTCTTTTGTTTTGTGGTTATTTGTCCTGATGTTTCTTCTGATGAACCTCAATGAGGCATTGGCTTTGTTTGTGATGTTGTTTATGTGAGAATGCCATGACATATCTTTAGAGATGGTTATTCCTAGATATTTTGCCTTTTCTGTGCTATTTAGTTTCTGATGGTGGAGATAGTAGTCATGGATTATAGGTTCCCTTTTCCTATGTATGTGGATTATTTCACATTTGTCAGTATTGAATGCCATTTGCCAATCATCTTCCCACTTTTCGAGTTTGATCAGGTCTTGTTGGATCGTGTTGCAGTCTGAGGGTGAGGATATTGTACAGTAGACTATAGTGTCATCTGCAAAGAGGCGGGAGTGACTTGATAGAGAGGATGGGAGGTCATTTATGTAGATGAGAAAGAGACAGGGCCCAAGGATAGAGCCTTGTGGAACCCCAGAAAGTACGGGACGAGCGGATGATTCATGGCCATTGACAACAACTTTTTGTGATCTGTTGGATAGAAAGTCTTTAATCCAGTTTACAGCTGTGTTGTTTATGCCGATACGCCTGAGTTTTAGGATTAGCCTTTGATGGTCAACTTTGTCGAAAGCTTTTGAAAAGTCCATAACTGCGACATCGGTCTGCTTGTCTTTGGTCATATTTTCAAAAAATTCTTGTGTGAAGGCAATGAGCTGGGTTTCACAACTCAGTTTTGAGCAGAAGCCATGTTGGTTAGATGCTAGGAGCTGTTTTGAGTCTAGGTACGACATGATTTTGGAGACAATAATGTGTTCGAGCTGCTTGCTGAGGATACAAGTCAGGGATATAGGCCGGTAGTTAGCAGGTTTAGATTAAGAGATATGATGGTCAGCTTTAACTTGGTTATGAAGCCATGACCCAGAACTCATCTCAGCCCAATTTTCATTGAACAACATGAATAACATGAAAATTCTCAAATATTGAAAATTATTTGTGGTTAGTTGTCTTTCTACCGTGAAAATAATCATAAAATTTCATAATTAAAGAAAAATTAAGTCTCCTCTCGTGATCTTCAGATATGATATCATAGATACATGGACTGCACTTTTGAAACAAATCTAATTTACAGAATTTCTTGGTACCTAAAAACAGTAAAATTTTAAATATTTTCCAAGCCATGAAAGTGAAGTAAATGAGTTTGTAATAACCAATTGTTCGATGGTTCTTAAATAATGCATCACAATAATCACTTGTACCAATTTTCACAAATAAATTCCTGACAGATTTTGAGAAAATCCATTTAGAAATACCCGGAAATTTTGGCCAAACGTGCATCTGGCCCTTAAATTCCCATGAAATTGTTCTGATAGTTCATGTTTGCAGCAATATTTAGTGTAAAATGTGTCGTCTGTAGACGCAAATTCGACTATTTCCCAACGTGTCCTTATAAGAAAACTGTCTGGTAAAGGCCAGGTAAACCATGCTAACTATAGTGCATGTTTAACTCACTTTACTCTCGTAAAATCACAGGGGCCTGTAACGCGCTCCGCTTTCCGCCCCCAACCGTTTGCGCTGCCCATATACGCCGCTTCAATATACGCGCCTGCTTCATGTTAATGGTACTATAACATTATAGTACCATTAACGTGAAGCAGGCGCGTATATAGAAGCGGCGTATATGGGCAGCGCAAAGGGGGGGGGCGGACAGCGGAGCGCGTTACAGGCCCCTGTGGTTAAACGTACTGTTTCCTTTTCATTCTATAAGCGGAGTTCATATAGAGCTATTCAATTTGCGTTTTCGTGAGATCTATATTAAAGTATATTTTTGCACTACCTGTAATTTTGCTGTGCTTTTTATTGTATCCCATAGCATCACGAATCATTTTGCCTTGAGATTGTTTATTCTTCAGGACTATCTTCACAGGTCGATTTTTGTTCGAAGACCTGTTCCGTCAAAATCGGCATGATCGGACAAGAAAGACGATTGTGGGAAATTTTACATTTTGGATCGTAGGGTATGGAAATACAGTGGGTTGGTAGTAACTTGTTTGGGTGAAATCTTAATTATTCGTCAACGGCACACTGCGTATAGAATGTCGTTATTCCGTGATTTCAAGTCGGACCAGAATGTTTGTTTTTCGAAGTCCAAATATAAGGACCAAGTAGGCCTAACTGGTGTCACGTCACTGAACTTGAAATAAATGGTTTGTTCCTATACTCACAAATATTCACACCGATTTTCGATCATATTCCATTGCATGCATGCATGTAATGTTTCAACATAATTCTAGCAGAAAAATTTAATTTTTGTGTCAAGCTGCTAAATTACATAGGCATAATTATAAATAATAGGGCCTAGTCATACTAGCCAATATGGAGACTAATTCCATTGCATCATGCCAATTTTTTCTTCATTATACTGCTATCAATAAGTTTAGTGAAAAGAGTATTCCGGATGCCGTCTCTCTGTTACGGAGTATTCCGGATGCGGGGTCAGTTTTAAGCAGGATGCCGAATTCCAGGGGGAGGGGGTCGTCACCCTCATATAATTAGGCTATAGGCCTATAGGATGCGAGTCGCCCATCGAGCCTCGCATATTTATACAAGAAATCCATAGTCAGAAATGGTAACGCCACCAAGATCATATTATTAGCCACAAATAGGAATTATAATATTATGATATAAACTAGCTTTCAAATTCCATGTAGGAAATTTGGATACTTCCATATATCAAGTTTTCCCGTTTCTCGTGTTATACATTACATTCTTCAAGTTGTCTTTTTATTACACTAGCTGGTGGGCCCGACTTCGTCCGGTCTGTTGTGACAAACGTATGGCCATATAGCCTGTCTCTTTGAAAAGCCGACGAAATTCCTAACAGATGTACATCGTTTATGAATTTCGTCTGATTTTCCAAGAGACTGCATGCTATACACAGTGTGTTATGGTACCAGGCGATAGGAATTGTCAATCTATACCAGAGCGCACCAGTCATACTTCCTTTCTGACTCTGTCACCGGCTGGGTACTAGTTTCCGTTTCTATATTTAGCGCGGGGTTTTCCGAACAAAATGGCGAAACCCGATCGCCCCAAAGTCAAATTTCCTATGTGCTTTGAGAACGATTCCCGCACTAAAAACTTAATGACAGAATGGAGGATCAGAGCGGTAGTTTTGTTGACGATTTTCGCAAGCAACTCATCAAAATTGGAGCATATATTAGAACTCTTGTTTCTGACTTGCCATGCGTGTTGTCGTGACAGTGTCGTCCATGTGCGTTTTGACTTTTGTGCTGATAAAATAATCGGAGAACCGAATCACACCGTTTCGAAATATAGTTCTTCGTAACATCTTACGGGAAAGAATGGTTCAAACAACTCAGACTGCCTATCGGCCGTCCATCTATGAAGTGCTACACCGGGAGTGGTTGATTTGGCAATGGTTGCAAGTCTCCACTGTTTTGCTATCATCTAATGATCAAGTACTATTCTATAAACTTATAAACAAACAAAGGCTCACCAAGAGTGTAGTCACTGAGTATATTGAAATAGATGGACACAAATATGGTGCCGAACAGATGATGGATGGGTGGTTTAAACACTTCAAAAAACTGTCAGAACCAAAAACTGCCGATAGATTTGATGATACATTCCACAAACAAGTCTCGGCTGATATTGAAGCTATTGAACAAATATGTCGTGCTAATACACCATCTTTAGAACCAGTCACACTGCATGAAATTAAAACAATTGTCAATAAGCTCAAACTAAATAAAGCAGCTGACTATGCTGGAATTACGGCTGAACACCTCAAATATAGCATAGAAGAAACTGCCCCAATAATCATGAACATCATAAACACTATATATGAAAAACGAGAAGTGCCAAAAGAAATAAAAATCGGCATATTAACACCTGTACCAAAAAAGGACAAAGACCCAACAAAACCAGGGAATTACAGGGGCATAACTATCAGCTCCATAATATGTAAAATCCTAGAAGCAACCCTGCAAGACAAACTAGACAACATACTATTACCATCACAAAATAAAATGCAACGTGGCTTCACTCAAGGCACATCACCTCTAGTTGCTGGGCTTATGATAACTGAAGCATACAATGAAAGCAAAGACTTAAATGAGACATTAATATTAGAAACCCTGGATACTGAAAAAGCATTTGACGTTGTATGGCATAAAAGCCTACTGAGAAAACTTTTCATTGATGGGATCCACAGCGACCTATGGCTACTTGTAAATTCATTACATCATGAGGCGAATACAAAGGTAAAATGGGGTGGATCATACTCCTCAGATATACTACTTCACCAAGGAATAAGACAAGGGGCTAAATTATCAGCAATGCTCTATAAAAGATTTAACAACGACATGCTAAATCAGCTAAGTAATAATGCAGCTGGGTTTAAAATTGGCACAATTGATATAACAGCCCCCACCTGTGCAGATGATGTAGCCATCTTAGCAAAAACAACATCTGATTTACAAACTCTCACAAGTATTGTATACAACAACTCATGTAAAGATCGATTCGCAATGAACGCAACTAAATGCGAAATTGTCCAAATGAAAACATCTACACAAAAAATGAATGGTGAAATAAAAACTGTCTTAGGTGGAACTCCTGTTAATATCGTAGGCTCCACCAAACACCTAGGTGTAGAGCGTAATCCAACAAATACCCCAGATATCCCAAAACGAATAACAATGGGCAGACGAACCCTATACTCCTTGATGGGTACAGGGCTACATGGAACAAACGGTATATCACCAGTAATAGCATACCAAATGTGGAACACTTTTGTCATTCCTAGAATGCTGCATGGTATAGAAATCCTACATATGAAAAAAAAAGACATAGATGAACTCGAACGTTTCCAACGAAAAACCATGAGACAACTGCAGAGTTTATCAACACGCACAGCAAATGCTGCTACAAATGCACTTATTGGAGCTATTCCCATCCAAGGCACTATAGATCTCAAAATTACAACATTCTATATTAATATAGCCAAAACACACAACTCTGCAGAGCGAGATCTTGCAATAAGGCAACTTATCATGAAAAATGACAACAGCCATAGCTGGTTTATACATGTCAGAGACATACTTTCCAAATATACCCTTCCTGACCCACTGCATATCATAAACACCATCCACAGTAAGGAAGATGCCAACAAATGGAAAACAATATGTAAAAAAGCTATATACCAATATTGGCATGATATTAATGACAGAGAGTTCTCCAGTAAAACAACATTAGCAATGATCAAACTGCAAAAAAAATCCAGCAGCAAATGTCATCTTGTATGGGATTCATCAAAATACTCGCCCGCTGCCACAAAAAAGGCTATTATAAAAACATGGTTGATGACAGACACTTATTTACTACAAATAAATAGAAAAAGATTCAGACAAAACCTGACCTCTGCCATATGTCCACTATGCAAACTAGCTGATGAGGAAAGAATACACTTCATTTCACAATGTACGAACACTAGTAACCAACGACATCGTTACATACAAAAACTCAAATTATGTCTCTCAAAAACTACCACTGACAAATACATTATTGATCAACCAGAACTCTTAACTCAATTAACCTTAGACTGCACAAAACTAGAAACCTGGAACCTCACCGATATAGAAAAAGAACAAATTGAAAAACTGGCAAGAAATTTCTTATACTCAATCCATGTGCATAGAGTAAACACTTTGAAAACAGAAGCAGACAAGCACATATAAAATGACAAACTAGCCGAGCTGTACAGGCAAAACAACTACCTGTAAATATTATTGTCAACACGACAATTTTAACTATACCAATCTTAAAAACAAAACAAAAATATACATGTACATATGTACATATGAAAGCTCAACTTAAAAGTTTTTAAGTGCAACTTACGCACACACAAATCTTTTAACTCACTAGTACCACAATTTTACCAACCATCTTATCATTACAGTAGTTTTACCTGGTCTTATTTGACTTATTTTTACTTCCATTATTTTTATACCCATTATAATGGGGTGCTCCTCACTTAAAGGAGGGAAATCCACAACAAGCAAGCAAGTTGGCTTGTTTTGAGTGTAGAATTAAAGATTCCTCACATGGTGGAAGTGCAGAAGGATCAACTACCTTTTGCTGATTCTCGAACTTCTGCTGGAACTTTACCCACCTAGCTTAATTCAGTTTTCTCGAATTTAGACCATACATGTATAAGGCACATGTTAACTCCTTGATTGTATTAAGCGTGTCACTGTCCAAATCCCAATTCGTTCCTAAATAAGCCATGACTTCCATATATCTTGATGGTCTTTCCAGCAACTTCCAGAAGTGTTTTTTTCCTTTTCGGAACAACGATGAAAGGTAATTATTATCTGTGAAGGAATGGAACCCAACAACTGCACTCTTCTGTATATTTGGCTGCCACAATGTGGAAATGGTAGATATAGACCCAGTGTGTCCCGCAATCGCTTAGAAGTTGTGGTTGATGTATAAAATTGGCTATTCTGCCTTCTATACATTGAGCACTAACATGTCTGATGCACCTTAGTTAATTTTTACTATTGTCACCACTGACATTACCAGAAGTATTGGATTTTTCTCTCACAAACTTGATATAAAAATGGCAAAAAAAATTCAAGTAAAATGTAACTATGTTTGATATGAAAGGTGTTTATTATTTTGATCTACCTTAAATGTGTCACACTAATGTGTTTATAAACCAAATTACTCAAAATGGCAACCATTTTTCACATATATTCTCTGCGTTTCCGAAAATGTAGCAAATTGTGACTCACTTCGTTATTTTACATGTTAGCTAATCAACTGACAACTAAATGTTCTATTCTGGTTGTCTCATTTCCTTATGGGGCATAACAAATTAATTTTAAAGTTGCCGTATCACCCCCCCCCCCCCCTCCCGGAGAACCTCTTTTTGGATACTGGCTATATTTTTTTTAATAAACGGGCAGAACTTGGAAATGGAACTGAACTGAATCATAATCTGTGGCTATTCTGGCCTATTAGGATAACAATTGATCAACATGATACAGGGTGGAGGTCAACATGGCAACCAGGGAGTTACCGTGTGGTCATAGGTGAGGTTAATATGTATAATGGGAGTTATTGTATGGTCATGAATGATGCGAATAGCTGTACATGGTTAGCTATATCGCCATGAATGGGGTGGCCACGGTGAGATGTATAGGTATGCAAGGAGTGAGTGTATGGTCATGTGTGAGGTGAATAGGTATACAGGGAGTGACTGTATGGTTGTATGGTAATGACTACCCAGTACAGGTGTACACAATGTGGCTCAATGGACATTGTTGTGGTTTATGTAAATAACGAGAGTACATGTACTAACATGGTCATATGTGTTTTTATGTATATATGGAGTGACTGTATGGTCATGGGTGGGATGTACATGTGTACATTGTGTGGATGTATTGTCACAGGTAGGTGTATATGTATACATGTGTTGTCTGTATGATCATGGTGGGGTGAATGGATAAATAGATATAGGTGTATAGGCGTATAGGTGTACATGGAATGGCAGTAGTGTAACTGATATGTGCTGAATGTTCAGTGACGAGCGTGTGGATGGTCATGTGTGGATGTGTATATGTATATATCGAGTGGCTATATGGCTATTGACATGGCAAATATGTATAGTGAGTGACTCTATGGCCAATAGTGAGGTAAATGTGTTTTCAGGGAGTGACTGTATGGCCAATGGTGATGTGAACAGGTATACAAGGAGTGACTGTATGATCATGACTGTGGTGAATAGGTATACAGGGAGTGACTATGTGGTCATGGGTCAGGTGTAGGAGTTTACCTGGTATGATCATGTGTATGGTATACGGGTATACACAAGAGTTGCTGTATGGTTATGGAGAGGTATGTGTTTAAAGTGAGTGGCTATATCACCAATAGTGAGGTGCATATGTTTACCTGGAGTCATTATATGGTCATGGTTGGGGGTATATGTATATCTTGCGTTGCTATTTTGCCATGGGTTTGGTGAACATGTATAAAGCGAGTGATGTATGACCAACGGTGAGGTGAATATATATAGGTATACAATGATTGCCTGTATTGTCATGAATCTGTTGAATAGGTACACAGGGGGTGGCTATATGGTCGTGGGTCAGGTGTATGCGTATACCTAGTGCCTGCATGAGCATGTGTGGAGTGTACATGTATACACGAGTGTGGATATATATGGTCATGGGTGAGGGATACGTATATAAAACAAGTGGCTATATGGCCAATGGTGAGATGCATATGTATACATGGAGTAACTCTATGGTCATAGATTGGGTGTATATGTTTATCTTGAATGGCTATTTTGTCCATGGCGAATAGGAATACAGGGAGTGACCGTATGGCCAATGGTGAGATGAATAGGTATACAAGGATTGACTTATGATCAGGAAAGTGGTGAATAGGTATACAGGGATTGACTATATGGTCATGGGTCAGGTGTATGTGTATAGAGTGGGTGACTATCTTGACATTTGTATTGTGTTTATGTGTATATATGGAGTGACTGTATGTTACTGGGTTGATTGTACATGTGTATCTTGGGTTGCTAATTTGCTTTCCACAATATCTCAACGATATATTAATCGATAGAGAGGTCATGTCAGAGAGTTTTCCATCTTGATGGCGTTTACGCACGATGGAGGAAACGTTAAATGATTTCCCCCTGATAATAGTTAATAAATTTTTATGCTAATGGGCAGGTGATTCAAGTCAGTGATATCGAGATTTCAAATATACAGGAGAATGCTCTTATCCAGGGTTCCATTCCTTCACATTCCTTCGCTGGAAATATGATCAAAATATATGGAAGTCATGGCTTATTTAGGAACGAATTGGATTTTGGACAGTGACACTCTTACTACACTCGAGGAGTTAGCATGTGCCTTATGTTCAACTTTCGAGAAAAGTGAATCAAGCTAGGCGGATAATGTTCCAGCAGAAGTTCGAGAATCAGTAGTACATGTATGTACTTGATCTTTCTGCACTTCCATCATGTGAGGAATCTTTAATTCTACACTCAAAACGAGCCGACATGATAGCAAAACAGTGGAGACTTGCAACCGTTGCCAAATCAACCACTCCCGGTGTAGCACTTCATGGATGGACGGCTGATAGGCAGCCTGAGTTGTAAGATGTTGCACAGAAATTCTATTGACTGTTACCATCGCATTTGATGACATTGACAGCGACAGTGAAGATGAGATTGCATAATCCGTGGGAAGAACTATTGCAATTTATGATATGAATTATATCAACTAGTATGAACGACCTTTCGAGTTTAGTATAGCATAACATTGAAAGCATTGAGAACACTATCTTGGGGTAGGGTTAAGTTTTACTTTATTTCTCAATTCTGGTCTGGTACATGATTATAGCATTTCATGTCTGATATTGGGGAAGAATTTATGCTCATTGTGGTGCATGTTGTGCAGCTGTATCCGTAAAAATGACAAAGTCATGGGAAATTTTCAGAAATTTTTCACTTAAAAATAATCAAAATTTTAGCTAATTTACACCAAAAAAATCAAAATTTAAACAAAAATAGACTCTACCATAACATAAACCTCCTCAGATACATGCTAATTCCATTATATATGATAAGACTCTGAATTGGTTAACAAAATGGAATGAAAACGGGCTATTCTGACTTGACAGGTATTTTCAGATAGAAAATCAGTTTTAGGGGGGTGGGTTAAGTTTTTGGAAATATCTCGGCTTGTTGGAAGTTGATATTAAAACATCAGGTATATAATGCTGAAAATTTTGTTGCACCACTGAGAGCTTTATACCAAAAAATGAAAATTTTATAGGAAATCTTCTGGAAAACTTTTTTGAAAAATCACTGCAATTTATGCATTTCTTTTGACATTTTCGTGAATTTTTCACAAAAATTGTTGGAAAATATAACTTTTTGCATGTTATAAATGTTAAGCAACACAGATTGAATAACTATATGATATTCAAGTACATTTAATTTAACATTTGTGTTATTTTATTGGTTTTCCTGATTATACTGAAATTTGCAGGTCAAAAACACAAAAAAGGTCAAAAAAATATATTTTCCACCTGCTCCGCCCTGGATACCTCAGTATTTTGGAACCCCCATGGGGCAAGGATAATTGGAGATAGCGTCAATATTTCTACCCTTTCGTGTGACACTACCCTCATCTGGGGGCCGGTCTAATTGTTGTATAACATTTGTTGTGTCATTTTGTTGTAGCGTGTGCGGACGCTTACAACAATGTTGTATGACACATACAACAATGTTGTACAACAATGTTCCGACGTGTGCGCCCGGCTTTAGGCAATATATATGTGGAATAAGACAATATGTCAATTTGCTATATTTGATAGGATATGCGTGTAATACGCCGGACTGTAAAAAGATGTGATCTGGGCAAAGCGGATCGGGCAAAGTGGATCATTCATAACATGACTAACTTCCGGTACACATGCGTAGATTAAGTGAATTTGGACAATTTTAGTCCGATGTATCGACAAAACTCGTGCCTTGTCGGAGCATGACCATAATTGGAAAACTTGAGCGTTTGAAAACACGCGGTATTAATTATTTGGGATAAATATGTATTATTGTAATAAATAAAACTAAAAAGCATATGAATAGTTGAAAATTATTGCATTTTCAGAAGGATTCGTTTGCTGATCCCATTTGCCCGATGTGGTGATCCTATTTGCCCAACGGCCGGGCAAAGCGGATCAAAATTAAAAATCACCATAGCAACCAAACAAATAGATGTATCTTAATGCATCATCCGTCAAATGTTATGCCATCATGATTAGAAACTGACCGTGCTAATAATTCTGATTGCCGGTTGAATTGTGTACAAGAAACCCTTGTAAACGTGATCCGCTTTGCCCGGGTCTCCCCTAAACCCTGCATGGAGTTCGAGGAATTGTGTGCAATAAATCATTTACTCAGTCGGGTGCCCTGTCTTCACATTTAGTTAGCGCGTACTGTGATAAACACACTCGATTAATTATCTTCATCCGGGCACTCTGAACCAACGGGGCCCGCAACTTCGTTATGTCGCAATAATCAAAGCGTCCCTTTAAGTTTACAATTTCGGTCTGTACGTGACTCTATCGGTACGATTGAGTCAGGTACGAAACTACCTAATTACCCATAATTCAATCGCCCATTGGCCCAGGCGTTATTCAATTTTCGAAAACATATTACACCGGTGGCGTAAATAAGAGTATGCATGCATTCTATTATATATGTGAGGCTACTGTGCAGACTCGCGTATATAAAGAGAACGCATTGGAGCTTTATAATGCTGCATCAGCGCACGCTCTGACAGTCATGAAAGGGTTAACGGTGATATCGACACGCGCCTGGATGACGTCTATTCTATTTTTAGACTATGCACGTTTACAAATACGATGACCTCTGACCTCGAAAAATTATATACCCACAAGGCCTATGGTGTTAGACTTCCTTTCCATGTGAACGTTTTGCTTTACACGGACATCGTTGTACGTGGTATATATTTATCTGTTAAAATCTGTCAACAATTTAAACCTAATAGTCTTATTATTAGACATACCTGATAATATAAATAACAAAGCATAAGTTCTGATTAAAATTATTGCAATTATCCTTTTTACACCCCAAATATCCATTTGGTAAAACTGACAACCTGTTTCGCTTGAGACACGCCATCACTCGCTTCGGTTCCTGTACCGCTGTATCAAGTAGTGGTCTGGATGGAAATAACTTGCATTGGCTGAATTTTGAATATGCATTTATTAATTAATAAATCCCACAAAGTTCCAATAATAACGAAAAGTGTAATCGCGCACTTGTTTTACTTGTATACTTTCTGATAGCAGTTGTTCAAATTTGTTGGAAAAGTTTTAACACGGGAGCTTGGAACTTGATCAATAATTAGGCAAATTATGCTGGTTAGCAATTTTGGCCCACCCCCTATAAGAAAACACAAGGAATGAAACGTGCCAACACAAGAGCCCTGTTTACAACAGTCTGATTAAACAAACAAAAATAAGCTTTTTACCAAACTCATGGCCATGCACGAGTCTGAGATGTTGCAGTAAATGGCGGAAGAGGTATTACTGTCTGTTTCGTCTTCGAAGTATTTCAGCATTTATTTGTCAAACCATGCAACTGCATTTTTTCAACGGTAAGTCATAAACTGATGAGCGCCATGGCGCAGGAAAGCCGAGCGATTTCTACTAAAACAGTTTTTTGGAATCTACAAATCGAACAGAATGCAGGCCATTTTCATCTTTCCACACACCCCCACCCAATCAAACATTGCAGCGGTCCGTAGGGGTTCAAACAGGGCGCCATTTGACATATTTAGGTCAAACAAATGGTGTAGGGTGGCCCTCCAGTAAATGTAAATATTCACTTCATGCACACCCCACCCCAATCAAAATGGCCAATAAATGGCATGTGTGTGCCCTATTTGAACCCCTCTGACTGGCAGCCATTTTTGATCGGGTTTGTATGTGTGAATATTCACTAGTATAGTGGCTTGGGCGCTTTGTTTGACCTAAAAATGTTTATCGTATAAGGAATAAGTAATGGAAGTCGCCTTCGCATACCTCAAATATACGCCATAAAATAGTTTACTTG
Source organism: Siphonodentalium dalli (assembly GCA_032622095.1). Taxonomy (NCBI): domain Eukaryota; kingdom Metazoa; phylum Mollusca; class Scaphopoda; order Gadilida; family Siphonodentaliidae; genus Siphonodentalium; species Siphonodentalium dalli. The sequence goes on along the minus strand of CP136063.1, from coordinate 90,494,559 downwards.
TGCCGCAGTAGGGGGTAATTACGGTGAATATATGGGAAGTTGGTAGCATACCTGTTGGTCTCTCGTGCTAGCGGACCTAGGATCACAACCTGGTCAAGGTACCTTATTCTGACAAAAATCTGAACTTGGTCAGATAAAAAGTTTGTCAGGCTGAAAAGTCTCATTCGAGATCACTGAATACAGATCCAAATGCAAAATGCCGACCCCCTCCCCCATTACCACATTTGTCTAGGTACATGTATGTTGTCATGGGTGCAGTATGCTGTCTGATTGGGCGCTGACATTAATAGCGGCGTCTGTGTGTTCAAGTTAAAGAATGCTACTGGAGTCGCCACATGGTTATCAAGTTAGTCGGTCCTGGTAATACCTGGACCAGTGTGTCTATAACCAGAATTGGTTCCTGCACTGAAATATCTAAAGTAACATAAGATACGCCATATTAGGTCATCAATAAGCCATATTGCGGCAAATATACTCCATACTAGGCAGGGGGGGGGGTCGGAAAAAAATTCCAGGCACGTACTAGTTAGAGCTGAAACGGTTGACCCATTCTTCTAACCGGTTAACCATCGGGGTTAACCGGATTTCAACCGGTTAACCGCTAAATTTCTAGCCGACTTCTCTCACACTAATTATGTCGACATTTTGCCATGCTCCAGGGACAAACCTAGGTGAGAAGTAGTAGCTGAAATAAAGACCTTATTATTCACGGCATTTAACGATATTCAAAAACACGCATTAACTGTTCTTTTGCTGGCTCTCGTGATGGGGAATGAGCAAGTGAAATTTGTGAATGGCAGGGGAGATCGCTTATTTGCCGTGATCAGCATATGTTTGGGCATTTGTAAAACGAGTAAAACAGTATGGGTATTGGTAAAATGAGTAACAAAACTATAATTAAAGATCTGTAATATATCATTATCATCATTGGTATATCCTCCAATGCATTATATATAAAGACAAGTAATAACTACATGTAGAGAACAAAAAGGAAGGTCAGTTAGGTCAGACTCGCAGTCCTATTCAGTATTCGAGCTATTCGTCGGTATCATGATAGCGGACACTAGTGTTGGGAGGTTATATAATTTACGTTTCGGTTTCGGTTTTAGTATGCAATCACTTAACATATAGCAATTACTGCCAAATTGAGTGTTAATTAGTCCCACAGACACAACCAGTTACAGAGTAGCATGGAGCATCAATTTCCTTGATAAAAGGGAAGATTATTGAAGAAGTTTTGGGTTGCTTCAACTACGATGTCTGTTTGGTCACTCAATTGAATAGATCATATTAAATCACAACAGGGAGGAAGAACGGGAAGAGTGAAGACATTGTGCTGCTGATCTCAATCTTCAAACTTTGTCGACTTACATAGTTTTTATAAACCCCACTGTAAAACAGTTTTATATATATTATGTCGTGGTGTGATTCCAATTTGAATCCATGTTGCTTCGTGCAGTATTAACTATTAAGTTACGAAAGCACGCATTGCCACACAACGCCACTTTTACGTTGTCACTTCCTTGTGTGCATTCAGACTTGATACATAGTGACTGCACACATGCTTTTGATGGAAGAAAACTTCAAAGGGTCGGAATTGATTGAAGGTCGCCGACACTTCCAGACAGTTCGAGAATTGCTACTAAGTATCTGATACTACCGCGTGTACCAATTAATGCTTGCATTGCACTCTACTATCGGTGACACGGGATTTAGTATTAGTTTTGCATCATTTAACCTAATATTTTGAAGATTATTCACGTTCACATTCAACTGACAACGGGATGCGGTTACGTCCGGTTCATATTTTTCTAACCGGTTACGTCGCTAACCGGTTAACCGTCTAACCGTTTCAGCTCTAGTACTAGTATGATGGGGTGGGTGGGTGTCTTCGGGTCCGAAAAGCATTTTTTTCCATTTCTGCTATCGAGTCTTATTTTGATGTGTTTTGAACAGAAACGGGTCATATATAGTTAATAGCAATGCTATACTATATATTGAGGTTATCAGAAGTTGGATCAGTTGGACAATGGCCTATTAAAATTAACCCAAATTCAACTTGATAGAACAAGAAACTGCGCTATTGGAAAAATAAAATTTAATCAGTGTTACATCTACTGATACAACAAAATAAGAATAACTATGCAGAACTCAGCTGAAAATAAGCGATAAAATGAAAGCACACTTGACCATATGGGACATGGAAATAAAAATATAATAAATAATGGAATAAAATAGACTTTTGACAACGTAAAACATAAAATCTTAACATATAAATTGAAGGCCAGCCGGGCCAGTTGAACAATTTCAAATTGTTTTCTAAGTTAATGTGGATCAGCTTGCAATGTTAATCACAGTAACAAAGATTTTATCGTCACTGATATCGTGAGCAAAAAAGAAGTGAGATTGGGCTATCCATCCATACGTTATTCCCAATTATTACGAATAGTGTTGTGAGGTTTTAGAATTTACGTTTCGGTTTTGTTTTTTTTCGGTACTACAGGCACTACCAGTTACAGAGGGTCATAATAAGTTGGGGAACAGCTTGCTCTGTTGCTAAATCATGAACTTTAATGAGAATGTGAGATAAAAGTCATATATTGAACCATAAAGTTTAAGCAAACACGAAATAGTAGTGCCCGACTGACCATATATCCAGACGCCGACTCAACTTTTTTCTGACTATACACAAATATTTCCACCATACCAAAATCAAAACATAAAAGGTAAATGCAAATACAGCGACGTTTCATGCATACAAGATGAAGTCCTGTGCGACTTATATATTGATATCGTAATTAAGGTCGTGGTAATCAATCAGTTACGGTGTAGCAAGTGCGACATGTGCCCAGTTCCTCGACAATGATGACGTAATTACCCGTTTGATGTTCCCGCTCAGTTTGTGGGTTAGAGATAGCGTTACGCGCAAAAATAACTGCCGCGATCAACAAGACGCTGATAAGTGCACGTACATGTATACACGGCAATTGGCCAGCTCAAATTCGTAATAATTCGTTGAACGTTATAAATAAAAGTTCAATTTTATTGACCGATTAGCCGGGAGAATGAAGTTTAAGAAATTGCAGTTCTAACTACCGACTTTATTTCCGCAAGGAACAAAATGTTTCGTCAAGCACACGCCATCAATTCAAATAAAGTGCACACTTATTCTAAGACAGTTGACAATAAAGGTGACAAAAGTCAACGACCTACTGGACCATTTCCCACGTGGTATAACATTTCTTTTCGTTCGCATTCTCATTTTTACAACGACATGCTTCCTCATTTCAGTTTCGTTTGGCAACTCAATGACGATTACAATATTATAACACATATCTGAGACGAAATGGACACATCCCGATATATAATTGATCAGAGAGGTCGGTTTTTTGACAACACTATCAACTAACAAGTCGATTCAATTGAAAAATAAACATACAAAAAAAAAGGTCTGCTGGGGCAGAATCACGTTGGTCGGTTTCGGTCGGTATTTTTAAAAACCGAAACCGAGTTGTTTTCTCGGTTAACTGCACAACACTAATTACGAAGCCTATTACTTCAGGCAGTGGCTACCAGCCTGCCATTGGTATATCATGGTTATGTTTGGTATTAGCATTATTCTTCAAACTGGGATGAATAGTTGTATTTCCACATGTTTTGATAAACAATTTGGTTCAAGCAATATATCACATAGCAAATATCAAAATATCAAATAATCTGAAATGTGTTGTACCATGTAGTCTGTAGAATACTCAAATGTGATTATGTGACTAGATCATGCGACTATATATTATATATATTTTAATAAAAACTTTGGCACTCTGCCTATCCCTAGAAATGTGATTATGTTGACACATTTCTTGATTAATGACACTTATATGATAAATTCAAATAGTATCGTTATCTTCATTATGCACTGTTCTATTAAAATCTCGCGCAATAAACTATGATAATCAGAGATAATCAGCTATTTGGTTGGTCAATTGATGATTTTCTCAAATTTAGGGGGGTGGGTGTCAAAAATGACCGGAAAACATAAAAATGATCATACATGCCTGGAAATTTTTTCCGACCCCCCCCCCCCCCCCCCCCCCCCCCCCCCCCCCCTCCGAAAGAGGAATCGAGCGACCTTGCTGGCCGTTCGACAAACGGAAACTTTAAGTTCCGATTGAAAGATCGCAGAGTCATTTTAAGATTGCTTCTTGGAAAACCAGTAAAGGCGTCATGACATCAAGACGTACATCACTACCTACACCGGCGCGCAAAATTCCAGACAGGATTGCGTCGATGGCCAGACAGCTGAGACTCGTATTACATGGCAGGCTAAATATCCACATTTATGTTATATGTGATTATTTACATACATTGTATATATCATTTTCTTGTGTCCCATTATATTATTATAAGGGTGGATACACACATGCATGCAATTTCTGTATGTTAAATACATGTATTTTACATGGCCACACCAATAATTGACAACATTAATCACCTGCGCGCGAGCGGTTCATTGTTAACAGGCCAGACAAGTGAGTAGTGCTAAGCGAAGTCAAATTGTCTTATATCAGTACATTTAAGGCCAGTCCAAAACATGTCTTCTCTTACGGATGTGGACATTAGTCAAGTCTTGTGTGATATCTGGCATTTTATTAATGCACGAACACCAGAAGCCATACGTCTGGCATATACAGGCTTGATGTAGAACATTTTCAACCATGATGCTTGTTTGGGTGGGGTCTCAAAAGCTTCAAATCGCTAAGGGACTTAGTTGAATGTATCGGTCGTAATAATCTGGGCAAGAAGGTACAATATGATATGTTTTACTTAAATAGCTTGGAGTTAGCCACCCCTGCCTGGTACCTTTCGGGGTCATATATAGCCCCTGCATGCGTCAGGGGAAATCCTGATCCACCACTGCTATAAATAAGAAAGGACTGGTGATTATTTAAATAGAAAGTCTACCATATGGGTTATCCCACGAACAATTATTTTAAGTGGCCTGGCGTTTCGGTCCAAGATAACGGATTATCTACATTCCGACTTAATTGGAACTAGAACTCAGTGCGTTCAACACGTAGGCAATGATTGGGTTGTCAGTGGACACATATTACATTGTCTGTATGATCCATGTAAAACGCCAAATACACAATAATTACAGAGATTACATGCATGTGTGTATCCACACTTAGGGTTTATCATCAAATCCTTCTATAAAGATAACAATTCAGCCGATAATCCCATGAACAGTATCAAGCGGGCGCAAATTACGTTTACGTACATGATCATATTACCAGTTATGGTATGGGTTTATACCTAAGCACATACCAGGCGAACTAAAAATAGGTTATACATAATTTTGAAACCTGCAGGCCTGTAATTGCGGCGAATATGATGTACTACGGCAAATATACGCCGTAGAAAATAATTGTAGCTGTCGGCACCATGATTCCGTACAATTCTCAGTGTTAACAGATTAGAAAATGTTGTTGCTCTTTTGTCGAAATATTTATGATCCGTCTCAAGATTCCATCAATTTTAGTAGAAATCGCTAGACTTTCCCACAGTGTGGCGCTTCCACCATTTATGACTTGCCAGCAAAAAAATGCAGTTGCGCGATTTGACAAATAAATGCTGTTCCCCCCCCCCCCCCCCCCCCCCCCATGCATAATTTTGTCAAGAGCTTTTATTTCTACATTTTTAGGTCAATGTTTTTTTTAATCTTGGCACTGATATTTAGTACCATGGGAACCTGTGCACCTGCGATTATGATGTCTGTCCGACTTTTTTTTGTGGAGTTATGATTAGGGTTGGGGGTTAGGGTTAGGGGGTTTAGGGTTAGCGATATCTGTTGACATAATTTCAGTGCCCAATATATGGTAATGGCTAGTGTTCAAACGACTGGGATTCTGGAGTCGACTAGTCGAACCCCAAAAGTCGAGTCGACGTCGACAAAATACATCACCAACCTTATACTAATGAAACACATGTGAAAGAAAATTACAAATTCCGTGCCATCATCACAATATTTACACTCTACTGTGATCGGAGAATTGAATCACGTGACACGTCACGTGGTTTTGTTGCAAATGAACCGGTGCTCTAGAAACCCACCGATCGAAAATAAGTTCCCTACGAATCTACAATGATAATGAGAATAAATAATTGAGGAAATAATTGAGGGATTTTCTGTTTAATCATGAAATCAAATAAATACTTCCCTGCCAGGGTATAGAAAATAAACGATACTCAGTCTCCGAGTCAGATCAAAATAAAATAAAACAAAAGAAAACACACACACTGTGTGACACACATTATAATGATTATATATACGATGATGCGTACATAGGCCTACTTTGTAAGTTGCCATAACTTCCGTAAGGCGTACGTAGCAAGCAGAGAGTTAGACTCAGTTAATATCGACGAACACTTTTGTGGAAGCCCCTCCCTCTTTACCTGTGTTGGATAAAAATGCGCACTACGAATATTTGCGGTATAGGGAGTATATATATAACAAGAATAATTTTCTCAGCAAGTTAATTGTCGCCGTTTCATGACAATTTCGCCGTTTCGGCGTAGTTCTATGTCAAGCTCGACATTATTACATATGTTCGGACTTTGGAAAGCTTCTTGAACATAGACTAGCTATCTTTGCTGCTTTTCTGACCCACATTTAGTGAAACCATGCATTGTCAAGGCCAGCTGATGAGATTATATACTGTATTCTGACTAGTCGACTGTGGAAGTTAGAGTCGATTTTCCGACAAACCAATGTCGACGATTATTTGTCGACTAATCGTTTGAACACTAGTAATGGCTACTTCATTCAAATAACATTTTGAATATGGGGGGTATTACTTAGTCCCATCTGGGACAAGCCCATCTCTAGTTACCTCTTCCTCCATTTACTGCAACAATTCATGTACGGAAATATGCATGGGTTTGGTATGATAAACTTATATTTTGTTGGAATCGGACGGTTGTAAACAGGGCTCATGCATTGGCACATTTCATTCGTTGTGTCTTCTTTTAGGGGGTGGGGCAAAATTGCTAATTTATTAGCATAATTAGCCTAAATATTGATAAAGTTCCAAGCTCCTGTGGTTTTAATAATCAATAAATCATGTACTATAAATAGGTAGTAGGATGTTCTGTTTCAATATTCGAACCCATGTTCAGACTGTTTCACTTGCTAACTCTTTGTGAAAGGTCTTCCTTTCCAAGGATGTCCCTGCAGCCGAGGTGGTTGGGTCGTGGCTAAGATCGTCGTAGTCTGCGGCCAGTCAGGAATAAGCAGGAAACCATCAAAAATAAAATCGCTCCCATCTACCTCGATATACAGTTGAGCTATAGCGAATATTGGTCACTTTTGCTTGTGGATTTACAGAGCAAGCATGAAATCTTGGATCGGTTCTTGTCAGGCTGTTAAATTTCCATTCATAATTTGAAAAAAATGTCTGTTTGACTAGTTGTACTCATCAAACAGGTGCCGATATTTAACTTAATGGCATGAAGCATATTGTTTCTGATAATACTATTATATAAATGGATATATGCCATATCAAGATACTTACCGTATCGCAACTAAAACATATTGTCCCATGTCTATTGTTCAGTATTGCATTGCGTTCAAGGGATATAGCTTTAATCAGCTCTCAATTAGTCATTCAAGCTTTTCCCTAATTCAGTCGGTTCAGATCAGGCCAAAGAAAAAAATATTTGTGGTTTGGGTTTCCCTACCAACCCTATTTTAAAACCTTACCCTAAAGTTTTGTTCATGGTTTTCAAGAAAATATATTTGATTTTTTCTCAAAAAATTTCATAAAACACAAAAAACACATTTTAAGCATTAAAATAGGTTGATTTGAATTCAAAGTAAAAGTATTGTGTAATATTAAAATTTATACAAATATAATCAAAAGTAGTTTTACTGTTTTATGTCATGACTTTTCATGTGCGTATTTTTAGTCATAAATATCAATATTATACTTGCCTATATTAAAATATCTCCTTTGGTTTCAGTCCATATTCGTTTACATCGACAGCTGCATAGCCTATAATGAGTATACTCAACTAACTTGACTCTATCTTATTCTTCCGATATATATTGCCACATTGGGCTCGGACTCTCACCCCATATAAGACACCCATATGTATATTTTAGTACCATCAGACGGAATTTGGGTTTAAAAAAAAATGACCACATATAGGTATCGTTGACTGAAAGTTATATGTAGATACATATCGTATCGGGGCATGTGTACATATCGTACATATCTTGACATCACTATTGGGGGCAGATGCCAAATTTTCCAAAACCAGAGTATTGATAGGCCCAAAAAAAAAACTTGTCTGTTTCCGAATTCTTGAGCAAAAGAATCCAGCTAGGAAGATAGGAACATTTATTTTGGGCAATTCTTTTTCTTTCAAATCTAAATAAAGTTTTGTAGCATTTGCAATGCATCATATTCTAAAAACAAGATACAAGTTGTTATTCTCAATAGCTTTGTATCCAGTTGCTGAAGTTTCTGACAGAAAACTAGCTTTATATCTGACAATATAGCCAAATCTAGATATAAATAATGATACTCGGTAATTATAAAGTGAGTATTTAGTGTTCACTATATTGCAATACAGACTTGGAGATTTCAAAATTATGTAACCTATTTTTTGTTAGGCCTAAAAAAAAAAATGCCTGTGTTTGGGGTCACGCGACCGTGCCTAATAAAACCATGCGACCCTAATTATTATTATTTATTGAGATTTCCAAAAATTTTGAATTCCAATCTTGCATCTTTTATATACGGCTTTTAATCCGTAATTAATCACCTCTTACATTTCCGGGTTTATGGTAAATGACCGCATTGGAGCGAGATATAAATAGCGCAGTTATATTATAATAGAGCTGCGATGTATCGAGCATTCTCATTGGATAGTTGCAGTGACGTTGGCCAAGCGCGACGTATTATCGCATGTGACTGTCGTGTCAGTCTGCTAAAATGATGTCGTGTGTGTACTGTTTTTCGATGATTATTTTCGATAATTAACAATAAAAAATGGGGAAATGCACATTTCAAGATTGTTGGTTAACTTCCGAAAGTTACAAAGACTGGTTAATGATTGTTCTGGGCGACAGGTATTCTGCAAAATGCAAACTTTGCCTGAAAACATTTAGCGTGGCGAACATGGGAAAAGCCGCGTTGGATTCCCATGTGAAATCTGACAAACATCTTAAAGTTTTGAAGGACAAAAAAAAGACGCTACCATTTGTTGATGTTGATGTTAAAAAAAATATTCCTAGCTTATCTGCATTGAATTGTGTGAGTATAATAATCTGGGAAAAATAAGTCCTACTGTTTGATCAACAAGGGTGTTTTGTCATATTCGATAAATTGTATTCAACAAATATAACGCTTTTAATAGATAATACATTCAATATTTATTAAAAAGACACTTAAATACAATAGAAACTACCGGTGAAATAAATTTAAATACATGAATAGAAACACATACAATAATAAATATTTGACTTTTACATGTATTCAACAAATATAAACGCTTTTAGTAGATAATACATTCCGTATTTAAAGACATTCAAATACTATAGAAACAAGTACCAGTATAATAAATTTAAATACATGAATAGAAACACATACTAGTACAATATTAAATGAATATTTGATATGGCCAAACCAAAGACTTGCATTAATAATTGAATGTGTTACATTTTGTTTTATTTTCCATGACTTGTATTGGGAATTGATGTTTGTTGAACTTTGTTCTGAAATGAATTGGCAAAAGTTGTTAAAATGTGCTTTAATATTGTCCGCTGAAAAAAATTGTGGATTATAGAATTGACCTCCGTCCGACCATGACTTGTATTGTGAATTGATGTTTGTTCTGAAATTATATCAAATTATTTTAATATATTAAAATGAATATGGTATGTGTAAATTATTATCCATCTAGGCCTGGTTGATGTGAAATATGTCACATCTCATATACTATATGGCTGTCGGAGTACATGGGGGAATTAATACATTCACAATATCATTACAAGGTTAAATTATTATGCGGTATGGCCAAAAAAAAAAAAGGTTTTGGTTCTCAGGCCCCGCCGCATTGAATAAAAAGGGCCGCATTGGGCCTTTTTATTCCAACGCCTGATGTTATGACAAAAAAACTTCTTTTTTTGGGGGGGATTTTATCAACATGTCCATATATATGTGTTGAATATTAGTGTGCATTGAGCTCTAACATGTAATGTGTTAAAAAGTGACTTGCAGGCTAACAACATGAAGTAGATGACTACAATTCAGAAAATGATTAGCTGATCCTCATGCTCTTCTTACAATTAGTCATTGTGAACAACTTACACTAATTGTAACTTTATACAATTGAAAGGCACAGGACTAAATTCAGGATCACATACATGTATTAGAATGGGGAGGTATCAGTTTTTAGACAACAATAACAGTAGTTAATGTCAGGGGCATTATATATTGTTAGGTAATCCCAGTCATACACTGGTAGTACAATGCCATTTTTATATAAGACTAAATGAGTTTATATGCATAACAGTTCCCTCTACCTTTCTGGTTATTACTAGACAGAGGAAGGTATCTTTGTCCATGCTTACTATGCGCAGAAAAAAATAAAAAATAAAAATAAAACCCTCCCTCCCTCATTGATTTGAAAAAAAAATTGCCCGAGAACCAAAACACTTTTTTTTTTTTGGCCTATGTTTAATTATTAAAAAAAAGAAAAAGTAAAAAAGAAAAAAGATAATCCCTACCTACCCTCCTAATATTTTCAGACCATGTGACCCCAAACACGGGTCTTTTTTGTTAGGCCTTAGCCTGGTTTGTGCTTTGGTAACACATATGCTAGGTTACCAGAAGAGTTACACAAACATGGACCATAAGCCCAAAAGACTTTTAATTCTTTTATGTTCCCTATTTTTGAGATACCAGTACGTATTGGGATGTTAATTTGCATTTTCGAGTGTTTGTTGCCCATTAACCCCGGTTTGATGTGTTTTGACAACATGATTTTCACAGTTAATTAGGCTAATAACTCATTTTATTTAATTATTGACTCTGCAACTAATAGAAAATGGAAGATGATTTTGCATATTTGGATAGGGAATTTCTCCAAGTCGCACACAAATTTCCAGGTAGGTCAGGAAACTGCAAACACAAGTCTTTTTTAGCCTTCCCTTCATATGACCTAATTTTGTATTTCAGAAGGAGATCCGCCAATATGTCTGACGCGGAAGGGTGAGTATGATATACAAAACAGTTGTACAATCATCATTCATCAATGTTATGTTCCAGCTCCTAATTTAATATAGCCCCACTTTCAAAGGAAACTAGGATATACTGGATTAACCTGCTTAGTGTGTTTCTGTGATCTCAACCATGTTTTAATATATTATGTTAATTGAATTTAGGCCCGTTTTATACATTGCGCCAAACACAGGTCGCACTATCTTCCCCTGGCTCGACATTAGCGCGTCTCTGGCTCATGTTATGTTTGTTAGATTTATACGTCGCGCCAGCTGGCACGTGCTGTGATCATATATTTCTGATAGAAAATGGCTCTGCTATAATCATTTCTGTCATGGTGTCCTCTGATAATGCACTATAAACTGGCCCTCAACGTGTCTTTATTTGTACTTCTATACAGTGTATGAATCTCATAAGGTTTCAAAATTGTGATCTTGTGAATCATTTCCCTTGAAGTTGGCTTGAACCTTTGAATATATATCCCTGCAATATATTTATTCCCAACTTTCGCGAAACGACCTTTGTCAGTCGATACATGAATGTCTCCCTAGCACCGTACAATTGCCTTAGTATATTTACAATGGCCAAGAGTTAGCACGTCGGTCGTCTGTGGTCCGATGCTGTTTTATGCGACATGCCATACACGGGTCGCGCTAGGACGACTCCAGAGATAACGTAATGGCGCCAAAAACTTCAAATTGCGCATGCTCTCCGTCCAAGTGTTCCTAAATGGGGAATGGTTTTCCCTGAATCTTACCGCGACCCGTGTTTAGCACATACATTAAAACATCGTTGAGCCTCAGACGTGTAGTTTGTCGGGGTCGTGCTAGAGAAATTCTGACGAACCAGTTGGTTTTATAAGTCATGCTCCAGTCGCGCCATCTTGGACTTTGTCATTTTCACACTAATTAGGTTGACACGGTCCGTGTCTGGCTTGACGTATAAAACGGGACTTGAAACACAAGAGTGCCCCGTAATATTCACATTTTCCAATCTATAGTTATCCATCATCTAGACGTGTTGATATCCTGTCTTAGGCTATCTATTCACATGTATGATATTATCCCTTCCAAGGGTTATTGAAACATATTTGGGAGAGCTTTCCGATGAATGGCAACAAGCCATATTTCCGACTAAATCCTGAAAAGTTACCCATAATTCTGCAATACCGGAAATAGGTATGTTTACTACCTCATTGCCAGTTTAGCATCTTAAAAATTGTATTGCCTGTTTTAGTAGTATATTAGAACAGAAGATGAGTAATTTACCTTTTACTTGTACGAGTCATTTGCATGGAGGCTTATTATGCCTCCGATGGAGATTTGGGGGTATATAGTGGAGCCGTCCGTCCGTACGAACGTTTCAACTCATAACTTTGGTTTCGCTAACTCGATTCAGTTGATCTTTGGTATGCTAATAGACCAGCCGGGGGGGGGGGGGACAAGATTTCCCCATAACTGCGGTTTAGTCCGCCCATTTTTTCCAGAGTTACGCCCCTTTTTGGACTTAGAAAATTCAGTTTTCTGTGGCATACAGTCCTTCGAATTTGGAAAACGTAGGTGCGCGATATATCGCTCGGAGCTTTTGGAATTTGCGCGCGCCTTTTTTGCGGGAGCACAATTCAAATTAACATGGATGAAATGATTACTGAATAAAGACAAACACAATTATAATGATACACACGTGTAATTCCAAGTGTGCCTTTGGCAACTTAAAGTGAAAACAGAAATAAAAACATATGTTTATATTGTAGTACAATATCTAGTCCACAATAATCCGATTATCTGGCAATCCAGGTGAATCTAATCACGGTAATGAGTCCACTTCCGCGTCTGAGAGCGCATGCTCACCAGACTCGCAGTCGCTTAAAACTTCAAACTCGGAAGTGGAATCGTTACCGCAATCAGATTCACCGGAATCCGACGAATCAACCGGGGCTCTCTTTCGTTTTGATATAGTCGGTATTTGAGGAGGCTCCAATGTCCATTTTTCGTTTTTCTCCAAGTCTAGAGATACTGGCTTCGAAGTATAGCTTCGAAGTTACGAAGTATAGTTAAACTTAAAACCTAATCTATGCCAATAATATTCAAATGAATCCCGCATGCCGAAACATCAAACGAGGCTGCCAAAGAATTGACACTGTTTTTTGCGGGAACTCGCACGTGCAGCAGTTGTGACGAGGTGTACCCCAATCATTGAGTGAGAAAGACGCCGGCGGCCGCTTTGATCTTTGTTATTATGTTCGTAATCAACGTCATCGCTACTGAGAAAGATACACGGTAAATAGTCTTGTCGGCGTTTAACCATTGATGTGCTGTTTGTTAAAATCTCGTTCACTGGCTGCAAATTCCGACGCGCGCATTTAAATTTTTCGGCGTGCGCATTTAATAACTCGCTGGTTTTTAGATCCGCGTGCGCCAAGGCTCGCAAGCGCAATTGCACACCTCAAAATCGAAGGACTGGGCATACGAACGTTTCAACTCATAACTTTGGTTTCGCTAATTCAATTCAGTTGATCTTTGGTATGCCAATAGACCAGCCGGGGGGACAAGATTTCCTCATAGCCGTGGTTTCGTCCACCCATTTTTTCCAGAGTTACGCCCCTTTTTGGACTTAGAAAATTCAGGTTTTTTTGGTTTCCAGATGATAACTTGATTTTGGATTGTTTATTTGCAAAACCCGTTTTTTTGTGTATTACCAATATCGCAATACAGTTCAAGGTAAAATTTCGGTTCAATCGGATAATTTTTGTGAGAGTTGTGACCCTTTTTCGACTTAAAAAATTCAGTTTTGTTTTTAGAAAATTCAGTTTTCCTTCTATTTTTGTGGCACCAGACCAAATTTGAAGCTAATATAGAACAACATGTGGCATTTTTATAGCGCTTAACCAGAAAGTTTCTCTGATTGTACAGTCGGGGGCGTTGCCTCCACCCAGCGGTGCACTTGTTAATTTGATTTTGTGTGCAATGCAAGATTGCTGGTTATGTATTTCACCGTGAACACAAATATTTTGCTTGGTTTGTAGAGATGATGTCCAGGCCGCTGGTGGTCCAATGGAGACTAATACTGCACTGCAAGAAGTACTGAAGACAGCCCTGATACATGATGGCTTGGCCAGAGGGCTCCACGAGTGTGCAAAAGCATTAGACAAGTGAGTACTGAACTCGTGCCTGGTATGTTAGGGACATGATGTGCGATTTCCGTGCTCGTTTTCATTGCCACTCTTAAACAATCTTGATGTTTTGATGACTGTTTTAAGACGTTAAGTCCTGCCAATTTGTCTATCAAAGAAAGAATAAATACAATTCAATTTTATTGATGACAAGAAACATTGCAATTTCTTGTTCCCTAATGTTCATTTGACTCATTTCTCTACTGTTCATTTGACTCATTTCCCTAATGTTCATTTGACTCATTTCTCTACTGTTCATTTTGACTCATTTCCCTAATGTTCATTTGACTCATTTCCCTAATGTTCATTTGACTCATTTCCCTACTGTTCATTTGACTCATTTCCCTACTGTTCATTTGACTCATTTCTCTACTGTTCATTTGACTCATTTCCCTACTGTTCATTTGACTCATTTCCCTACTGTTCATTTGACTCATTTCTCTACCCTTCCCTGGAATCCCAGTATTTTGTTACAAGAGACTATGATGTCCTTAGGAACATTGTTAATCTTTTCCATTGTGATAACTTTGCAGGAAATTTACATTTTCATCCACTGGTATAAAAGTGAAATACTGAGCTTAGTCTACTGAGTATTGGTCAGTGTCATTCATTATGAAATGGTGTTGGCCCTGAGTAAAACAAATCGCACATTATTAGAGCCCAGAATTTTGCATAAGATTCTGGGTGTCAAAATAGTGCTACATAAAATGGGAGGATTCGCTAACCCCATTTGAGCTCACGCTCCATAAATGGTGTTTGATAGTAGACCTCTCTACATCCATACTTCTAGTTGTTATCTCAGTAGCACAGAATTTAATATATTGGAGGCTTTATGTAAATTTAGAAATATTCATGAAATGAAGCCATTTGAGGTAATAAGATCATTTTCAAATATTCACTAAAGCATATTTGGAGTTTTGAGGCAGTCCTCTTAATTCAGATTGTTTGGCTACGACAATCCACTATGGCTACCCTTTGCCTTGGCCCTGTTTGCTTCAGCAAATGGCATTTCTGATTGCTGTAGCCAATTATGAGGGCTGTTTGAGGGTGCATTATATTATAAACTCGCTTAGTGTAGGGGTGGGACAGTTGGAATTCCAAATACTTAAGTTACGATGCACTTAACTTGTTGCATTTTCCATTTGCAAGAACCAAATTGAGACAACTTGAAAATAACTTACGCCTGTTAATTTTCAAATTATTAAATGATAGCTATCCACTAGGGATGCATATCGATATGTGCCGTGTTTATCGTCGGAAACGATACACCCCATGACACACCCTTCCCTCAATATCCACCATGTATAGGTTGTTGTATCTTATACCAGATAATTGTCGTAAATTCTAGTGAATTTAGTCTCGGGGGAAATAAAATAAACACTTGCAATAAATGCTTCAAGAGTATACACAACATCATCAAAGTGTTCAACATTTGTCTGTCTGATCGCGACAGTGTAGACAGTAGACAGCTTGTCACGCATTGTGAGACATAATTTTAAACATCAAACAAATTTTCGGAAACCTCGTGGGAGCATGTGGGGTTGCATCATTACACAGTTGGGGTGTGCTGACCTATCAACATTCCGCCATTGATAAGTGCTCATTCAGACATGCGAAGGCACATGTTATACCAAAGCCCAGGAACAAAATGTCTATAGAATTACTCCCCTTCTATTGCATTGTATACTTGGGACATTAACCAAATAACAAGCCAACACATTACAAGATTTACAATAGTATAAGGTATTATGCTTTAATAGTGATGATAATGACATACAAACATTCTGAAACAATAACAGGAAACAAATTGGTAATTGGGACAGCCTTAACAGTCAGGCGCATGCGACACTAAATCAGGGTTTCTGCTAGGGAGGAATTAATGAGTCCGTATTGGGGAAACGCATAACGTGACGGGACGACCATGGTTCGTCCTGTGGGGCGAAAATTTTGTTATTTGACACTGAAAAGTAGCTATTTCCTTGCGCCTGAGTGTCCCACAAAGCAATCCAAAGCTATGTATATTATGCAAGTCGATCATTTCCGTGGGTGCATTAATTCTGTTGATGGTATCCAAATAATTAGACATGTAATTACGTATACGTAAGACTGCCGTCTGATTGAAGACTATATAAATGAACGAGCTACGAGTTAGTGTTTACAAATTTATAACCTACAATAAGATTCCAACATGTATAATTAATCTAAACACTAAAAAGCATCTACACATCGACCATTAATACCTAGCAAGGAGAATTGAATAAAGTATTTCTTAGAATTTCAAGTAGCGTCAGCGAAAATGAAACTGACAGGATTATATATTCTGTCAATCGTAAAACAATTTGTATGCTGTGACATCATACTGCAGGGTTTGTCTGCAGGAGATATTTATAGCGGCGAAATACGAATGGTAGCGAAATCTTTCATTTGGAACGCGTAGCTTATTCAATAGTCTATTAGTCCAACAACAGTTGACGACCGCAGCTATAGAACAGAGTTTTAGCCAACGTGTTATAAAATATAATTGAGTTTTAGCGGGAACTGTGATTGTGCTTTGGGGACCCAGGCGGGACAACAAAACTATTATTGACCGTATTTTGACTTTTATATCTCCATATTTGGGGGGGGGATGTGTTCGTGTTTATCCTTCATGCATGTAATACGGCTCAAATGAATGATGTTATCACTATGAATTCCCGCTCTAAAGACTGATTTGGGACAGGTTCCTTATTATTGTGAAATAAATCACTTTGGGATTTTGATGAGTATTCATGGCAATATACGCATAATAATCAACACACGTAGAGAATCGCATGTGTTTTTCAGGAACTTCACTTACATCGAACTCAAAACAAATGATAATACAGCAATAATATAAATGATCAACAATGAGTAGTTTCATCCACGAAAATCACGTGCATACAAATGTCCCGACTCAGTAATTGTGTGTTCTTTGATCGAATTATATAATCATACGATAGCACGGGGTCTTCGAGCTTGAGTAGTTTCATCCATTGAATCCCGTGCACAAGAATATCCGCATTCAACAGTCCAGCATTCTTTGAAGTTACCGCGACATGTATTACGCTGTATCTAATGACGCTATTTGACCCGCTTTTTCACCAGTATTCTGTTTAACAACAACATTAAATGTTACTGTTGTGAAAGTTCATGTTTCTTGCAATGAAATTATTGTAAACACTCTGATCAGACCGCATTGAGCAATAAAGTCCATATTAAACAACTAACTAAATGTAACGCAATTATCGTTTATTAATACCATCGACCTGCATTAAACAGCGAAATTACGCGAGACATGCGTAATCGCTATAGATTGTTTACACTGGTTACTACGCTAACTTCCACTGGCAGCAATTCTCGCCAGCTGCGGTCGAAGTAACGCCGATCGCTAGATAAAGCGGGAATTGCTTTGTGTCCTATCCATACAATATACGTCGATGGTTTGATAGAGATAAGGTTGATAATCTCATTTATTGACATTTTGTTTATCATTTCTTCAGACAATGATCTTGGCCATTTTTTAGCCGAGGATAATAAATTTTTCCTCGGCAAAACGGTCGGCTTGGCCGATAGCCGACCCTAATAATCAGGGTTGGATAGTAGACCTTTATACGTTAGTTCTAATCTTTCATTGTCGGCTGAAATGTTAATTTGCTCAATAAATTAATTTATTTTCAAACAGATCTCGAAATTGCACGTTATTAGAGCCCAGGATTTATTTTGAGATTCTGGGTGTCACAACAGTGCTACATAAAGTGGGAGGAATCGCTAACCCCATTTGAGCTCACGCTCCATAAATGGTGTTTGATAGTAGACCTCTCTACATTAGTTCATTTCTTTTCATTGTTGACTGAAATATTTTGTCTGTGATGCAACGCATGCTCATGGTTTGGTTTAATAAATAACATTGGGCACCTGCCTCAATCTTAGTATAACTTACCGCAGTTAGTATCACTTGAAAAAGCATCCAATGTTACCAAACACCCCCCCCCCCCCCCCCCCCCACCCCCACCCCTTCCCTATTTTTTTCATTTCATGTCTTACCAGAAACACATGTATAAGTTAGTTTGGCCTTTTTATAATTCCGTTGTACTATATATTTCACAACCTTGATAAATGGTGACCCAGGACACTTCAGCACTTATATCTTCTGAACAGTGAACTATCAAATATTGCTACATAGTTCATTCCTTATCTTTTCTGGTATTCTTTTTTATGTGAAGAAAACTGTAAATAATCACTTTGATGCAAGAAATCATGCCACCATTTTCAAGCAAATGACGCAAGTTCCTGGCCCTGAAACTGATTAGTTGGAACATCCAGAAGAACGGAAAACACTGCATTCTGTCTCCAAATTAAGTCAATATTAAAGATAACAATGTTTAACCTATGGGGAATGTGCATGCTTTACTGTATTCCAGAAAAGCAGTCCCCATTGCTGCTATAAGCAAGTTTGTTTAATATGTTTCAATGTGTGATAGTAGACCTTTCTACGTTAGTACATATCTTTTCATTGTCGGCTGAAACGTTAATTTGCTCAATAAATTAATTTATTTTCAAACAAATCTCGAAATTGCACGTTATTAGAGCCCAGGATTTATTTTGAGATTCTGGGTGTCACAACAGTGCTACATAAAGTGGGAGGAATCGCTAACCCCATTTGAGCTCACGCTCCATAAATGGTGTTTGATAGTAGACCTCTCTACATTAGTTCATTTCTTTTCATTGTTGACTGAAATATTTTGTCTGTGATGCAACGCATGCTCATGGTTTGGTTTAATAAATAACATTGGGCACCTGCCTCAATCTTAGTATAACTTGCCGCAGCAGTTAGTATGACTTGAAAAAGCATCCAATGTTACCAAACACCCCCCCCCCCCCCCTATTTTTTCATTTCATGCCCGTTACCAGAAACACATGTATAAGTTAGTTTGGCCTTTTTAGCTCACCTGAGACAAAGTCTCCGGTGGAGCTATAGTCATCACTCCTCGTCCGTCGTCCTTCCGTCCATCCGTCCGTCAACAATTCTTTGAACATCTTCTTCTAAAGTTCCATTGGACCGAATTGGTTCATATTTGGTGTGGATGTTCCCTAGGTGACTCTCATTCAGATTTGTTCAAATGAGGTCACTGGGTCAAATAGTTGCGAAAGCAGGGCCACAACTCTATTCCTTCATAGTAATTCTTACAACGACTTCTTTTCCAGAACCATAAGGCCTAATGGGTTCATATTTGGTGTGGATGTTCCCTAGGTGACTCACATCCAGATTTGTTCAAATGAGGTCACCAGGTTGATTAGTTGAGAAACCAGGACCATAACTCTTTCCCTCCATAGTAATTCTTTTAAACATCTTCTTGAATACCATCAGGCCAAATGGGTTCATATTTGGTATGAAGGATCATTGGTTGACTGGGGTTCAGATTTGTTCAAATGAGGTCACTGGGTCAAATGTGGGTGGGGCCAGGGACATAACTCAGAAAAAAAACATTCAGATTAAACTCTTTAACCAAAAAAGAAAAGAATAGAAAAGAAATGATATATTAAAAAATAAAAGAATATTTAAAAAAACTGTGGAATTGTTTTTTTTTATTAGAATATTAAAAAAAAAAAAAAAAAAAAAAAGGGTATTTAACTCCATGGTCAATTTAATATATATATATATTGTTTAACATTTTTTGATAATTGAAAAACTAATGCCATTACATTTCCATAGGTTGTGGCCCCTGGCCCTTCATTCAAGTGCACTGCTTCTGCCACCTTGGCCTGGTCTCAAAAATAAAATTTACTCAAATTCTTGACAGAATCATTAATAAGAAGCATTTACTTTGGCTGTAACTGTATATATGCTGGTTATGCCGACACAATCATGTCAATCTTGATATGTTTATAAACATTCCTGCAGATTTGCTAGATGTCATTAATTCCCAATCTCTCATGTATTGTTCATATCAGGACTAATGTCATTTGCAGAATGAGGTCCCCAGAGGGTGAATTTAGTGATGCTATCCCACACAGCGGCCTAGCATCACCAAATTCACCCTCTGGAGACCTCATTCTGCTTAGGCCTCATCTTCTGGGAAGTATCTATAGTATCAAATTAACATTGTTGTTAGTTACATTTCCCTTCTAGGAAGTTTCTATATCCCCTAATTTGCAGAAGATAAATTCCTAATTGAGGTGCCCAATGGGTGAACATCACCAACTTCAACTGGGGAACTTCAATCTTATCCTAGGTCTGCCATAGCAGTTGGGGGCCCTAGCAGAATGAGGTCCCCAGAGGGTGAATTTAGTGATGCTAGCCCGCTGTGCGGGATAGCATCACTAAATTCACCCTCTGGGGACCTCATTCTGCAAATGACAGACACACTTTCACACTATTTCAAGGCTTGATTGTATAATACATTGTGTTGCTTGAGGCCAGGCATGCACAATGTAGGAACATACACGCTTTTTGTGATGCTATCCCACACAGCGGGCTAGCATAACCAAATTCACCTTCTGGAGACCTCATTCTGCTTAGGCCTCATCTTCTGGGAAGTATCTACAGTATCAAATTTACATTGTTGTTAGTTAAATTTCCCTTCTAGGAAGTTTCTATATCCCCTAACTTGCAGAAGATAAAATTCATAAATGAGGTGCCCAATGGGTGAATATCACCAACTTCAACTGGGGAACTTAAATCTTATCCTTATCAGATTTGTGAAAATGGGATCACAAAGTCAAATAAGGGCAGAGCCAGAGACTTAACTATTTCACTGCATAGTAATTCTTAAAATATGTTTTGCAAGAACTATTTGGCTTATATAGAATGGAATGTTCTTCCTTGACTGCAATTCAGATTTGTTTTTAAATGGGGGGTGATCAGTAGTGTACAGTTGGCAATTTCAAGGTGGATTTTCACCAATCTACATACTTAGTCTCTCTAGCCACATATCCTGTTTAAATCTACTTCTTTTAAAGTGATTATGAAAAGTGCTGACTGTTTTGGTCTCCAGAGTCCCAGTCTTATCAGTCTTTGCAGTCTGGTGAGCGACCCCAGTCATTGACTGTCTTGTTATAATTCCGTTGTACTATATATAAAGTAACTTCAGAAACCAAGCTAGAATAATATAGTCCAGGAGATATTGGTAGACATCTGCACCCCCCCCCCCCCCCCCCCCCCCCCACGACTCTACTTCACCCCACTAATTTTTGTCCCCCGAAAAAAAAAAATTGGGGGACTATTAAAATAGCCGGTGTCCGTCCGTCCGTGTGTCCGTGCGCCCGGGAAATGGTTTCCGGATGATAACTTTAGTTTCGGTTATTAGATCAAAAGCAAATTTCATAGGTGAGTTTATCAGACCAAAATAAAGGTCAAGTTCGAATATGGGTTTGCTCCGCCCATTTTTGCGAGAGTTATGGCCCTTTTTATGTTTACCCATACCATAGTATGGTAAACATAGTGTAGTTGTCCGGATTGACCACTCGTCGTTAGTCCGTCCGTCTGTCTGTCTGTCTGTAGACACTTTACGCATGGTGCGATAACTGAAATATTTTCTATCTGATCGGGACAAAATTTGGTATGTAAGTTTCTCGGCCCAAAATACAGATCGAGTTCGAATATGGATTTGATCGGAGTTTTATTTACGGAGTTATGGTCCTTTTTCGACTTAGAATTCACAAATTCTATGATAACTAAAAAAATAATTATCTGATCAGAAGTGATCAGAACCAAATTTGGTATGTCAGTTTCTCCACCTAACATACAGTTCGAGTTCGAATATGGGTTTGATCAGATTATTTTTAATGGAGTTATGGCCCTTTGACATAGAATTCATGCATGCTTCAATAAATCTACTAGTTTTCATCTGATAGGAACCAAATTTGGTATGCGTGTTTGTCAACTCGAAATACAGATCGAGTTTGAATATGGGTCAGATCCTGTTTTTTATACCAGAGTTATGGCCCTGTTTTAACTTAGAATTGAACAGATTTGAGATTTGCTGACAATATATAACCAGAAGCAGCTTATTAACTGTGGTATCTGTGAGAAAGAGACTAGAGTTAAACTCTATTATTGATAATGAAATCTGATACTCACTGCTGCTAGCCATCTGTTGTTTATTGCATTTCCATAGTGTGTGGACCCTGTTGGCTCAGGACTCCCAGGCAGCTCTGTCAGATTTAGCCTATCAATGCATTGTTCAAGTGACATACAGTCCCCTAATTTTATAGAGCTTAAATTGTTAACCCTGGTCTTGTATATTTTTCATGTAGTCATTCTCCTATTATATCCCATTCACTTTATGTACAGTATGGACTTTTGTAGTTAAAATGAACCCTTCTCAACATTCCTGATACTTAATAGAAATACCTTTCATCTGATATATCTCATTTTATTGAGATGTATGTAAATTTGGTATGTCAGTACATAATGCGATAACTCAAACATTTTCTATCCGATCGGAACCAAATATTGAATATGGGTTTCATCGAGTTTGAATTTGGGTTTGATCCAAGATTTTGTTACAGAGTTATGGTCCTTTTTCCACTTGGAATCAAGCCTTGAAATAGGGTGTCTGTCATTTGCAGAATGAGGTCCCCAGAGGGTGAATTTAGTGATGCTACCCCGCATAGCGGGCTAGCATCACCAAATTCACCCTCTGGGAACCTCATTCTGCTGAGGTGTAAGCAGAATGAGGTCCCCAGAAGGTGAATTTGGTGATGCTATAGCCCGCTAAGCGGGGTAGCATCACTAAATTCACCCTCTGGGGCCTCATTCTGCAAATGACAGACACCCTATTTCAAGGCTTGCTTGGAATGAACACATTCTGCCATAACTCAAACATTTTTATCTGATTGGAACCAAATTTGGTATGTGAGTTTCACAGCCCAAAATTCTGAGCGAGTTCGAATATGGGTTTGATCCGATTTATTTTGAAGGTGTTGTGACCTTTTTCGAAAGAAAAAAATTGAAGATTATTGAAGATATTGATGATTATGATAAAGTTGAGAAAAAGGTTCCCAATGTGTCCCTTTAATTTTTTTTAATAATTAAAAAAAAAAAAAATTTAAGTAAAAAAAATTTGAAAAACTAACATAACTCTGCCAAGGGTACCCCGAATCACCACACTAAATTTGTTTAAATCTGTCCAAAATCTTGTGATATGTACTGGTAAATCTGTTTGGAGCAACATTAAATACAATTCACCAATTCCATCCCATGCCTTTGGAGTATTATTTTCTGATGTCTCTATCTTCAGATGGTCTGAGGTCATTATAATTGTTATTGGTTTAATAGAGAGGTCAGTGTTCAACATAAACAATTCCTGTGACTTGTTGACAGCTCTGCTATATGATTGGTATTAATGGGTCAACAGTGAGGTGGCTTATCTGTATACTATATTGTTGGTAGAATTTGACACATTATTATTGTAAACTTAACATAAGTATTCCATGTCCAGGTCACACCTTTCACATTTAACCCAAGGCTGTGGTGGCTTAGCATTACAGATCCTGTACCAGTGCATTCTCTTTTATAAATGCCAGTGACCCATAAATTCCAATAGTTTTTATGTTTACCCATACCATAGTATGGTAAACATAGTGTCGTTGCCCGGATTGACCACTCGTCGTTCGTCCGTCTGTCCGTAGACACTTTACGAGTAATGCGATAACTCAAACATTTTCTATCCGATCGAAACCAAATTTTGTATATGGGTTTCTCAGCCCAAAATACAGATCGAGTTCGAATTTGGGTTTGATCTGAGATTTTGTTAGGTTATGACCCTTTTTCCAGAAATAAAAAAAAAAATTAGATTTTTTTTTAGATTTAGCTCCTTGTTTGACTCATTGTGTTCATATTTTGTACGTAGGTTTATGATGACACATGGCTCACCTGTATAGTTTTTGGTATCGATTGGTTGATCGGTTTAGAAAATAATTAACTCTGCTCACAAATGCTATCTGATTAGTGATGTTCCGATAATCGGAATCGGAATCGGCCGATAATAGCCCATCGGAAATTAATCGTACCTCGCAGTTGAACATCGGCTTTTACCGATTGTCAAAATAAATAAAAACGTTCTAGTATCTAAGCGCAATGTGCACGCTTTAATAAACATACGCAATACAACTGTAGTATTGAATGTAAAACGCAGTTGTAACAGCCTAAAAAGAAGCCATTGGCATCATCAAAGCAGTCTGATATGATGATATATTATAAGAATGGCAATACACATGCCCGACATCCCGTGTAATATGAAGTTATTGGTTCAATCGCGTTGACACGAAATGGATTCAAAGAAAGCTTTTAATTAAAAAGCTGACCTGATTACAGTGAGGCTTCCTCTAGAGCACGTGTCATGTGACGTCACATGCTATGTAAATAACTTGAAGCACACAATGAATGAATTAATACAGTTGTTATCAGAACTGTCTTCAATAACGATCAACGTTAGTAGGGGCATAATTAGCTTTTTCGTCTGTACAACGTATGCTATGAAATACGCTTAGCTCAAGGTTGAACTTGCG
This sequence comes from Siphonodentalium dalli, assembly GCA_032622095.1. NCBI lineage: Eukaryota > Metazoa > Mollusca > Scaphopoda > Gadilida > Siphonodentaliidae > Siphonodentalium > Siphonodentalium dalli. Next base: position 90,469,572 of record CP136063.1, on the reverse strand, counting down.
AAACAAAAATTGAGCAGGCGGAACTATAAAAGCTTCCGAGTTGTTAAAAGATAAAAGGTGTGACTTGGGAAATCTCAGACAAATATGACAGCAATTATTATCCATCAATCAAAATTTAGTTAATAATCATCGCCATTCCATGCATTGTTGCAACTTACAAGTATTCAATCAAGACTTTTACTCCGCATGCAAGTGTTCCACACATGGTCATAACGTTACTCTGAGTCGGCACCTTTGATCTCTTTGTCAAAACAACTACCGGTATACATCAAAGAAGCACACAACCGACGTCGGCAGAAATACTGTCACGACAGTGTGTATATATTTCTTTGATGTATTTGGCTTTGAAACTATGCGGGATATGGAGTGCATTGGGTGTATACAAGTCCATTATAGGAACAAACGCACAATATATATAAACATCGGAATCGGAAATCGGCCGATTGTGCCTCCAGTTATCGGAAATCGGTCCGATAAGCTTTTTCATTATCGGAACATCACTATATCTGATACATCAAAGTCAAACAATTTTCTTCTGATCTGCCTCATATTTCTTACCTAGGTCTTTCTTAGCACGTTCTTCATCTGTATGGATTTTGGTATTGTTTAGTTAACCCTTTCCACTCTTGTTTTTAAATAGAATTCATCCAAGCCAGGATGACTCAAACATTTTTCATCTGATCGACACCAATTTTGGTATATGAATTTCTGACCCCTAAATACAGATCAAGTGCGAATATTGATCCGGTATATATTAACAGAGTTATGGCCCTTTATAATTCATACATCTTTTCCATGCACTATTAAATTTGAATAGAACAAGACACAACACACACCTGTGTTATTGGAAGGAGATAATTTATTGCTTTGGACACAGTGACCTGATAGTTCCACTGGTGACTGCAGACTTAATATAAACATCTGTCAAACTTTGATTGATGTTAGACTCTTTATTCCAGTTCTGTTCTCTGTTGAAACCATGCAGTTCATGGCATTATTGTTTACAGAGACACTGTTGTTATAACTTAGAAAATAATTAATACAACATTCCTTAGTTCCATCATATGTCATTGAAAATGATTAACCCTCTGCACACATCATATGGTCTTCTGATGTTTTTTATTTGATCATTCTCCTATTCTATGTACATGTTGATGGTGATCCACTTTTAATTTGCATGAATTTGGGATTAAAATTAACCCATTCGATTGACTCATATTATCTGATAGACATATATTAAATTATCACTTTAACTTTGAGCCAGGTTCAGTCAGTGTTTCAAGAAATGACCAATTGAAATTCATCATTAGAGGATATGTCTTATTTTGAAATTCCCTCAATTGCATTTGGGCTACAGGATAATATTAACAGTGCTGGGATTCTTGAGACTGACTTATTGTATGGGTTTCTAAATCCAATGACATGCAATCATTAGCAATCATATTTAATATCCAGGTCTATACATCCCTCACTTCTATAGTTGATCAGGTATTGATTGTTTTTTAGTGGTGAAATATTAATAGGTTGCTATGAATTTTTAATATGCAGCTGACACAAGATATTATGAACAAAAAAATAGCAATGATAATAAAAAAAACCCACACAATATGTAATGTCTCATGTTCCAATGTAATAAATAGATAAATTGAGTTGCTATGATGTTTATCTACCTAATTTCTTAACTATTTGATATTTAACAGCTATAGTGCTTCTCTCCGACTATGGATTGAGCTTAATAAGACTTATAACTCTATTAGACATGCATGTATCTGTGTTGGAGTCACTAATAGGTTGAAATCAAAACCACGTCTGTTAACATTGTGTTAATGTGAGCAAGGTGCCCAATAAGTGTGATTTCACTTGTGAATTAATAGTAAGGTGTGAATTGTTTAAAGTTTTGCACTCATGAAAAGGATGGGGTAAGGATATATGAAAATAGCTCATCGCTGTCGCCAAGGTATGGGTTAAACATCTGCCGATCGTGATCGGCCTCTCGTTATGTACATGTACATTTGTCTATAATAGTACATAACAGTATACTCTATAATTCAACACCAAAACTCTCATTTATGATTCCAAGCATAGTAAATTTTTATCGCCAAGGGATGGGTTAAGATCTGCCGATCGTGATCGGCCTCTCGTTTGACTTAGAAAACCCCTGAAAGTTGGTTTCCGGATGATAACTTTAGTAGAGTTAATCGGATTCAAACCAAATTTGGTATATTACTTTCTCCCAGCAAAACACAGGTCAGGTTCGAACTTGGGTTCTACCCGACCATTTTTGGCCGAGTTATGCCCCTTTTTCGACATAGGAAATTCAGTTTTTCTTCTGTTTTTTGGTTTCCGGATGATAACTTGATTTTGGATTGTTTATATGCAAAACCCGTTTTTTTGTGGATTACTTATATCAAAATACAGCTCAATTTCGGATTAATCCGATAATTTTTGCAAGAGTTATGGCCCTTTTTTTGTCCGCCGAGTCGCCGACCCGACATATAAAACCCCAAAAGTTTGTGTCAGAATGTTAACTTTAGTAGAGTTAATCAGATTTAAACCAAATTTGGTATGTGTCTTTCTCCCAGCAAAACACCGGTCAAGTTCGAATTTGGGTTCCGCCCGCCAATTTTCACCAGAGTTATGTCCCTTTTTTACTTAGAATTTTTGCCAATTTGAGGTTTCCGGATGATAACTTTAGTAAATGTGTACTGAATGAAATTAAATTTGGTGTATGTAGGTTTACTAGCACAAAAGACAGATCAAATTCGATTTCGTGTTCCGCCATGCCAATTTTTATACGCAAACAACGGTCGTATCAAGCCGACGCTTAGAGGCGGACATGAGGTCTACCGCCCTTTTATTCGATTTGTTTCACTTTTTCGGTTTCCGGATGATATCTCAAGTTTGGATCCTTTAATTGCAAATACCGTTTTTATGTGGATCAGTCATATCACGATACAGGTCAAGTTCGAATTTGAGTTTGAACCGATGATTTTTCTCAGTTATGGGCTTTTCGACTTCAATTTTTCTTGTAATTTTCTTCATTTTGTGCCAATTTGAGGTTATATTTTTACTTTAAGAGTTTTTTTAAGATTTGGTTATTTGTATGCATGTCAGTAATGAGACAATGCACAAGTGTCTTATCCATATAGTATACTTCTACAAAGCCTCCGCTCCAAATTAGGGGTGCCACGATTAATCGTATAATCGATGAACCGTTGGTAGAGCCGATAATCGATTACAGTTTCCGTAATCGATTAATCTGTGTTATTTCGGACGTCCTAAAATGTCAGGTATTATTGAGTACCATGTTTGTTTTACACAGTTTAATTTACACCTGAAGGGTTAACAGATCTTTGATCACGTATCAAAGAGATTCCGACATAATGTCACAATATACTAATATGTTGCAAACGGTCGGCAGATCATTTGATGATGCGACATGGTTACTGAGACTGGCGGCACAGCAGCTTTGAAGTTTTAACTTATGGCGACGTCGTTGTATATTTCTACAAGAAAGGCGGCACTTCGTCTTTGAAATGTGCCGACTGTCATTGTGTTCAATGAACTGAATGCACTTGCAAGCCTTTCATCCTGATTGGACCAATGGGGGGTTGATTGACATTCTCTCGGATATGGGATCGAGATTCCAAGTCAACTTTTGCGTATTACGAAAATGTCTCGCAAACAGTCTGACGTTTTGAAAAAATTTGTAAAAACTTCTGACAAGGCGGTGTCTTGTAAATTATGCGTGAAGGTATTTGCCTACCATGGGTCAACAACTGTGATGATCAGTCACTTGAAAACATTTCACAAGGAAATTCCCTTTAATAATTCTCCAATAATACTTCATTAAAATCACAAGATATCAGAACCAACGGTATTCTAATCAGCGATGTTCTCTGCATGCGATGTCATTTGCGAGTTCATTTTTACAAAAGTATACTCAGATATTACCACTACAGACTATCGGTGATCGTGTGGTGACTGAAACTTATTATCATCAAATACTAAACTTCTTCTGAGTCCTGAAATTTGTGGGTGTAGGGCGGCCTTTGTGATTGTTATCTGCGCGTTAGAAGTTTGCTGAAACTTATAGTTTCCGTAACATTACAATGTAGATTCCATTTTTTTAGGGGACCGCCGGTGTCCGTCATGCATTCCTACTTTTATATTGTTTGTCGGTTTGGCTATTCATTTCATAACGCTGAAATCAATTGCTATGTTCGTTCTAATGAACTCACAAATATTATAACCATGACATCGCCGAGAACTGCACTGATTAGTCATTACCGCTGGTTTATGATACACTTTATTAAAATAACACTTACGTCAGCCGATGCATGAAACAACCCGCGACAGCACTTAACCATCACCTGGCCAACAGACCATATTACCGAATATTTCAACTGATGTTAATAGTATTATGTACGATTAATCGATTATAGTCGATTATTGACGACCGATTATCGATTATCAAAATCAATAATCGTGGCACCTCTACTCCAAATGAAGCCACCGGTTCGGGGGACACTGTGGCCAAGCGGCCTTTTATCTTTCTTTATTGTCTCCTCTAATTTTGTTCACTTGTTAACAAGATAAAAGTGGCCGCAGAGACTCCAGACAAGATTGCGACCATTTTTTTTTATATGCACCAGGTCTCTTTGATCGCCATTATAGTAAAGATGATAGCACATGCGGTCTTGTTTTCCGCTCGATTCGTTATGCTAATATACAACCCTTATAAATTAGCCAAAAATCCGACCCCAGAATCCAAGATGGCCACCGAAATGTGAAAATATGCTATTTTTATGTTTACCCATACCATAGTATGGTAAACAGTGTCGTTGCCCGGATTGACCACTCGCCGTTCGTCCGTCTGTCTGTCTGTCCGTAGACACTTTACGAGTAATGCGATAACCAGGCCTGGCATTCTCAGAAATCTAGGAGAGCTAAAAATCGCCCTCCTGAAAAGGTCTAGGAGGGCTATTATTTGTGCCGAGCACAGGAGGGCGAAAATGTTTGCCAAATGATTAAATCAGACATAGTAAATATTCAAGTTCTAACAATGCCTCGATGATGCCTGACATTATATAGCACTGTCCAGTTGCGTGGGAGGCATGACGCAATACTTCAAAGTGACATAACTCTGAACGGTGTGTCTTATTTCACAGAGGCACGTGCTTCCGGTGGAAATGTTGCTACAACGTAATCAATATCGCTTGTACATTTCGCCAGGGACAGTCAGAATGCGGCTTATAGATCAAAGGTCCCATACCGACATCGTTTAACACTTCGTTGCCGACTCTGTTAGTACATAGATCATTACTTACACCCGGGTCCTGGAGAGCGATGTTTTGCCGTTTGGGAGGGCGTTATTTCGTCCGCCTGGATTATTTTCAGGCGGGCGGTAGGCGAGCGATTTTATCGCTCGCCTCAGAATGCCAGGCCTGCGATAACTCAAACATTTTCTATCCAATCGAAACCAAATTTTGTATGTGGGTTTCTCAGCCCAAAATACAGATCGAGTTCGAATTTGGGTTTGATCTGAGATTTTGTTAGAGTTATGACCCTTTTTCAACTTAGAATTCACGCATTCTGCCCAAACTCAAACAGATCGAGTTCGAATATGGGTTTGATCCGATTAATTTTAAAGGAGTTATGACCCTTTTTCGAAGAAAAAATGAAGAAAAAAAAAAATCAATTTAAAAAAAAATTTACTTTTAACTTTTATAATAATAAAAAAAATGTCATTGACATTGTCATTTGTTTTCATTTAGATATTGATTATGATAAAAGTTGATAAAAAGATTTCCAATGTGTCCGTTTAATTTTTTTAAATAATTAAAAAGTTTTTAAGTTAAAAAAATTTGAAAAACTAACACCATTATAACTCTGCCAAGGGTACCCCGAATCACCACACCAAATTTGATTAAATCGGTCCAAAATCTTGTGTTATGTACTGGTAAATCTGTTTGGAGCAACATTAAATCCAATTCACCAATTGCCTTTGGACTACTTGGCTATTGATAAGGCTATATTATTTTCTGATGTCTCTTATGCCAATGTGCAAATAATCTGATAAAGAAGGCTATGGTATCTAATTTAAAATAAAGATTCAACAATAAACATCACATGATATTAACAGTAGACATCTCTGCTGCAGAGTTATATCTTCAGATGGTCTGATATCATTATAATTGACATCAGAGGTCAGTGTTCAACATAAACAATTCCTGTGATATTTTGACAGCTCTGCTATATAATTGATATTAATGGGTCAGTGGTGAGGTTGCTTATCTGTATACTAGGACACATTATTATTGTAAACTTAAATTGGACTCTCTTAACCCAAGTATTCCATGTCCAGGTCACACCTACACATTTAACCCATGGGCTTGCTGGCTGTGGCGGTTTAGCATTACAGATCCTGTACCAGTGCATTCTCTTATATAAATGCCAGTGACCCATAAATTCCAATAATTTGTGTTATGTACATTTGTCTATAATAGTACATAACAGTATACTCTATAATTCAACACCAAAATTCTCATTTATCCGATCATATTAAATTTTTATTGCCAAGGGATGGGTTAACATCTGCTGATCGTGATCGGCCTCTCGTTCTGACATGTTACCACCTTTCGTTTGTCTCTGTGGGAAAATGTTGGCATCTTTGCGTCATGTTATACATTTATCGTATATAGGAGTCATTGGCGAACACATGGGGACCATAATATACATTCATTACTGGATATTTTTGTCCGATATAACATTTTCCCAAATGCCGGTATAATAGGTCAAAGCCGAATCTACGTTAATAACGCGATGTAATGTTCAGCCCTCATAATTGGCTACGGCAATCAGCAATGCCGAAGCCATTTGCTGAAGCAAACTGGGCCACGATAAAGGGTTGCCGTAGCAGATTGCCGAAGCCAAACAATCTGAATTAAAAGGGCTGAATGTTTCGAATCAATGAATGTTATTGCTATTATAACAACACCCATGCATATATATGTGCAGGAGATACTCGAGCTAGGATTCCTCTTATACCCGAGTTGAGGAATATTTACCCAAATCCAAAATGGCGCCCACAATGGCGGACAGATTTTGAAAAATCGCCGAAATTCCCTCATATTCACATCATTGGGCATTATTGTCAAGACAACTCCATCCATGCATACAGTTGAGTTGGAAATACTGAGGTGAAGTAATTACATTAATCTCATGCAAGAAATGGTTTTCCAAATCGAAGATGGTGGCCAAAATGGCAACCGAAATTTGAAAACACTCCTACATTCCTTTACTTTCTTAGGACGGGCGTTATTGTTTCGCGATTTCTACCCACCATTACATGTTGATATGTATTAATTATTCATTAGGGTTTGGCAAGTGATACTCAGTCAATATGGCGGCCAGAAATTGAAAAGAAGCCGATATTATCACATAATTTCAACTTTTTGTCATATCTATGTACGAAACGGTACATAATATAAGCCATCTATTAGTTCCAATGTAAGTCGTAGCCTTTTGGAAGGGTGAAAACCCACAATCGCGATGTGGCATTTCAAAATCCATTCTCCACTAAGGGCTCATACTGGCCGTAACCGTGTATAGGTGCGCCGAATAGTCATATTATGACTAGTGATGAGCCGATAATCGGGAACGACAATCGGAATCGGCCGATTGTGGCCCATCGGATGACAATCGGTACTCGGGTTTGAACATCGGGATTTCCGATTGTCTAAATAATAAATGAGTGCTTGTTTTTCTTTAATAAACTGTTTTAAATATGACGATGTTTTGTTGAATAAATGACCAGTAAACATGGGGAAAGTGATACCATGGGGGGGTATGTGTTTGTGTTTATCCTTCATGCATGTAATATGGCCCAAATGAATGGTGTTGTCACTATAAAGACTGATTTGGGACAGGTTCCGTATTTTTGTGAAATAAATCACTTTGGGATTTTGTTAAGTAAGCATGGCAATATACGCATAATAATCAACACACGTAGATAAACACATGTATTTTTCAGGAACTTCACTGACATCGAACTCAAAACAAATGATAATACAGCAATAAGATAAATGATCAACATTAAGTAGTTTCATCCACGAATATCCCGTGCATAAAAATGTCCCGACTCCGCAATTGGGTGTTCTTTGATCCAATTATGTAATCGTACGATAGGACGGGGTCTTCGAGAGTGAGTAGTTTCATCCATGGAATCCCGTGCACAAAAACATCCGTACTCAACAGTCCGGCATTCTTTGATGTTACCACAACATTTTACGCTATATCTAATGACCCGCTCTTTCACCAGTATTCTGTTTAACCCCCCGAACTCCCGTTTTTTTACGACATATTGCTACTGACATTTGGTACATGCATGAATCAAACAGATCATCTGCGAGGGGAATGGGTCCGTGTGGCCGCAGCCAGCCTGGGGGAAACCCTGCATAAGAACAAGCTTGTTGGCGTCCAGCAATCGTCTCACCGAACAGATCCAAGCAGATAACAATACACACGGTGCTAGTTTGTGGGTATGTGTCATGATAGTGGAAATGGAATTGGACCATGACTGTACCACCCCTTATTTTGTTATGTTTTAGATTCAGACAGGATCTCATGTGTGGCTTTGCTTTCCTTGTATGCTAAGATTGTATGTTCCTATCCGTTTGGAAGCCATTTTAACAACTGGACCAGGCGTGTGCCATTGGCTACTGCTGTATAAGCCCCACCAATATTGGGGTGTAGTCTTTCTTAAAGGTGATACCTTTGATAGTTGGTTGATATGTCACGCTGGGTGGTATGGTTCAAGAAAGTACAAATGCCATCAACAAAAGGGTGAAATGTTCAACGCGAAGAACATCCAGAGGAATGTTACGTTGATGAGCTCTTGCATTCAGTTCAACAAACGTTGGTACACCGAGTGATTTCTTGGTAACATCACCATTGCGACCATTTTCCTGCATGAGACATCCACTACTATATTCTTAAGTTATATATATAAAGCTATATGATCATAAAGGTCGCGTTCCCAAACGTCCACAGCCATTGCCATCGAGAATGTAAATTGTTCTATAAATGCACCACAGTTCCTGACATTTTCTTGAATTATACCGCCCACATACTGACACTAACCCTGAGAGAGTATAACAAAAAATGCATACATTCATGCTATAAAGACATTATCCTTTAGTCCATCCGACTGTTTTGATGGAGTCTAGCATAGTATTATCCAGACAAAAATGTACGTAGTTTAATCAGAAAGGCTTCGTAACGGATGTGGAAATACAATCTTACCACACCAAATAAAACCGACACGCATGACATTCTATATCTTAAACATGCACCAGGTGTAGGGGTGGTGTATACGGTGGCCCACTTCATTCCCACTATCATGGCGCATGTCCACAAACTAGCACCGCGAGCATTGTTCTTCTCTGCTGGGAGATATTCGACCAGACAACTGCGGGGCGTCGCACAGTTTGCTTCGGATCATGGTCAAGAAGTGTGGGTAGTCTGTACACTATGGTCTTCTCCTTAGCAGATAGACATCTGTCCAAGGGAATGAGACAGCTAGCAACCTTCGAAACACTGTCGAAGTTGTCCACATATGCCAATGCGTTCGCTGAGTTTGTGAGTTGACGAACCATCTATTGAGAAGTGACTAGCTAACTGGTTCGCCAGGTGTACATGTCGTTATCCCCATGGGGTATGAGACACATACATAGAGATGACCTTCTGTAAGCTTGTATACTCATCGGTCATATGCCTTCCTAGTTCAAGATGACGCACAAATATCATATTTAGCAAACATTTAAAATCGTAAGCTAGACACCGGAAAATGAATTACGTTATGATTAGAGGGACCCTACTCCCAGGAAGTGGTGAATACTTTGTCGGTGTGAGCGACCTAGATTTATCAGACAAAGAAATGGAAGCTGGTCCAGATAATTATGGACGTGACGTGGCAAATCAGAATCTGTTGTCAGGTAATTGTTCTGACATAACTATTCGGTGCACCTACGCTTACAGCCATTATCGGCGCTAAGTGGAGAATGGATTTTGAAATGCCACATCGCGATATTAATTGTGGTTGTTCATCTTTCCAGAAGGATACAAGCTATGTTATGCGTTTTGATACCTTTTAAGTTGAACTAGTAGATGGTGTATGTACAGTTTAGTCCATACATACCGATATTATGACAAAAAGTTGAAATTAATATGTGAAAATATCGATTTCTTTTCAATTTCTAGCCGCCAATTTAGCAGCGATATTGGCTGCGAGTATCAATTGCCAAACCCTAATGAATACTTCAGGTCACTATTCCATATCAACATGTAATGGTGGATAGAAATCACGAAACTATAATGCCCATCGTAAGAAAGTAAAGGAATGTCGACTTGTTTTCAAATTTCGGCCGCCATCTTCGATTTTGAAAACAATTTCTTGCATGAGGTGTAATGTAATTACTTCACCTCAGTATTTCCAACTCGACTGTAAGCATGGGTGGAGTTGTCTCGACAATAATGCCCAATGATGTGAATGAGGGAATTTCGGTGATTTTTCAAAATCTGTCTGCCATTTTGGATTTGGGGGACTTTTATTTGGATATGGTACAAGGAACGTTCTTCGCCTAAGTGTTCCCAACTCACAATAGTAAGCAGCCAGGTGTGGTTGTCATGACAATAATGCTCACTGATGTTAAAATCCGATGGCCACCATCTTGGATTTGGGTAAATATTCCTCAATTCAGGTATAAGAGGAATCCTAGCTTGAGTATCTCCTGCACATATATATGCATGGGTGTTACAATAGCAATAACATTCATTGATTCGAAACATTACATCGCGTTATTAACGTAGATTCGGCTTTGACAGTCCTTCGATTTTGAGGCGGATCTAAAAACCAGCGAGTTATTAAATGCGTACGCCGAAAATTTCAAATGCGCGCCTCGGAAATTGCAACCAGTGAACGAGATTTTAACAAACAACACAGCAATGGTTAAACGCCGACAAGACTATTCACCATGTATCTTTCTCAGCAGGGATGACGTTGATTACGAACCTGGTAACAAAGATCAAAGCGGCGTCTTTCGCACTCAATGATTGGGGTGACACCTCATCACAACTGCTGCACGTGCGAGTTCCCGCAAAAAGCGTGTCAATTCATTGGCGGCCTCGTTTGATGTTTCGGCATGCGGGATTCGCCGATTCATTTGAATATTAGATTAGGGTTTATACTGTATCATCATTCATGTCGGATAGTGATGGTGACACTGCCTAAAAGGGCAAAAGTGTGCAATCTTAAAAGCGCTAATTCTAAAGATAATATGTGACAAATTAGTCCCAGACAAGCTGTCGCGTGTGCTCACTGGGACGTAATTCACATGTGTGACATTATTACTTTTAATTCACCGAGATATTAGGCCCATAAAAATAGCTATTCAATTCGGAATGGATGCTATTCAATTACAATAATTGACTAGCTATATACTAATCAAAATTTTAAAAGTAGTTTGCTCCCTGGCAATCTGATTCCGGTAGCGATTCGGATTCCACTTCCGAGTTTGAAGCTTTAATCGAGTCTGATGAGCATGCGCTCTCAGAGGCGGAAGTCGACTAATTACCGTGATCAGATTCACCGGGATTGTTGATGTTATTATCATGTGGACTATTGTATAATATAAACATGTTTTTATTTCTGTTTCTGTTGCCACACTTGGAATTATACGTGTGTATCATTATACTTGAGTTTGTATTTATTCAGTAATCATTTCATCGATGATAATTTAAATTGTGCTCCCTCAAAAAAGGCGCGCGCAAATCCCAAAAGCTCCGAGCGATATATCGCGCACCTACGTTTTCCAAATTCGAAGGACTGGCTTTGACCTATTATACCGGCATTTGGGAAAACGTGATATCGGACAAAAATATCCTGCAATGAATGCATGTTATGGTCCCCATGTGTTCGCCAATGACTCCTCTATATGATAAATGTATAACATGACGCAAAGATGCCAACATTTCCCACAGAGACAAACAAAAGGTGGTAACATATCAGAAAAATAGCATATTTTCACATTTCGGTGGCCATCTTGGTGGCCATATTGGATTCTGGTGTCGGATTTTTGGCTAATTTGTAAGGGTTGTATATTGGCATAACGAATCGAGCGGAAAACAAGACCGCATGTGATATCATCTTTACTATAATGGCGATCAAAGAGACCTGGTGCATTTAATAAAAATGGACGCCATCTTGTCTGGAGTCTGCGGCCACTTTTTTTTCTTGTTAACAAGTGAAAAAAATTAGAGGAGACCTTAAGGAAGAAAATTATTGGGGTGAAGTTGAGTCCTGGGGCGGGTGCAGAGGTCGACCAATATCTCCTGGACTAATAGGCAATAATTACTGCATTCCGAATTTAGTTCTTGGATTGAAGGATGATGCTAAACATTGAATTAATTATTAATGGCCTTAGCCTCATGTGGCACATCTGTTCCCATTGTTTCCCGTTTTAATATACTCATTGCGAAAATGTATATTCAGCTGCATTTAATAATTATTTTTTACCTAATTTATTTACAGACGACAGGCTCATCTTTGCGTGCTTGCTAACAACTGTGATGAAGCGAGCTACGTCAAACTCGTTGAAGCCCTGTGTGCTGAACACGGAATCAATCTCATAAGAGTGAGTATATAAACAAGACTCGTTGACTCCTGACTCAGTTACTTGATACTCATAGATTCATGTGTAGGGATGTTTGGCTAAGTGAGCCCTCGAAATTGGGGGAAAATATTCCATGACATTGCTGTGGCATTATAGATTGCACATGTTGCCACGGCATTTCTCATGGTATTGCTTTTTGCCGTGGCTATTATTGTGGACTGCTAAGTGTCAACATGGAGTCCACATGTTGACGTTCGTTAGTCTGTATAATCCATTCAGTAAACCGCCTTTCATTGATGAGAATGGTTGAAACGACCATACCTGATGTTAAATGATGGTTTCATCCCATAGCGCTCTGAGAAAGGTAATTACTGCAACAAAATTTGAGCAGTGAACAGAACATGTCCTATTGAAATAATCATGTGTCCATATGTCCCAGATTGTTTTGCAGATGATAACATTGGTTTTAGTTCTATCTTTTCAAATTTGGTATATCGGTTACTCGCATTAAAATATAGGTCAAGTTCAAATTTGAGTTTGGTCCACCCATTAACCTATTACCATGGGATTTTATCAGTCTGCATCTATCCACAATTTACTTTAGCACACCCATAGGTCACATCTCATCCGATTGTATGGATCTTCGGGGCGACCTCCAGATGGGAGCCAAAAACTAGTTAAAAAACATGGCAGCCATCTTGATTTCAAATTTGAATACATCTGCACACCCTGCAGCCCACATTTATTGGAAATTGTTTTCTAAAATTTAAGGCATGTTTGGTATCACCTGGATGGGAGCTATCAAATTTTAACAATTTTAGATGAAAAACTTGGCCACTGCAGCTATCTTAGATACTCTTCATATGACTAAACCCTTTGGCACACCCATCAGGCCACATCCCTCATCCAATCATCTATACAATTAATTATACCCCCCGCAACGAGTTGTGGGGGGGGGGGGGCCATACTGGTATAGAGCTGTCCGTTCTTCGACACAAATTTGTCCGGAGTTTTTCTGTCGTTTTTTTGATAAATTTCCGTGAAACTTGGCACAGACATCAACCACCATGTGAACCTGTGCACCTGCGATTATGACGTCTGTCGGACTTTTTTTGGAGGAGTTATCCCCCCTTTTTCGTCTTAAAATATTTTCACAACATGTATAATTTTGTCCGAGCTTTTATTCCTACATTTTTAGGTCAATGTTTTTTAATCTTGGCACTGATATTTAGTACCATGGGAACCTGTGCACCTGCGATTATGATGTCTGTCTGACTTTTTTGTGGATTTCTGATTAGGGGTTAGGGTTAGGGGGTTTAGGGTTAGAGATACCTGTTGTCATAATTTCAGTGCCCAATATATGGTAATGGCTACTTCACTCAAATAACATTTTGAATACGGGAGGTATTACTTAGTCCCATCTGGGACAAGCCCATCATATTGGATCTTGGAAGTGAACTCTAGATGGCAGCCATAATTTTTTTCCCGAATTTAAAAAAAAAAAATGGCCACCCAGCAGCCATATTGGATTTTAGATTTGAATTCATCGGCATACCCTGCAGACTATTGCAGCCTTCTATTTGCTCAACTTGCTTGCTAAACTTTCTTATCTCAGTTGAGAAGTCTTGCAAGGACAATAATTTATAGTTAAATTTTACTTTCTCAGATATGAAACATTCCTACAGATTATTTCCTGGGAGTTTTCTGTCTGTTATCTGAACATCCCTAATGAAACCCCCCCCCCCCCCCACAAATGAATAGACCATTCTCTTTACCCTACACATTAATGGATTAATGGATGGTAGAATCCATTGGTGATCAGGGTTAAACTGATGTGAACTCAACAAAGGATCATGTCATAATTTTCATAAATTTGATATCAAAATAGGCAGAAAACCATGACATTGTTATAAACAGATTACATGCAGTGACCATTGTTGGCGGAATCATTGCTGCGATGTTTTTGCCCATTAATTTATTCCGAATAAAGTAGTAGATAATTCAAACGCGTCATGTTGTGTTCACTGAAATGGTACAATCGATGTGGTTTTTTATTTTGATAATCTATGATGATTGGCATTGATTGCTACATTCTTCCAGTGGAAACTTATCGGGTTTATTCACTGAAGTAAGTACATAATATGTCTTAATAAAAAGCCTTTCAGTGATGAGAATGGTTGAAACGACCATACCTGATGTTAAATGATGGTTTCATCCCATAGCGCTCTGAGAAAGGTAATTACTGCAACAAAATTGAGCAGTGAACAGCAGAACATGTACAATAGAAATTGTTAAGTCTCTGTTCGTCCCGGGTGAAAACATTAGTTTTAATTATTAGATTGTTTTCACATTAGGTATATGGATTACTCCACGAAAACATAGGTCAAGTTCGAAATTGAGTTTGGGCCACCCTCTTTTACTGGAGTTATGCTGTTGATTTGGAATTTGCGTCTTTTGGTTTCCGGATGTCAACTTACATTGTAGTTTTAGTTCTGATTGTTTTATAATAAATGTCTGAGATTGTATTGCTATATTTTGCAGTAGATTGTTTTGAGACTTGATACATATATTTAGTTCCATGGGAACCTGTGCACCTGCAATTTATGAGGTCTTCCACCCAGACTTTCTTTTAGTGGAGTTGTCCCCCTTTATCCACCTAGAATTTTTTTTGCCACATGAATAAACAAATATTTTAATAGGGATTTGGAAATTTTCTGGATATAGAGATCATGGCCAACCAAATGAATTATATTGCTAAATGGAAGGTTTTGTTTATCAATTTAGATCAATAAGGCTTAAAAAATAAACTGTTTTGCTCTGTTGACTCACAAATACTCACAAGTGCTACGATCTTCATGATGAGAACGGTTGAATCTACCATAGCTGATTTACTGTGATGGTTTCATCCCATAGCGCTCTGAGAGAGGTCACATCAGCCAACATCTTGAAAATTTTGTTAGTGCCTTGATATATGGTTTTAATAACAATCTATGCCATAAAATATGATTAAAATACTATAATTCATCACCATTTGAAACATGTGTGTCTCAGAAGATGCCAATAGAGAAATTCAAACTAAAAAATGTATTTTCAATGGAAGGGGAATAATTCTATAAGATTTGAGTTATTACCCCTCCATTGAAAATAATACATTTTTGCACTAAATCCAGATGAAAAAAACTTAAGCACGAAAACACAGCGGTAACAAAACAAAAACATGTTCACTGTTTATTACACCAGATAAGTTGATAATACAATTTGAAATTTCGAGCTTCCTCTTTCAAATGGTATATAATATGGCGTATATTTTATTTATTAGTGATGAGAACGGTTGAAACGACCATACCTGATGTTAAGTGATGGTTTCATCCCATAGCGCTCTGAGAAAGGTAATTACTGCAACAAAATTGAGCAGTGAACAGCAAGCAGAACATGTACAATAGAAATTGTTAAGTCTCTGTTCGTCCCGGGTGAAAACATTAGTTTTAATTATTAGATTGTTTTCACATTAGGTATATGGATTACTCCACGAAAACATAGGTCAAGTTCGAAATTGAGTTTGGGCCACCCTCTTTTACTGGAGTTATGCTGTTGATTTGGAATTTGCGTATTTTGGTTTCCGGATGTTAACTTACATTGTAGTTTTAGTTCTGATTGTTTTCTAATAAATGTCCGAGCTTGTATTACTATATTTTGCAGTCGATTGTTTTGAAACTTGATACATATATTTAGTTCCATGGGAACCTGTGCACCTGCAATTTATGAGGTCTTCCATCCAGACTTTCTTTTAGTGGAGTTTTCTCCACCTAGAATTTTTTTTGCCACATAAATAAACAAATATTTTAATAGGGATTTGGAAATTTTCTGGATATTGAGATCTTGGACAACCAAATGAATTATATTGCTAAATGGAAGGTTTTGTTTATCAATTTAGATCAATATTTAAAGGCTTAAAAAATATTTTTTTTTGCTCTACTCACAAGTGCTACGATCTTCATGATGAGAACGGTTGAATCTACCATAGCTGATTTACGGTGATGGTTTCATCCCATAGCGCTCTGAGAGAGGTCACATCAGCCAACATCTTGAAAATTAACTTTTCAAACTCAAATGCTGGGTCAGCTACAACGAGATACCTCCCATTGTTTTCTTTTACAAGTTTGGTTATCTTTAATATTAAATGATCTATTAAGTCTTGATACTGGTTACCTGCCGTTAAGCAGAATATCCGCTTTCGTAATACGGTTCTTAGAATTTTTGATTAGGCCAAAAAAAAAAAATGCTATGTTTCCGTACATCGACCGACCCTAACAATAACCCGCGACCCTATTAAATCTTTTTATTGATATTTTGAGAAAAGGTCAAAAAAAATTTTTTTTTTTTTTTTTCTTTTTTATTGTTTTTACCAATAATGCACTTAAATATTGATGGTCATTAGTGTTCAAAACACATGGTTTCTAACATATCCCTGTGAAAAGTGACCATGAAGTGACTGCTGTCTCAAATGCCCCCAGGTGTGTGATGGGTTGTTGACTGATGGGCATGCATTTTTCAATTTTAATTTCCTGAGAGTGGATCTCCTGCCTGCTTTATGCCTTGTTTGGATCTTATGAAACATAGGAACACTATCAACAGACATGGTGGGTGTTTATATGTATATATACATGTACATGTATAGAGGTTATCACCACATGTTAGGTGTACATGTATAGCTACTGTTTCCAAAAACCAGGCATGCTAGGTTGGGTGTACTCATGACTACCTCCAGACAATGGGATGTAGTCGTCGCAATACAAGTACGGTATAATGGCGGTATTATGTGTAAAATTCTTATAAAAAGTTAGCGACATGAATTTCGTACCAAGTTTATAGCCAAATTTATGAAAATATGGAATGTGAATAATAAAAAACATACTTTATAAGCATGAAGTAAGTTTGATCTTTTATCAATCTTAATGTACATTTCCACCGTGTTGATCAAGTAATACTTTCCCCTCAACCCGAGTTGGCATTTTATGTCATTTCGGTCGAGGTAGTTCAATATTTATGAAGCTGGATAGAAAATATCAAAATAAAATTAAAAAAAAAAATTTCCCTACCTACCTACCCTAATTTTTTCGCTCCGTTATCGGAAACATACAATCTTCTTTTTTTTGGCCGTAAGAGAATTAAAACTTTAAAAACAGGTTGACTTGAAGCAGAAGATAGACCTTGAATAAAGTCCGAATTGGCCACCTCGGTTCTGGAATGTTTTGATAATTTTATATTTTTAATGCTCTTATTTTATGGTAATGGATGGAATACGTCTGTCTTGCAGGTTGATAACAATAAGAAACTAGGAGAATGGGCTGGTTTGTGTAAAATCGACAAAGAAGGTAAAGCAAGAAAAGTGGTTGGCTGCAGTTGTGTAGTCGTCAAAGTAAGTATAATAATTAAAAAATGGTAATTTTTGAAATACGATAGCAACCAGTTATTCATTGTATACGAAGGCCATCACAAAATTAATGATCTGTTTCTCAGACACCGCCGCCCCATTAAAATAAGCGTCACTGGGTGGTTTTCATCACACACTACAAGGTATTCATCCTGCCTGCCATAAAAAAAAAACTCTTTTTTTTATCCCCCTCCAAATTGAAAATAGGAATGAGCCCTGTGACATTGTCTATTTGCTATTTGGTAAATTCGACAAAAATAATAAACAAAGTCCAATATCTCCGTTGCTTGCGAACTCATTCTAGGTTATGGTCAGGTGAACTCATATACCAAAAATCTTTTAAATCCGTTGACATTTGTTCAAGATCAAGTTATGACTCGTACAAATTACATATCCTATAGGATATAGGAATGGCGTCCGTCTGTAGGAATCATAACTTGAACAAATGTCAACGGATTTCAAATATTTTTGGTATACGAGTTCACCTGACCATTACCTAGAATGTGTTCGCAAGCCAGGTCTGGCCAGATATTTTTACCGGAGTTATAGGACTTGGGACGACGTCACAGGGCTCATTTCCACAAATGTCGACGGATTTAACAGATTTTTGGTATATGAGTTAACATGACCAGTATCTAGAACGAGTTCCCAAACCAGGTCCGGCCGGATATTTTCAGCAGAGTTATTCACTGAGTTATTGGGAAAATAATAAACAGACGTCACATGGCTAATTTCCAAAAATGTCAGTACCTAAAATGAGTTCGCAAGCCAGGCTTTTTGACAAAATCCCACCTCTTGTTTAGCACATACTGAGAACGCAAACATTAAGAATGCACTTCCCCAACTGCACAATTCGGCGGGGGATACCGTCGTCTGCGACTGATTGTTATTTAAATTTTTATATTCAATATTACTTATTATCTGAGATTAATGGAGAGTTCTATTCAATATTTTTTCTTGGCACTTTTTTTGCTTAGGAGTTTTTTTCCTAATTAACATAACATAGCTATTGATACATATATACAAGGTTGCACTATCAACAAGTTGAACATTCCCAAGTGATGGTAGAAGTGGTGACAAAGAAAATAAAGTTTTGATCTGGTAATTTATTCGTTAATTCACTTTTATAAAAGTTTATATTTTTGTTTTTTATTGTATACATTGTATATATAGATGGTTCAGTCAGGTGTTACATTTAATACATTAATTTTTTTTATAAAACCAAATCAAATAGTCAGATTTAAGTCCAAAACATTGGTTATTCAATTCGGGGATAAACAAATAAAAACCTGCCTGCCGGTAAATTTTGGCCCAAAAAATAAATATAGAAACTGCCTGCCTGCTTGCTTTGAAAAAAAAAGTGTCTTGAGAAACAGATTATCAACTTTTTGTGTGGCCTAACTTTAATATGGCAAAATAGGATATTTGTACGTTATTTGTTAGTAATTTGCCCTTATGATGATGGTCATGCTCAATAATTGAATACCGTCTCATCTTTAATGTCAGATAACTGTTCTGACATCTAATGATGATGAATCATCAAATCATGCTCTCTCTTCTGAATAGAATGATGACACTGATGGTGAAATAATTAAAGGCCCACTTAATTTTTTTTTTTTTTTAAGTGCCTTGATATATGGTTTTAATAACAATCTATGCCATAAAATATGATTAAAATACTATAATTTATCACTATTTGAAACGTGTGTGTCTCAGAAGATGCCAATAGAGAAATTCAAACTAAAAATGTGTTGTCAATGGAAGGGGAATAATTCTATAAGATTTGAGTTATTACCCCTCCATTGAAACTTAAGCACGAAAACACAGCGGTAACTCAACAAAAACATGTTCACTGTTTATTACACCAGATAAGTTGATAATACAATGTTTTGAAATTTGGAGCTTCCTCTTTCAAATGGTATATAATATGGCGTATATTTTATTTATGTAATCTGGAGGTTCGAAAATTAAGTGGGCCTTTAAAAATCAGTTGAACAAAAAGTTGAAAAGCAGATCAAACTTAAAAAATTTCAGTAATTTGTGGGTTGTTCAGTGAAGTCATTGTCACGGATCTAACTGAATGAAAATGTGATTGTTCTGGGTTCACAATTCAGTCCCATGTAGCATGCTCAACCAATACTGGAAAAATACTATCCATGCCCGTCAATGCTGGAAGGTTAGACAAAATCAGTATTTAATCGGATGTAATAATACTTAATTCAAAGTGGTCCAGACTTTCATTTTTGAGGCGCGCGATCGCTCTTGCGCACCATCGCGCGCCTGAAATTGATTACCAGCGAGCGAGCGATTGCGCACCTAGGCCAAATACAGCGAGCGAAATTGGCCGAACCTGATAACGATATTTTCAGTGTCTACCCAGACGAGATTGGTTAATAATGTGTCCCATTTTCCGTTTTATTACCGCGTTGCGAGAATGCCTGTGTGATGTGTCGCGAGATCAAAGGTGCCGCGACCTAGTTACCAATTCCACAACTTTCCATTCACAGTGCGGTGTCAATCAACCCGCCCGACGTTTGATCACCGACACCAGTAAATTATTTGAGGTCACACGGTGTCGAATGCACAATCTGTCTGAATGATTCGAAGCTAAAAATACATTTGAATTATTTCTATGTATGGCTTATGACGTCACATAAATTCCTGGAAAATCAAAGCGAGACCACGTGGCCGGGAGAAGTTGATATTATTCTGTCGGCATGGAATCGGAGTATTAAATTGATTCTTTATTAATAATTATGAATTACAATTAGTATAGGAGCATGTACAACATAAAACATAGTGTGTAACATTCACTTGTGCTTATGGATAGTAGATTAAGCAGTGTTAAACCATCAAAGAGATTCACAGGACATCGAT
Organism: Siphonodentalium dalli; assembly: GCA_032622095.1. Classification (NCBI taxonomy): domain Eukaryota; kingdom Metazoa; phylum Mollusca; class Scaphopoda; order Gadilida; family Siphonodentaliidae; genus Siphonodentalium; species Siphonodentalium dalli. The sequence goes on along the minus strand of CP136063.1, from coordinate 90,448,587 downwards.
CGTGAGTTAACTAATTCAATTTACGCGGCATTTATGAATGTATTTCGGATTTCCGGCAATCCGCTGTTTATTTTATCTTGATAGAAACTGCGCGCCTGGGCCCAAACCAGCGAGCGAGACTATGCGCGCCTTCATTTTCTTAAAATGAAAGTCTGGTGGTCATGAATATTTACCATGACATAGATTTAGCAAACTGCATGAACCCTAAAGTGATTCATGGTGTTTGCTAAATATGTATTATGGTAGAATTTCCATGACCTCATCAAAGCTTCCATTCATTTCTTGTGTAAATGCGTTAACAAATTCTTTATTAGTAAATATATTATCGATTTTGCCATATTTTGATCGGATTGGCACCTTGTTTTGAAGATAATTTCTAATTATTTCTGCTTAACATGCATGTGCTTTAATGATCCAACACCCAGTGGCAATTCTCATGTTCTCTTTGCTGTGTAGAACTGACACTCCTAATGATGATCAATCATCAAATCATGCTCTCTCTTCTGAGTAGAATGATGACACTGATGAAACATCTGATGAGGGGGGAATCAATTTGAAAATATAAAAAATGTTTCTAATACCAAGGAATATACTATCAATGATGGAAATTGAAGACGAAATAAATGCTTAGATCGAAGCAAATTAAATGTAAAAAATATAATTTGAGATAGTCTGTGCCAACTGAACTCAGAGTGATGATGCTGGGAGATATGGTCCAATGGCTATGGCAACTGCAGGAATGTAGCATTCTACTAACATTGACAAATATTTCAAACAATTGGACCTTCCCACTCCATGGAAAACATCTGAATTGCGCTCAGTTGTAAATATATACACTTGTTTTGACGCAACTATCGGCGACAAACTAATGCAAATGATTCCACCAGCGAGAGTCACTGCATTTAATTAATATATAAGAATGATGGTGTGCGTTGTCAATTTGGATATAATATTTGTAAAAAAAACAAAATTGAAAAAAACTACTTTTTATTCTCCATTTCTGTCTGATCACCCGATCGGAGTGTTTCACATCACTTTAAATACTCAAGGCATGAACAAATTCCACAAGTTTTATTGCCATATTTTGATCAGATCTATAGGCACCTTATTGTATTTATTGACTCTGGGATAAAGCTAAATCATTCTCTGTGTAGAACCGACACTCCTAATGATGATCAATCATCAAATCATGCTCTCTCTTCTGAGTAGAATGATGACACTGATGAAACACCTGATGAGGGGGGAATCAATTTGAAAATATAAAAAAAAAATTTAATACAAGGAATATACTATCGATGCTGAAAATAAGAAGACGAAATAAATGTGCATAAATGCTTAGATCAACGGAGATCGATGCAAATTTAATGTAAAATATAGAATTTATGTCAATGGTAAATGCCAACTGAACGCAGGGAAATGATCCTGAGAAATGAGGTCTAATAGTTCAAATCTGCAAGCACTGTAAACAATACAAAGCTTGTAAAACCATCACAAAGAAGAAAAAAATAAAATAGAAAGCTTTATATTTCGTTAACAATAATGATGCACCGTGTTGAATCCTTGTTTTAAACAAAATCTGTAACTCCGAAGAACATCGACTCTAAAATACATAGTCCAAGTCTTCTCGTACTAAAGCCGGCTAAGATATTGGGATGGCGTTGCCGGTCTTTAGTCCGAGTTCCAGGCCCATGCATTCCTTTGACACGAGTTAAGCGTTAGTGACCCGCTCAAATAAAACCACAATTATATGAAATAAAATATCACAATTGCGACAATAAACGGATATTTTCCGCAGAAGACATGCTATTTGATCTGAAACCCACATCAGTTGTGAATTGAAAACGGTAATTTAATGCGAAAAGAGACATTTACCGCAATGTTTACAAATTTTTAAAAGTATGCGAACTCAATTGACCTCGCGAACTGTGTTCGGCATTTTCCGTTGAAAATATTCCGTAGATTTTCGACTGACAATGCAAATTACGATGAATTCTCCATTGTAATCGTAATTATGTGTGTCAATAAATAAAAAATAAATAGATTAATTAAACATTGAAGATATAAATGTAATACATTAAATAAATTACGGAGAATTACAACCCTCTCAAAGTTTAAAACAGTGTAAACACAACGATCATTAGAATAAATAATATGGTGCTACATTTCCCACATTTGGTGGACTTCAGCGAAATTAAGATATATACTAAGCGAACAGAGCAATATAATGCTCTTGTTAAGCACACAAAAAATCAAACAAAATTTGTATAAATTTTTAACCTTAAGTTTGAAAAGTCCCACTAAAACGGAAGAACTATATTTCGAAACTGTGTGATTCGGTTCTCCGATTATTTTATCAACACAAAGGTCAAAATGCACATGGATGAAAATCACACGCATGGCAAGTTAGACACAAGAGTTCTAATTTGCTCCAATTTTGACAAGTTGCTTGCGAAAATTGTCAACAAAACTACCTTTCTGATCCTCCATTATGTCATTAAGTTTTTAGTGCGGGAATTGTTCTCAAAGCACATTGGAAACTGGACTTTGCGGCGATCGGTTTTCTCCATTTTGTTCGGAAAACCCCGCGCTATATATAGAAACAGAAACTAGAATACTCAGAACAAACACCGGACAATGCCGAAGTTCTTCGGAACCTGACTTCGGCTTTCAGTAATGTAAACAAAATATAAAAAACAGCGATGTTGGTGACAATCAACCGGAATATTCTGTGCGTAATTTAACATGAAAGTTAGATTATTATACACCATTATGACCATAAGATATCTCTCTTTCCGATGTATATAGCATCATGTATTGATTCATTAGGTAAATCGAGTAAAATACACCACAGAATCCCGCCACAGATCGTGGGCGTAAGTCGTGTCAAAGGATTGGTATAGCAGCGGGCTTGGACTAAAGACCGGCAACGCCATCCCAATATCTTAGCCGGCTTTAGTACGAGAAGACTTGGACTATAAAATACAGTGATAATGTGCAAGCCACCTTAATACATATATTTCTTGGCATTAAAACATCAGTTGTAGCACTTTGCATAACTATTCTGGCAAATGCGTTAATTAATAGTAAACTTGGTCACCTCAAGAAGCTCATGATTTTAGGTTATGTATGAATTCTTCAAACCAGTTTATATTTGTGAGTTCAATGGCAAAATTCCAGTAACATAACATTCTCTTCTAATTACCAATGCCTTATGGGCTGCAAAACGATGAAGATTTGTTGTTTAGAAAATAAAAAATTAAGCCAGATTAATAAAAAAAAAAGGCTTGGATGTTTTTTGAATTTATGTAAGCATTGTCTAATCTAAAAAGAAAAAAATTACATATATATGCGATGATCATCTGAATTACGCTCAGTTGTAAATATTTACACTTGTTTCAGACGCAACTATCGGTGACAAACTAACGCAAACAATTCCACCAGCGAGAGTCACTGCATTTAGTTAATATATAAGAATGATGGTGTGCGTTGTCAATTTGGATATAATATTTGTAAAAAAAAAAAACTATTTATTCTCCATTTCTGTCTGATCACCCGATCGGAGTGTTTCACATCACTTTAAATACTCAAGGCATGAATGTGGGATTCATTGCCTTGTCAATGCATGAACAAATTCCCCAAGTTTTATTGCCATATTTTGATCAGATCTATAGGCACCTTATTGTATTTATTGACTCTGGGATACTAGTAAAGCTAAATCGTTCTCGGTGTAGAACCGACACTCCTAATGATGATCAATCATCAACTCATGCTCTCTCTTCTGAGTAGAATGACGACACTGATGAAACATCTGATGGGGGGGGGGGGGGAATCAATTTGAAAATATAAAAAACGTTTTAATACAAGGAATAGACTATCGATGCTGAAAATAAGAAGACAAAATAAATGTGCATAAATGCTTAGATCAACGAAGATCGATGCAAATTTAATGTAAAATATAGAATTTTTGTCAATGGTCAATGCCAACTCTGAACGCAGGGTAATGATCCTGAGAAATGAGGTCTAATGGTTCAAATCTGCAAGCACTGTAAACAACACAAAGCTTGTAAAACCATCACAAAGAAGAACACAAAAAAAAAATAGAAAGCTTTATATTTCGTTAACAATAATGATGCACCGTGTTGAAATCCTTGTTTTAAACAAAATCTGTAACTCCGAAGAACGACGACTCTAAAATACAGTGATAATTTGCAAACCACCTTAATACATATATTTCTTGGCATTAAAACATCAGTTGTAGCACTTTGCATAACTATTCTGGCAAATGCGTTAATTAATAGTAAACTTGGTCACCAAGAAGCTCATGATTTTAGGTGATGTATGAATTCTTCAAACCAGTTGTTATTTGTGAGTTCAATGGCAAAATTCCAGTAACATAACATTCTCTTCTAATTACCAATGCCTTAGGCCGGTATAAATAAATTCCTAGATCATCATCCAAATTTTTTTCAAAAGTGGGGCGGGGGGGGCGAATTTTATTTTTTATTTTTTATTTCGAAACTACCATGTTTCCAATACAGTATTTTCCTTAAACTATAGCCGAGTGAGTTTCACAGTGGTTTGTATTGTCCGCATGCAACCCTGGTGCATGGATGTGTGATGGAAGACACACTGTAGCACTTAAAAAATACAAGCTAAATGTGTAAATCACTCAACTTTTATAATACAAGTCCTACATGTAATTGTAGACTACATTGGTGTTAGTTGATGGGGGGGGGGGGGGAAGGATATGCCCATGGGTATATACCGGGTGCATATAGAGAAAGCACATGTCATTGTGTTCATGGACAAAGGATGCAATTGCAATATGCAACACATGGTTGATATATTTATAAATACATTGATTGTATTTAATAAATGAGTCAATTGGTCATCATTCAGCTTTTCGTTCCAGATTTATTGACGTGTTATAAAACAGACGTGAAACATTTGTATTGAGTATACACTGCATCATTTGCCTGTTCTCAATGACACGTGCAATACAGTACAAGCTCCCGAGAAAGTTAACTTGTATTTATATTAATTCAAACATCTTTAATATTTATTAAAAAATTAAAACACTTTTATAGTATTGATGTTTAATAAAGAAACATGAAACCATTTTAGATATTTAATTGTTATTTTGACAAATTTGACTTGTCGCATCTATTTCTGGCAGCCGGAAATGTCGTAAAATTTCACCGAATGGATTACTTAAAATCATGTCTAGTTTCAGTTTATTTTACATATATACAATAATTGATACCCAAGTGTGCTTAATATAATATAATAAATGTAAATTCATCATTTACACGACGTCTTTGTCAACACAAAGATCACAGAATAGTAGAGATATACGGCGCTTGCATCGAGATTCGCGATGACAATCTTCTGAGAACGCGTTCCACAAAGTTGTGATTTTTCGTAAAACTGCGTCAACTTTATTCACTCGAAACCAAAATATTCAAACACGTGCTTTTGTATACGTTTTAGCATTCGGCAAACCTCGTCAGATTCCGTCACCGTTAAATAATTACTCACTGGCTTTTGTTAAACATGCAATTAGTCGCCATTGTAACATCCTCTATGTAGATAATGGATCACGAATAAAGCGCCGGGCTTATTGTTTTCCTGATTGGATTAAATCTGAACATTGATATAAACTATAGTCAGACTATAGATAACCCACACTGCCGCTTACATAATAACCAGGGCATTCCCGACTCCAAGCAAACACTTTGGGAACAAGACGGCTGTCAGTCAAGACTACTTACATAATAGTGTCATTTTAACATGGGAATGTTGTCCAATAAAACTACAAGACTTAAAGTGTTATTATAATATTTTAATATTCACATTTAATTGAAAAAATTCCCAAATAATCGGCGTTAGATCGGCTTTCATCACTTTTACTGTCCCGATTTCTTAGGATTTTTGGTTTGCAAAGGGCCATATCCGAGTTTAAGCCCACTTGGATTTTTGAGCTCAAATAAATGGGCCTAAACGCGGGTCAGTACGGTAATAAAAATATATGGGGCGGGCCAAAAAAATCGGGGCGGGGATGATGATCTAGGAATTTATTTATACTGGCCTTATGGGCTGCAAAACGATGAAGATTTGTTGTTTAGAAAATAAAAAATTAAGCAAGATTAAAAAAAAAAAAGGCTTGGAAGTTTTTTGAATTTATGTAAGCATTGTCTAATCTAAAAGAAAAATTAATTATATTTATAGTTCAATCGTGCCACTGCGATGACGTGTCTTGTCTTAAGTTATGTTTAAATACTCAATGCATGAACAAATTCCAAGTTTTTTTTATATTGCCATATTTTTATCGGATAGGCACCTTATTATATGCATTGACTCTGGGATAAAGCTGTAGATAAATCATTCTCTGTGTAGAACTGACACTCCTAATGATGATCAATCATCAACTCATGCTCTCTCTTCTGAGTTGAATGATGACACTGATGAAACATCTGATGAGGAAAATGGTACTTCAAACTGGGGCTACATGTATGTCCTCGAAAATTAACAAATGGAATAGTTATCTTGATACCCATGGTTACCCTTTATATTTAAATAAAAATGCACATAAAATAGTAAGCAAGATTTAAAAAAAAAAAGGCTTGGAAGTTTTGTGAATTTATGCAAGCATTGTCTAATCTAAAAGAAAAATTACATATATTTATAGTTCAATCGTGCCACTGCGATGACGTGTCTTGTCTTAAGTTATGTTTAAATACTCAATGCATGAACAAATTCCAAGTTTTTTTTATATTGCCATATTTTTATCGGATAGGCACCTTATTATATGCATTGACTCTGGGATAAAGCTGTAGATAAATCATTCTCTGTGTAGAACTGACACTCCTAATGATGATCAATCATCAACTCATGCTCTCTCTTCTGAGTTGAATGATGACACTGATGAAACATCTGATGAGGAAAATGGTACTTCAAACTGGGGCTACATGTATGTCCTCGAAAATTAACAAATGGAATAGTTATCTTGATACCCATGGTTACCCTTTATATTTAAATAAAAATGCACATAAAATATTAAGCAAGATTTAAAAAAAAAAAGGCTTGGAAGTTTTGTGAATTTATGCAAGCATTGTCTAATCTAAAAGAAAAATTACATATATTTATAGTTCAATCGTGCCACTGCGATGACGTGTCTTGTCTTAAGTTATGTTTAAATACTCAATGCATGAACAAATTCCAAGTTTTTTTTATATTGCCATATTTTTATCGGATAGGCACCTTATTATATGCATTGACTCTGGGATAAAGCTGTAGATAAATCATTCTCTGTGTAGAACTGACACTCCTAATGATGATCAATCATCAACTCATGCTCTCTCTTCTGAGTAGAATGATGACACTGATGAAACATCTGATGAGGAAAATGGTACTTCAAACTGGGGCTACATGTATGTCCTCGAAAAATAACAAATGGAATAGTTATCTTGATACCCATGGTTACCCTTTATATTTAAATAAAAATGCACAAAAATGTTTTAGGTAGTAGAAAATGTCCCTTGGGAGATGTTGTGGGGGGGGGGGGGGGGCACATTCTAGTGTCTCATTGATGCAAGACTGTCTGCAAAAAAGGTGTAAGTTTGTTTTTCTTTGGTTTCAGTCAGTTGATCAGCTTCTAAATGACTTATTTGTCTTCCCTCAAGCAAGGGAGACAAGCATAGTTGTAGATGCTTAAAAACGCAAATTAATCTTTTGATAAACTGTTGCAGGTAATAGTAACACATTTCCACTTCTATTTCAGGATTACGGCAAAGAATCACAGGCCCTAGACGTTCTCAATGAATACTTCAAGTCAAAGAAGTAAGCCGCTGAAATGAGTTTTATCATACACAATAAACAGTGCTAAACCACATCAGTGTCTTCTTAATTGCAGGCCCTGGGCAACTGCTGCTGAATTATTATACCATGCTTTTGGGTTGTAAATTACCAAATGTAACCAGGCTCGCAAAATTGGGTATTTTATATTGCATGTTTGCTGAAATCGGTACCCAGTCTAATCTAGTGGGTCTGATGAATTGACGTAGAGTTTCGATTTCCAACTTTCCAAATTTATCTGGCTTATAAAGGCTTATTATATAGTAATGATAAAAATATAGTAATGGGTTCCGTCCGTCCGTCTGTCCCGAATTTGTAAGAGCCATAACTTGAACAAATGTTAACGGATTTCAAAGATTTGTGGTATACGAGTTCACCTGACCATTACCTAGAATGAATTCGCAAGCCAGGTCCGGCTGCATATTTTTACCGGAGTTATTGGACTAACGACATCACAGGGATAATTTCCACAAATCTCAACGGATTTCAAAGATTTTTGGTATATGATTTCACATGACCAGTATCTAGAACGAGTTCGCAAACCAGGTCCGTCCGGATATTTTCAGCAGAGTTATTGGACTTTGTGTCACATGGCTAATTTCCACAAATGTCAGTACCTAAAATGAGTTCGCAAGCCAGGCTTTTTGACAAAATCCCACCTCTTGTTTAGCACATACTGAGAATGCAAACATGATGGAGAATGCACTTCCCCAACTGCACAATTCGGCGAGGGATAGTCATCTGCGACTGCTTGTTATCCCTCGCCAAATTTAAAATTTGCGGGGGATGTAGTAATGGGTTCGTCCGTCCGTCTCGAATTTGTAAGTCATAACTTGAACAAATGTAAATGGATTTCAAAGATTTGTGGTATATGAGTTCACCTGACCATTACCTAGAATGAGTTCGCAAGCCAGGTCTGGCCGGATATTTTTACCGGAGTTATTGGACTTTGTTTATTATTTTTGTCCAATTATACGCCCTTTTTGAAAAAAGGTTGTATTATGTAGTCTGTCTGTCCGTCCGTTAACATTTTTGATCTGAACCAAAGTTGGTATGTGTATTTCCCAGCTAAAACTACAGGCCAAGTTCGAATATGGGTTCCGTCCAATTATTTTTACATGAGTTACGGCCCTTATTCGACCATCATTTAAACATTTTTGGTTTCCGATCGATAACTCCAGTTTGGATTATTTGATCTGAACCAAAGTTGGTATGTATTTCCCAGCTAACGATACAGGCCAAGTTCGAGTATATCAGATATTCTTCAAATGCAAGCCCAAAGTATTATTGTCCCCCGAAAATTTTATTTTTGGGGACTATAGAAACGGGGTCCGTCCGTCACACTTTGAGTACCTTCATGGTGTAATCATCTCCTACAGATTTCATCCCAGAGATTTGAAACTTCAGAATATTGTTGCCCATATATTGAAGATGTGCAACATGTATATAGATGACGGAAAAAAAAAATTTTGACGGAGTTATTAACCCTTTTTGACTTAGAAAATTTCAACATTTTTTATAATTTTCTGTATGAGGGTACCTTCGTGGTGTAATCAACTCCTCCCACAGTTTTGATTATAGATATTTGAAACTTCAGGGTATTGTTATCCACATATTGGAGATGTGCAACATGTATATAAATGACGGAATTTTTTTTTTTTTTTACGGAGTTATTAATTAACCCTTTTCAACTTAGAAAATTTCAACATTTTTTTTTAATTTCTTCGAATAAAGCGGCATCGACTTGCCACTTTTTCGGGGGACACTGTGGTCTGCTGACCTTTTATTTTATTTTGCCACGCCCTAGCGATGCTCTTGTTTACCAAATAGCAAATATATGTCACAGGAGTGAATAGTTTTAGTCCTTGAAAACGCGGCATATCCTATTTTGTCTCGAGTCACCCCGGTTTACAGTACTGGTCATGGGAATGAATATACCAATAAACAAAGTCTAATAACTCTGCTGAAAATATCCGGCCAGACCTGTTTTACGAACTCGTTCTAGATACTGGTCATGTCACATGTGAACTCATATGCCAAAAATCTTTGAAATCGGTTTGACATTTGTGGAAATGAGCAGTGTACAAGCTTCAATATGAATGGTTTTTAGCTCACCTGAGACGAAGTCTCCGGTGGAGCTATAGTCATCACTCCTCGTCCGTTTGTCCGTCAACTTTTTTAAAAACATCTTCTCCTCTGAAACCATCATACCGTATTGGTTCATATTTGGTGTGGATGTTCCCTAGGTGACTCTCATTCAGATTTGTTCAAATGAGGTCACTGGGTCAAATAGTTGCGAAGCCAGGGCCATAACTCTATTCCTCCATAGTTATTCTTACGACTTCTTGTTCAGAACCATTGGGCCGATTTAGCTAATATTTGGTATGGAGGGTCCTTGGGTCACTGGTGTTCAAATGAGGTCACCCGGTCAATTAGTTGAGAAACCAGGGCCATAACTCATAGTGATTCTTACAATGACTTCTTCTAAAAAAAATATTTGGCCGATTTAGCTTATATTTGGTACATAGATACCTTGGGTGACTGGGGTTCAGATTTGTTCAAATGGGGTCACTGGGTCAAATAGGGGCAGAGCCAGGGACATAACTTTAAAAACAAAAAATTTTATTTTTGCATTTTGACCTTTAATTTTTGTTTAGGACACATCACAGCCTCATATTTCTTACCTAGATTTTTCTTAGCATGTTCTTCATCTGTATGGATTTTGGTATTGTTTATTTAACCCCTTCCACTCTTGTTTTGATATAGAATTCATCCAAGACAGGATTACTCAAACATTTTTCATCTGATCAACACCAAATTTGGTATATGAATTTTTGACACTTATATACAGATCAAGTTAAAATATGGGTTTGATCCGATATATTTTAACAGAGTTATGGCCCTTTATAATTCAGACCTCTTTGCTATGCACTATTAATTTTTAAGAGAACACTGAAGCCTGCATTATTGAAAAAGCCAATTTATCATAGTGTGGTCACCCGATATTCTTGCTTTAGACTGCTTGCTTCAGACCAGTTTGCCATCTGTCATTACATGACATGACATTAGCTAAACAACTATTCTACCAGTCTACAATGAATAGTCCATTGTTCATTTCTCCAAGCCTGGACATAATGTGTCTGACATTTGCAGAATGAAGTCCCCAGATGGTGAATTTAGTGTTGCTACCCCATACAGCAGGCTAGCATCACCAAATACACCCTCAATTACCTTATTCTTCTTAGGCCTCATCTTCTGGGACAATTTTTGTTAAACATTTGAAAAAAAGTGACGCCATTATATATAACATCTGCAGAGTTATGAAACTTTACTCTTTAATGAAATTATGGAAACATTCCACCCACCCCCTCCCACATGGCCCAGGCTCAACCCTGCCATCAACCAACATCCCTTCCAAGCCATATCACCTCTCAATTTAATACCTCTTCTCACCACAGAGGCATATATATCTGTAAAGGTACAGGTCATTAATTATATAAACTGGCCAGATGACATGTATTATTCTAATCTAAACATATCTCTAGCAATTTAACAACAAACTGGTGCTTCCATTCAATGTTAGGTGATGACTGACATTCAATGATACTGTGAATGGCTTTGATTTCTTCAAGTCTGGAAATAGTGTGTCTGACATTTACATAGTGAGGTCCCCAGATGGTGAATTTAGTGTTGCTACCCCATACAGCATGCTAGCATCACCAAATACACCCGCCAGGGACCTAATTCTGCTTAGTCCTCATCTTCTGGGAAGTATCCTAAGTATCAAATTGACAGTTTGATTTAGTCACTTTTTCCACCTGTTCAGTTTCAATGTCCCCCTAATTTGCAGAAGATAAAATGCATAATTGAGGTGCTCAATGGGTGTGTATCACCAACTTCAACTGTAGGACTTCAATCTGTTCCTTGGTTTTATTGGCCATTGAGGCCTAATCAGATTGAGGATGAATTTGGTGATGCTAGCCTGCCTTACAGAATATTGTCATTAAATCCACATTTTTGGGACCTAATTCTGCAAATGTCAGACATACTAAATTTAGGTTTGGCCATTTCATATTATTGTTTTAATCACCACTTATCCAGATGAAATCATACGACTAATATTCAAAGAAAAATGGGGGGGGGGGGGGGGGGGGGGTATATATTGGATTAAATTTGTCTTCTATCTGGCATTTGCAGAATGAGGTCCCCAGAGGGTGAATTTAGTTATGCTACCCTGCACAGCAGTCTAGCATCACCAAATACACTAGCCAGGGTCCTCATTCTGCTTAGGCCTCATCTTCTGGGAAGTATATAGGCACTTAAATTGACATTTTTACTTACTTTAGCCCTTATGTTTAGTTTCTATATCCCCTAATTTGTGAATATAAAATGCATAATTGAGGTGGCCAATGGGTGCACATCACCAACTTTAACTTGAGAACTTCAATCTAATGCTATGTCTCCCATAGCAGTTGAGGCCTACACAGAATGAGGTCCCCAGAGGGTGAATTTGGTGATGCTAGCCCGCATTGCAGGATTGTGTCATTAAATTCACCCTTTGGGGACCTCATTTTGCAAATGTCAGACAATTTGTTCAGGCTTGTCTGTTCGAATATTATGTTCTTAACCACCAGTATCCAGTTGAACTCATTATACCCTGATTTTGCAAAGAAAACTTGGGGGGGGGGGGATATTGGATTGAATTTGTCAGTCTCTATGTCAGACTGTTCTCCCGTCCATCAATTGTTTTCTTCTCCAGATACATATTAAAGACCAAATGGGTTTATATATTTAGGTGTGGATGTCCCCCAGGTGACTCACATTCAGATTTGTTCAAATGAGTTCATCAGGTCAAATAGGTGAGAAGTCAGGGCCATAACTCTTTCCTTCCATAGTAATTCTTAAAACAATTTCTTCTCAAGAACCATCTGGACTATTTAGATTATGTTTGGTATGGATGGTCCTTCGGTGACTGGGGTTTAGATTTTTTCAGATTTGGTCATTTTAGGAAAATCAGTTCAGTTCAACTCTTAAAATCTAATGTCTGAAATTACCAAATGAATGGATCTCATAGATGGGGATAACGTTTGTTCAAATAGGGGCGGAGATAAGAGATTTAATTACCAGCCAGCCACCCTACCCGTGCTCCGGTGGAGCTATAGTCATCACTCCTCGTCCGTCCATCGTCTGTCCGTCCATCCGTCCGACAACAATTATTTGAACATCTACTCTGGAACCATAAGACCAAATGGGTTCATATTTGGTGTGGATATTCCCTAGGTGATTCTCATTCAGATTTGTTCAAATGCGGTCACTGGGTCAAATAACCATAACCATAACTCTTTCCCACCATAGTAATTCTTTTAAACATCTTCAGAACAATAAGACCGAATGGTTTCATATTTGGTGTGGATGTTCCCTAGGTGACTCACATTCAGATTTGTTCGAATGAGTTCACTTGAAATAGTTGCGAAGCCAGGGCCATAACTCTTTCCCTCCATAGTATTCTTAAAGTGACTTCTTCTCAAATATCATCAGGCTATATGGGTTCATATTTGGTATGAAGGATCCTTGGGTGACTGGGGTTCAGATTTGTTCAAATCAGGTCACTGGGTCAAATGTGGGCGGGGCCAGGGATATAACTCCAAATTTTTTGTTTTAGATTTAACTCTTTAGATATCTACTTCTTTTAAAGTGATTATGAGAAGTTCTGACTGTTGTGGTCTCCAGAGTCCCAGTCTTATCAGTCTTTGCAGTCTGGTGAGCGACCCCAGACTCCAGAAATGCTGAGGGGGGCGTGTTAACAAATTGTCTTTTTATATATATTATATTGTTTTAATTTTTGAAGAAAACCGTATTTCTGACATACCCGGGGTGACTTGAGACACTGTCTTAAATTACTACACTTCGTGTGCATCTACCCCGATATACCAGGATACCAATATATCAACTACTGGTCTACTAGCACATCTGTATGTACTACTATCATTACCAAATCATGTTGGTATGCTTACTATCTACCCAAAGTTCCCAAACATACCAGGAGAAGATAATACCCCAGTATATACCAAGGGATCGAGCTTCCCCCCCCCCCCCACTATATTATAGGGTCTACTGGGAATGTAATGTAATGCACCATGACGAGGATGGACCAGTGGAGGAGTTAAACATCAGCTGTGCCAAATAATGTTGATTGAATATTAAAAGGGGACGTTCAAGATGTGTGTGGCTGTTCATTCTGGAAACTCTTTTGGCAGCCGAGTGAAAATGTCCGGTGGGTACTTGTGATCACGTTGACAACATCATATTGTAAAATGTTTACATTTGTGATGATACATGATCCACATATATATGCAGCCATAAATGTAGCGCCATATGTCAATGTTTTCCAACATGGATCAAGGGTTCCAAAACAGATGCCCTAACAGTATGTTGCGAAAACATGCGTTGCTAAAATCTGATGCATAGTGAGACCTTCTGTCTCGTCATAGGTCTACCCCACTACTTGAGCCATATTTGACAACTGAACAAGGTGTCTCATCGGTATAGAACGCACCTGTCTCAAGTCACCCCATTGCCGGGGTGACTTGAGACATCTGTTTCAGACTGTATTTGGCATGTATAATGGTGGAACCAAATGAAATTGTCAGGGATCAATTCCTGAGAGGCTGTATGATAAACTTCCAGTGATGTCACTATGGTCCGAATAATTCATTTCAAGTTAGATTTAAAAAACCCTAAAAACTGTCGAGTCACCCCGGTTTACGGTACCTAAAATGAGTTTGCAAGCCAGGCTTTTTGACAAAATCCCACCTCTTGTTTAGCACATACTGAGAACTCAAACATTGAGAATTCACTTCCCCAACTGCACATTTCGGCGGGGGGGGGGGGGGGGGTACCACCGTCTGCGACTGCTTGTTAAGGCTCATTTGTCTCAAATGATAACTTTGAAAAACACCAACTAGTTGAGACCATGTCTTAGATTGGTGGAATTTGGGAGCATCAGGATGGACCACTGACCAACCAGGCAAATAACTTATATCCATTATAAATGCGCAAAAAGCATGACAGTTACAGACTGTCAAGACGACTGTTTTTAAGCTCACCTGAGACGAAATCTCCGGTGGAGATGGTCATCAATTCTTTAAACATCTTCTCCAGATCCATAGGACCGAATGTGTTCATAATTAGTGTGAATGTTCAGATTTGTTCAAATGAGGTCACTGGGTCAAATAGTTGTGAAGCCAGTTAACATAACATCAAACTAAATTGTTTTAACTCCTTGCTCAATTAAGAAATTTTTTTCTTCTTCAAGTTAATTATTGAAGACACAAATATTAAAGAAGCCCCTTGCCCTTGCCCATTGGTACTTCTAGCATCCCTGTTATCAATCACTTGTATTAAATATATTTCAGTCACAATACAATACACCCTGTGCATATGCTAGAATGTTAACTCTTGCAGTGAAAATAATACAGGTCAGCATACCACTCTGATATGTTGATAATATCCACATGTCAATTTTATCCTATATAACCTGATATAACACAGTATAACCGTGCAGTATCCAAAAGCAAACAGCACATGGCAGAGGTTTTGTTCGGTAATTTTGAAATTGAGTGTCAAATGTATTCCCAGGAGCCTTGAGTCTCTGCTCACATCAACTATTACTGGTGTAGTGATTTGTTCAAATGGTGGGTCAGTCAATAGGTCATTTATACAGTTTTTACACATGAATGGTTCTGTAGTTTGTGTGGACCATCTTCTGTTAATTGTGATTGTTTTAATATAGACTGCGTTATAAGTTAAAGAATGCGCGCCACTCACTCCAAAAAGTTCAAACCCTCTCCATAAGACAAACTATTTGATTGTTGAGTTCAAGTTTGGTACTGATATATAGGTTCCCATTATTATAGTTTTAAGCTCACCTGAGGCGAAGTCTCCAGTGGACTCGGTGGAGCTACCGGGTATAGTCATCACTCGTCCCAACAATTCTTTAAACTTCTTCTCCAGACCCATAAGACCGAATGGGTTCATATTTGGTGTGGATGTTCCCTAGGTGACTCATGTTCAGATTTGTTAAAATGAGGTCACCAAGAACATTTTGAAATGGAAAACAATTTAGATTTACTCCTTGCTCATTTTATTTTTCATTTTTTCATTTTTTGTATATGGAAAATAAATTTTGAAATTTTGAAAAACTAATTGTTAAACAACGTACTGATTAGTCTTTAGAGTCTGGTGAGCGACCCCCAGTCATTGACTGTCTTGTATTTTAACGCCTCCAAAAAGTAAGTCCCCCCATATAATACCATATACAATGGGTACCTCCTATGTCATTCATCTACTTATTGCAATTTCGAACGAACATAACATGGTAACACATGGCAAATGCAGCACATTGCAGGAGTTGATTATCCTGATGGTTTTCTAGCCTCATGAATATCGCTTGATTGAAAAAATTACCTGTTTTAAAAAATCACTTTCAACAGTCTCGTGTTTTCTTGAACTTGGATCAGTTGTCACTCTATGAATTGGGGACATGAATTCGATTTACTCATTTCTGGTCCACTATTCAAACAAAAGGATCCCTGCACCCATATGGCAGACCAAGCCAGTGCTGTGCGATTTAACTGGATTCTCGGTTTCATATCAAAACCAAACTGATCATAGGGTGCCCAACAAAACGGGTCTTACGGTTTCAATTAATAGACACCATTTGGTCACTAATTGACAGTCAAAACGCACCAAGTGCTTCCGTCGGTGGCTATTTCCCACGACAACAAATGTCCCAACAATTAATTGATTGTACAACAGATCTATTTATAATCTATTAAAGAAGTTTGTTGTTGGCATACAACACGTCTCCGTGGTTGTGTGTTTCCGCACGGGCATTAAAAGTTCCAAGTGTGAATGATGAATCTGACAGTTAGGCCAGTAAAACTAAATACCTGTTTTCTCAGGCAATTGCATATGGGAAACTGGATGAGAACGGAGGCATTTTTCTTAGCTTACTTGAGAAGAAGAATTGAGACATATTTTGTGTGGATGGTCCCTTGGTGGCTGGGATTCAGTTCTGTTCAAATGGGGGTCACATGGTCAAAAAAGTTGCATAGCTAGGGACCTAACTCTTTCCATCCATAGTAATTCTTAAAACATCTTCTCAATAATCATCGGGGCTATTTAGCTTATAATTGGCATGGAAGGTCCTTGAGTGACAGTGATACAGATGTGTTAAAATGAGGTCACCTGGTCAAATAAGGGCGGATCCAGGGACATAACTTGTCCATCCATTGTAATTCTTAAAATGTCTTCCTATCAAGAACAATTCGGCCTATTCAACTTGTATTTGGTATGGGTGACTATGATTAAGAATTGGGTCAAATAGGGTCAGAGCCACGGACATAATTCTTTCCCTCATTAGTTATTTTTAAAACATCTTCTCAAGAACCCTTTGGCATATTTAGCATACATTTTGGTATAGAGAGTCCTTGGGTGACTGGGATTCAGATTTGTTGAAATGGGTTCACCAGGTCAAATAGGAGTGCAACCAGGGACATAACTCTTCCCCCATAGTAATTCTTAAAAAGGCTCCTCAAGAGCCATCAGTCCTATTTGGCTTATATGAAGTAACTAGTATGGAGGGTCCTTGTGTCACTTGGGACTGGGTTACAGATTTGTTAAAATGGGTTCGACCAATCAAGAAATGGCATTTGGTGTATATGGCCAATGGAAAGTTTGGACAAAAAATTGTTTGAATAGGGTCCACCATTAAAAAAGGGGCATGTCAGGTTGTAACTTTGCCACAGTTAGGAAAGCTTGATGTATCAGTTGTAAAATTCTAACATGCGCAAAGAAATTTTACGAACTTGGGAGTGTGTTTGCTTCAGTTGGGAGGGGGCAGACTATGTGGGTGGGAGGATCTGGACCATATTTCAAGGTGAGCACCCCACTGCTCAACTGAGACCCTCTATGCTACGTCCCTCTTTAGGACTACTTGTTTTAAGTGAATTTGACAATTACTAACTCTTATGGTCTTCCGAGTCCCAGTCTTTACTGTCTGGTGTGTGTCTCCACAGTCATTGACTGTCTTGTTATCTGGAAATTAATTCTTATTGTCCGTTCGTGCAGATATCTCAGCCATGGATTATCGGATCTGAATGAAATTTGGTATGGAGGTTTCCCATCACAAGTGCTTTAAAAGTGCTGCCCAATGACATTGTTTGCATTTTCATTTTGTCTTGAGTGTGTAACAGATATGAACTGATTTCAATAATTTTTTAACTAATGCAGATTTTATTCAGTCATCACAGGCCAAACTAAGACATCTTCGAAATTAAGCCACATCAGAAAATGAAAATGAATAAACCTCAGCGGAAAGCTACCTTGTGGTTGGGGGGGGGGGGGTATCTGGGCAGTGCACTTGTTTTTCTTCTAACAATATGTTAATATGACTACCCTTAATATAGGCCAGTTGCAGTGTTATCCTTAGACCCATTAGGACAGCCCCACCTCTAGTTCAATTTAGCACAATGACTTTCATTAACCCTTGCTCACGCTAGTCATCCTATAAACCAGGCTGTTCTGGGAATATGCGTCGAAAATAGTGGAAATTAGTGTGAAAATTTTCTTCTGTGAAAATTAGTTTTGTTTCGCATTGGCGTCGAAGGAAAGCTACTTTTGATAAGGTACCTAACACATGTACGCTTGGACAGCAATGATTCATTGTGAATTCAATGCATCGCGATACACCATGCATATCGTGTTATGTGTATTTCGATACAGTATCAAAATTAATGACGTAGAATATTTAAGGTGGAAGTCAAACAGAATGCATAGATTTCTATTTTGTCCATCTCAACATTTCTGGCAACCTATTAACTTGTATTTCAACAAGAACTGACCTGTTTCTGAAATACTTATAGATATTCAAGCACATCTACATAGGTCACTATACTTCAGGGAGTTTATTGGGCGATTTCAATATTGATGCAGTTATATATGGGCATAAAATTTAAGGGATACACACTGGGATACATTTAAATTTCTGTAATACCAGTATAATATATGACTGCCTGCAGAGACCACAAACAATTTCTCTATTGAATCTTCCACCCAGTCCTCATATTTATATGTTGCCATTTGTATCATGTCTTTCTAACTTTCTGCAGTGGAACAATATGTCGCGATATGTATCGTATCGTCAAAATTGTATCACGATAAGTATCATATTGTGGAAAACCGGATCGTTGCAGCCCAAATATACGCATGCAAAATGAAGCTACAAAACCAATAGCATGCAGATTCTCTTGGAACTTGGAAGCTGGTTGTTATGTTGGAACATTGTTTTAATTTGCCGCCATTTTAATTTCCATCACGTCTATGTTTCCTTATCATAGACCCTATGCAATAACATAATTTAAAGCAATGGCAATGTGTCGACCAGTTCATATTTAGCATTATTACTCAAGTACCAGCTAACCAGCAGTTCAATTTGAATACTATTAGATGATCTTGTTGGATACTGATGGACCAACATGAGTGAAAGGATACCCACATACCATTGAACTTCATCATAGTTAGACCTTATTGAGCCAAGAAAATAGCAAGGTTTTTCAGCAATACAAACATTTAGCATTGGCCGCTCTCTAAACTGAGTGTCTGCCTACTGTCTTCTAACAATATGTTAATATGACTACCTTTAATATAGGCCAGTTGCAGTGTTATCCTTAGACCCATTAGGACAGCCCCACCTCTAGTTCAATTTAGCACAATGACTTTCATTAACCCTTGCTCACGCTAGTCATCCTATAAACCAGGCTGTTCTGGGAATAGGCGTCGAAAATCGGGGAAATTAGTGTGATAATTTTCTTCTGTGAAAATTAGTTTTGTTTTGCATTGGCGTTGAAGGAAAAAAATCGATTTCGCTACTTTTGATAAGGTACCGAACACATGTACGCTTGGACAGCAATGATTCATTGTGAGTTCAATGCATCGCGATACACCATGCATATCGTGTTATGTGTATTTCGATACAGTATCAAACTTAATGACGTAGAATATTTAAGGTGGAAGTGAAACAGAATGCATAGATTTCTATTTTGTACATCTCAACATTTCTGGCAACCTATTAAAGGTACTCAATCCGAACAGAGGGTCCCCATCTCAACAGATTCCAGCAACAACAATCCGATCAGAGGGTCTTATATTACTATTTCTTTGGCTTTGGGGGTAAAACATATTTGATTCGAGTCGAGGAACCCATCAAACAAAGCTCAGAGTTATTAGATATTGATTTTTGAAATTTGTTAGTTTCTCGAGATGAGTACTAATAATTGCCGTCAGTTTCGTAAGCTGCGCGAGATGTGTACACCAAAACACAATTCAAACAGACAAGGATGGATAACTCTAAAATCAAGAGGTAATAATAACGCAATTTTGACTGAGTTCTGGGCCAAAAAGTATTCCCGATAATGAAAAATAATAGATTTCTAAAATCGATATCTAACAAATCTGAGCTTTGATGGGTGACTTCCTCGACTCGAATCAAATATTTTTGACCCCCAAAGCCATTGAAATAGTAATTGAGAGGAGTTTTATCGGATTGAGTACCTTTAACTTGTATTTTAACAAGAACTGACCTGTTTCTGAAATACTTATAGATATTCAAGCACATCTACATAGGTCACTATACTTCAGGGAGTTTATTGGGCGATTTCAATATTGATGCAGTTATATATGGGCATAAAATTTAAGGGATACACACTGGGATACATTTAAATTTATGTAATACCAGTATAACGTAAGACTGCAGAGACCACAAACAATTTCTCTATTGAATCTTCCACCCAGTCCTCATATTTATATGTTGCCATTTGTATCATGTCTTTCTAACTTTCTGCAGTGGAACAATATGTCGCGATATGTATCGTATCGTCAAAATTGTATCACGATAAGTATCATATTGTGGAAAACCGGATCGTTGCAGCCCAAATATACACATGCACAATGAAGCTACAAAACCAATAGCATGCAGATTCTCTTGGAACTTGGAAGCTGGTTGTTATGTTGGAACATTGTTTTAATTTGCCGCCATTTTAATTTCCATCACTTTTATGTTTCCTTATCATAGACCCTATGCAATAACATAATTTAAAGCAATGGCAATGTGTCGACCAGTTCATATTTAGCATTATTACTCAAGTACCAGCAGTTCAATTTGAATACTATTAGATGATCTTGTTGGATACTGATGGACCAACATGAGTGAAAGGATACCCACATACCATTGAACTTCATCATAGTTAGACTTATTGAGCCAAGAAAATAGCAAGGTTTTTCAGCAATACAAACATTTAGCATTGGCCGCTCTCTAAACTGAGTGTCTGCCTACTGTCTTCTAACAATATGTTAATATGACTACCTTTAATATAGGCCAGTTGCAGTGTTATCCTTAGACCCATTAGGACAGCCCCACCTCTAGTTCAATTTAGCACAATGACTTTCATTAACCCTTGCTCACGCTAGTCATCCTATAAACCAGGCTGTTCTGGGAATAGGCGTCGAAAATCGGGGAAATTAGTGTGATAATTTTCTTCTGCGAAAATTAGTTTTGTTTTGCATTGGCGTCGAAGGAAAAAAATCGATTTCGCTACTTTTGATAAGGTACCGAACACATGTACGCTTGGACAGCAATGATTCATTGTGAATTCAATGCATCGCGATACACCATGCATATCGTGTTATGTGTATTTCGATACAGTATCAAAATTAATGACGTAGAATATTTAAGGTGGAAGTCAAACAGAATGCATAGATTTCTATTTTGTACATCTCAACATTTCTGGCAACCTATTAAAGGTACTCAATCCGAACAGAGGGTCCCCATCTCAACAGATTCCAGCAACAACAATCCGATCAGAGGGTCTTATATTACTATTTCTTTGGCTTTGGGGGTAAAACATATTTGATTCGAGTCGAGGAACCCATCAAACAAAGCTCAGAGTTATTAGATATTGATTTTTGAAATTTGTTAGTTTCTCGAGATGAGTACTAATAAGTGCCGTCAGTTTCGTAAGCTGCGCGAGATGTGTACACCAAAACACAATTCAAACAGACAAGGATGGATAACTCTAAAATCAAGAGGTAATAATAACGCAATTTTGACTGAGTTCTGGGCCAGAAAGTATTCCCGATAATGAAAAATAATAGATTTCTAAAATCGATATCTAACAAATCTGAGCTTTGATGGGTGACTTCCTCGACTCGAATCAAATATTTTTGACCCCCAAAGCCATTGAAATAGTAATTGAGAGGAGTTTTATCGGATTGAGTACCTTTAACTTGTATTTTAACAAGAACTGACCTGTTTCTGAAATACTTATAGATATTCAAGCACATCTACATAGGTCATTATACTTCAGGGAGTTTATTGGGCGATTTCAGTATTGATGCAGTTATATATGGGCATAAAATTTAAGGGATACACACTGGGATACATTTAAATTTATGTAATACCAGTATAACGTAAGACTGCAGAGACCACAAATAATTTCTCTATTGAATCTTCCACCCAGTCCTCATATTTATATGTTGCCATTTGTATCATGTCTTTCTAACTTTCTGCAGTGGAACAATATGTCGCGATATATATCGTATCGTCAAAATTGTATCACGATAAGTATCATATTTTGGAAAACCGGATCGTTGCACCCCAAATATACGCATGCACAATAAAGCTACAAAACCAATAGCATGCAGATTCTCTTGGAACTTGGAAGCTGGTTGTTATGTTGGAACATTGTTTTAATTTGCCGCCATTTTAATTTCCATCACTTTTATGTTTCCTTATCATAGACCCTATGCAATAACATAATATAAAGCAATGGCAATGTGTCGACCAGTTCATATTTAGCATTATTACTCAAGTACCAGCAGTTCAATTTGAATACTATTAGATGATCTTGTTGGATACTGATGGACCAACATGAGTGAAAGGATACCCCCATACCATTGAACTTCATCATAGTTAGACCTTATTGAGGCAAGAAAATAGCAAGGTTTTTCAGCAATACAAACATTTAGCATTGGCCGCTCTCTAAACTGAGTGTCTGCCTACTGTCTGGGGAATATGCCAATAATGCCATGCTTGGTGTTGCACCTGTTAATTTTTTTTTTAACTTTTTCAGTTCGGTTTGCATACTTATGTACAGAGTGTCAATATCAAAATTTGCGGCCTTGACCATGACATATTGGATCTTGGTTTCGGATTTTTGGGTAATTTGTAAGCGTTATATATTATCACAACGAATCGGGCGGAAAACGAGACCCGATTGTGATACCATATCGTTACTATAACGGCATCAAACAGACCTGGTGTAAAATGAAGGTACATGGTCGACCGTATCATGAAACGTCTAGCGTCCGGTCAGTGACGGGTTAATATATTTGACTGGGGCGAATATTGACCCTTCATTAGACACAAAGAAGAGCCCTCTACGTGCCAGATTCCTCGATATATCGGACATCACACGCAATTTTAAATTCTGTTCCGCAAATTGTCATTCTGTTTAGCATTCCATTCCGCAGATGGTCATTCCCTAAATTACAGTAACAAACTCACGACTGAGTCGGTTGGGGGGGGGGGGTGAAAAACGTTCCGGACACGTAGGCGGGGTGGGTTCGTCATCATCGGCTCAAAAATATTTTTTATTCCGCAAGCTGAATATTTTTTTCCTCATGCATTTTTTTTCAAAACATCAATTTTGACCCATAAATGGCAATATACATTGTATACTGAAGTATATACTACATATAGCACTAGCAGTATGTCGTGTTACATAGGAATAAGTTATCACTTCTGAACCCCTCCCTCTGCTGGATGCACATAATTCATCACTCTTCCAGATTGTGACCCGAACAAAATATTTGGCACTATACATATAATGTACCTGCATGCTGCGACTCATAAAAAAAACCTTTTGCAAATAATTGTTTAAAAATAAAAATAAAACTAGGTACATCATATCACATTATGCTGATTGAAATGAAAACTGAAATTGTCTGAAAACTAAGACATGTAGCCTGCCACTGCCTGGCATCTTGATAACAGACCCGTGTACATATATTCAATTCTATCAACCTGTGTGATGTTCTACCGTATCTTCATTTATGATGCTCCTCACCAAGCACATGCAGAACAAGGCCGCACAATTTTAAGGGTACTCAAATTTACATCAAAGGCTGTGTCCATGCATGTGTACATGTATAATAGTAAACATCCTAATGTACTCAAAGAATGTGTTTTCCAGTCTAATAATGACTAAACCAAGGTTTCATTACAGGTCTTGTTCTAATAAGACTGGTGTTTTGCATGACTTGGCGATTTGGTAAGACAATTAAGGTTTATTGATGTACAATGACTGTGACCTCAGTACATTTCTGGATTTTTAATGTTTATAACTGCAGATTCACAGTCAGGACCAGTAGGAAAAGAAAGATGTGCCTTTATCGAAGTATGGAACAAGTGATAAAAATGAAACATAAAAAAAAACATGCATAAACAAAAAACCCACGCACTTCGGGTGAGAGTGTCTCCAACGGTGTAACAAAGCATTGTACAGTATGAATAACGAAAACATATGTGATACATTGAAGGGTTATGTTATCAAGTAGATAATTGCCACAAATCTTCGAAAAAGGAGGTGGGTCTCTGAAAACACACTGGAAAACATTTCGAAACAAAAATGATGGGAGTGGTATAAATTATGTCAAAATAAAAAAAAGCGCATACGTCGCGTGTCCGGAACGTTTTTTCACCACCCCCTGACTGAGTTGTTCAAGTAACAGGTTTAGACTTAAAGTTAAATGCTATAGTATCTACGGTATTAAGGCATTAGCGAACAATGAAAAAGTGGCAACTGATTTCGGGAATATACTGACAAACAATATGGCTGATTACCGCAGTCATGAAAGCGTGTAAAGAGCCCGGGATTAGGGATTATCATATATCTCAGGAATAGGAACACACAAGCAGCGTAAACATGGTTACCAAACACAGCATTGCGACCAATCGGATGGTCAGAATTGTTCTCTGAACGACTATTCCAGAAGTAAATAAAAAGGCTCACAGTTTGACACATTCAAACCTCACTTGAAGAGCTCGTATATACCTTCTGTGAGATTTAGCGACAATCGTCAACTTATCTTCATCCGCTACCAGTAATCATGGTAAGTACACTCATATAATTATATTGATGATCACACATTGAAATTTTGTTCACTCTGGATTTTGGAAAACACCTGTACTATAGACTCTCTGATGGAGAAACGCTGAATATGGTCTTCATATAGAAGTTTTGCGCGAACTCTTGGTGCTATATATATATTTTGTAATCACGCTTAATACTCTGGCTGAATTGACCACTCTCATCGGTTTTTTGTTGTTGTGATAATTAAAGGGATACTGTACCCAAATGTTGTCTTTGGTTTCTTTAGTCTCTGAGTTGTAAAATAAGGTAACCATATTTCCATTATTTGAAAGTCTGTTGAGTATACGAAGTAATGTTACGGATGGCAGATTAGCCGGAATGCGAATTGTCGTTATCGAGTTATTTTTGGACAGTTTTCAAGCAAATATATCAAATAAATGTTATATTATATGCATACTATAGTCCCATATACGCATTAACTTACTAAGTCATTGTATAGTCACTAGTCAGTGAGTGGCTTCAGTTTACGCCCAATATCAACATTTTTTTTACACGATCATGTGTGCCACGTTTTACCCAATCTACAATCCGTGAATTATTTTGATTACGTCTTGTATACGGAAATTTGTAATTTAATTTATGACTCCAGCCATAAATTTATATCAAATAATTAACTTTGATTTTAAGATAACCTATTAACCTGCACGTTTACAGAATACATCTTACTTAGTTTTCTATATATATTATCGATATTAGATCGTTGTTATCACGGGGAATTTATTGGAAATGGCGTACAGTACCCCTTTAAAGTTACCCAGTTTTCTGAAATTGAGATAAAGTTACCCATGCAGGTTTGGAGAATTGTGATAAAGCTAACCAAGTTAAAAAAAAATTCATGTATAGACAAAATTGCGCTAAAAATGGTATTTCCCTCACTTGTCACGTTTAAATTGCGTTCTGTTGTGAGATTTGCTTAACCTAAGTAACTTTATCTCAATTCTCCCCAAACCTGGGTAACTTTATCACATTTTCGGGTACCTGCATGGTTGAATTTATCACACACAAAAATACCGGTGAGAGTGACCAATTTAGCCTTACTCTTAGTCTAAGCCTGCTCGTACTACACCCAGCTAATATATTGGGATAGCGAGATGCTAGTTTTAGTACTAGAACGTCCCGTTGCCATTTGAATGGCATTAGTTACGCCCAGGGTTTGTGGCGGGAATTGTAGTCTATTTTACTCGATTTTATCTAACACATCAATACCTGATGCTATATATATCGAAAAGAGTGACATCTTATGGTCATAATGATGTATAATAATCAAACTTTCATCTTAAATTACACATAGAATATTCCGGTTTATTAGGACTAACATCGGTTTGTTTAAGTTCTAACTGAAAGCCGAAGTGTTCCGTAATGTACTCGGCTAAGTTTGACTTCTATGCCTCAACATCGTGTTAATATATTCCGCCACTGTTATGTGTTTATTTGTATTGTAAGAGATCCTACAATCCTCGTTAGTTAAACATTTCTTAAACGGAACGTCTCGCGATATATATGCAATTTTTAATTTGCGAACCTGCTAAGAAAACGATTTTTTTTTCGGGGTCGGTGCCCTTATCATTATTAATAACTCTCCAATAATGAGATTTCGCTTTTTAAATCCATTGTTATGTAAAAATTACTGTTACAGTATATAATTACAAACAACAGCCAAATGAGTCCAAACAAAAATAATAATAAAAAAATCGACGGTAAATATTGGAAAAGCTAGGTCAAAGTATTGGCTAATATTCTGAAAATCATATTTAGACTAAACTATTTGAATATAATACACGTACTAGTAATGATGTTTGTAAACAAAATCCCTGTAACAGTCTTGCTAACATTTGTTTCAACGCGCGAAATTTTGTTATTGGAGAACTATCAGAAATGAATATAAGAACAATGTTGATCTATTTCTCCATGCTCTTCTTAGTGGTGATGTGTTTACAAACATGTACATTTTTTTTTTGGCACATTGTCCCACTGTGATCGAGTGCCATGCATGGGTCCCTTTAAAATTTTGGGAAATTAAACGTTCATAAAATCGAGTAGAGGGAGCTATATTAGACCACATGCCCCTGTGGGAAATTACCAGATATACCAATATATACTATAACAGTGACTGCTATAGTATATATTGGTTTCGCTGTTACCCCCCCCCCCCCCCCCCCCCCCAGAGGCCTGTGTATTAGACACCTGAGTTTGGGTGTTATCGAGTATCGAATAATACGAAAGGGATCGAACACCGGTGAATATAACATCGAAGGTAATCAAATCAACTTGTTTACTACACCAGCCGTCTAATGAGTAATGACAAAGTTATCCAGGATAATGGACCGTACATGCAGGACTCCAGTGACTAATTAAATGACATAACAGAAAATGAGAAATTAATTAATTATATTTAAAAAGAAGAAAATAATACATTCATTATATCATCCAACTTCGGGTTGAACGCAGAACGTGCTATATATGATATTAATCAGTAATGCGCGGAGGTAAATTATTATCACTGCCAACTCCACATAATTCTCTCACCCAATAAGATGGTGAGAAAAATCTCTAAATTTAACATTTTGACTGAGATTTTTCAAAATATTTTACCGCGACATATATAACATTCAAATTTTGTTTACCGACAATTAACCTAGCTAGATGATAACGAAATTGATATAACACAACACCACGCACACACAATGACCAGTTAAAAATTAAACCGTGCTAGTGGTAGCGTTATACTATTGTTTGAACGCTGGTGGTTTCTGCTTTCAGCGTGAATGTATCTCCATCCATGTCGGCCAGGCCGGAGTCCAGATCGGTAATGCATGCTGGGAATTGTACTGCTTGGAACATGGGATCCAGCCGGATGGACAGATGCCATCCGATAAGACGATTGGTGGAGGCGATGATTCCTTCAACACCTTCTTCTCCGAGACTGGAGCCGGCAAACACGTACCCAGGGCCGTGTTCGTTGATCTCGAGCCAACCGTTATTGGTAAGTGCATGCATGGGTTACTTTATCACACAAACGCTTGGTAACTGGATACTGGCTGGTGGGTAATTAATTAGTTATTATTGATTCATTTATAGAGATGTTAAGATAATAGGTTCAATAGGCGTGTGTTGGACATATTAGCAAAACACTCCTACAACTAAATTAGTTCTAGAATATACTTCACGGAGGAGACGGTTTCTATTGGTGTGGCCCACAAACTGATTGAAGCACGAGGGTGAAACGGACGGTCTTGCAGATAAAGATGGATAACTCTAAAATCAAGTGGTAATAATAACCACTTAGAGTTATCCATCTTTATCTGCAAGACCGTCCGTTTGACATCGTGTTTCTGGTAATCAAACAATTGGAATCACAACTTCAAAATTCGATATATGATCAATCTGAGCTTTGACGGGTGGGTTCCTCGACTCGAATCAAATATGTTTTACCCCCAAAACCAAAAGAAATAGTAATTTAGGAGCGTCTGGTCGGATTGAGTACCTTTAACAAATATAGGCCAATATAACGAAGCACCTCTATAATAGACAAAACAAAATCAGTATCTTTGACACCAGTTGTCCCTAGTATTGTCCCAGAGCTACATAAATTAGAGGTAACAGTCGCTCTGTCTCCCGAAAGGTCTGTCTAATTTTAAAAGTTATTTTTGAGTTAAATGCCACTTTTTGAATTTGCGAATAATTTTGGTATCCGGGCGAACTTCAGATAGTTTTCTCCGACTGCTTTGGATATTGGTATGTGCATTACTCATAAAAACAAGTTCAACTTTGGGTCATGCCCCGACCACCTTTTTTGCTCAACGCTCGAGTTAATCGTTGATAGCCTCCGTAGATTTTTGTCGAGCTTCCGAAGCTGTCACAGTTTGAATTATTTCATGGAAGGACCCTGCTTGTGTATAGCAAAATTACACCAAATCTAATACAAATCCCAAAACGAGTATTGCCTTTCTGAACTCTTAAATTCATCTTTGTTTAGACACTGGTGCTAAAATATCAAGGTTTGATACGGAGAATCAGGGAATGGACTTCGGAGAATAAGTGGTTTACTCGGAGAATCAGATAAACGATTCTACAGTGTAGTTAAGAAACCAATCTTGAACTGACATAAACCATATTTAAAACGTATTTCTTTTTCTACAGATGAGGTCAGAACAGGAACATACCGCCAACTGTTCCACCCAGAACAGCTCATAACGGGCAAGGAGGATGCCGCCAATAACTACGCCAGAGGGCACTACACCGTTGGCAAGGAGATAGTCGATCTCGTCCTTGACCGCGTCCGGAAGTTGGCTGACCAGTGCACCGGTCTACAGGGGTTCCTGATCTTTCACAGCTTTGGAGGTGGAACTGGGTCTGGATTCACCTCATTGCTGATGGAGAGACTCAGCGTTGATTATGGGAAAAAGTCCAAGCTGGAGTTTGCCGTGTATCCATCTCCGCAGGTGTCCACGGCTGTGGTTGAGCCATACAACTCCATCTTGACCACCCACACGACATTAGAACACTCTGACTGCGCTTTCATGGTCGACAACGAGGCTATCTACGATATCTGTAGACGTAATCTTGACATTGAGAGACCAACATATACCAACCTCAACCGTCTCATTGGTCAGATTGTCAGCTCTATCACGGCCTCTCTGAGATTCGATGGCGCCCTCAACGTCGACTTGACAGAGTTCCAGACTAACCTGGTACCATATCCTCGTATCCATTTCCCATTGGTGACATACGCACCAGTCATCTCCGCCGAGAAAGCTTACCACGAACAACTGACAGTTTCTGAAATTACCAACGCTTGCTTCGAGCCAGCCAACCAAATGGTCAAATGCGACCCACGTCATGGAAAGTACATGTCTTGCTGCATGCTATACAGAGGCGATGTCGTTCCCAAAGATGTCAACGCCGCCATTGCGACGATCAAGACAAAGAGAACCATCCAATTCGTAGACTGGTGTCCAACTGGGTTCAAGGTCGGTATTAACTACCAGCCACCAACCGTCGTCCCGGGAGGTGACCTCGCTAAAGTACAACGAGCTGTTTGCATGTTGAGCAACACGACGGCCATCGCTGAAGCATGGGCCAGACTCGACCACAAATTCGATCTGATGTACGCCAAGCGAGCCTTTGTTCACTGGTACGTCGGTGAGGGTATGGAGGAGGGAGAGTTCTCAGAGGCCAGAGAGGACTTGGCCGCCCTGGAGAAGGACTACGAAGAAGTTGGCGTGGACTCTGGTGAGGCCGAAGGCGAGGAAGGAGGAGAGGACGAGTACTAAAGACATGTCACTCTTCGATTTGTTATTGCTGATATATTACTGTGACACTTTCGTCCAATAAAAGTATCATTTTGTTAATATTTTCATTCGCCGTTAGTCTTAAGAACCCATCTAACGAATTCCAAACTCCTACTTATAATCGACCCCACCATTGTCATACTTTTAAACATTAATTTTCCATTACTTAACTTGCGATCAGTTTGATCAGTATTAGTTATACATTGGTAAATGTTCTGTCCAACAACACAGAAATTAATACAAAGTGATTGTAAACTGTCTAACTGTTTAAAAAATCGGAATTTAGCAACAACAACAAAATGAGAGAGCATGTCAACTTACTAGCAGACCTGCAGACGACACTTTTATATCCATGTGTACACATGCATACCCACGTTTAGCCAGTAACTGTGTTCCATTCCACAATCATGCCGAAAGACTAATGTATAAACAATTTCACTTTTTGCATGGTGAAAGTAATCCCTTATGTATACTATAAAGGCCTTATCCCGTTTTATTACATAGCTCAGTTAATTACTTATTAATCGGATAATCGGATAATCGTCCTCCGCCTGCATTGGGACTACCGATAATTTCCCTGTCTCGAACAAAAATACAGCCCGTTATCATGGCTCATCACCCAACCACTGGTATTTGTAATACGAAACTTGAAATTTCCAACTGACTCTACGTGCTGAACCAGACCAAACTCACAGGTTCACATAATTCCATTGCACTCTATCCCATTGGCTTTAAATTTTTCAATTGGTACCTCAAACTTTTCAACTGTTCCAACTGATGGGCATTTGAGACCAAAATATACCAATATATACTATAACAGTGACTGCTATAGTATATATTGGTTTCGCTGTTACCCCCCCCCCCCCCATGTATACATGTAAATTAACAGGAATTGTGTTAGTGAATAAACTATGGTTAAACTAGAATCTGAGCAATTATTGAGAGACAACAAACAATGGATTTTAAGCGGTTGAAGATATTATTTTATTTTGGTACCAAGAACTGCTAGAATAATTGCTAATTTCACAAAAATAGCTTATTTTGTCTTGGATCCATGAAAGTGTGAAAGGAGGCTTCATTTGAATCAGAATGTTGAGTTAGATTTTTAATTGCGCCCACTGACATTAAAATCAGCGATTTTTCAATTTGTGGTGGCCATTTTGGCAGCCATCTTGGATTTGGGTGAATAATCATCAACTCAGGTATAAGAAGAATCCTACACATATATAGGCATTGGTTGAGTTTAGATAACAATAACACTCATTTATTCGAAACCGACATTGCGTTCTCAGCGTCGATTCGGCTTTGACCGGATTATACCGGCATTTGGAAATACAGAACATACTAGTATCTGACAAAAATTGCAGCAAGAAATGTATATTATAGTCCCACTGTGTGCGTAAATGACTCTTTTATCCGATAAATGTATAAAATCACACCAAGATGCCAATGTTTCCCCACAGAGACAAACGATAGGTTGTGAAATGTAAAAACAAAAAGGCATATTTTCACATTTCTGCGACAATCTTGGCCGCCATATTGGATTTTAGTACCGGATGTTTTTGCTAATTTGTAAGGGTTGTATCTCAACGAATCCAGCGGAAAACAAGACGGCGTATGGTATTATCTTCACTATAACGGCGATCAAAGAGACCTGGTGCATAACAAACAAAATGACCGCCATCGATGGACGCCATCTTGTATGGAGTCTCTGCGGCCACTTTGTTTCTTGTTAACAAGCGAAAACAATTAGAGGAGATATTACGGAAGAACATTTAGTCTACAGAGTCGTTATCTCGTGGGAGACCGGATTCGGAATCTGGATTCAGATACAAATTAGACCCCATACGACTTGGTTCGGTAAACGAACAGACCAGAAATTGGCAGAATCAGTAAACGAACAGACCGTAATCTCAATCTCGTGGTAATCTGGACTAGACGCTGGCTCTATGAGGCTACATCGTTACACTATGCACGCCGTCATGGCGGCGAACAGAGCAGAGCGTCGGAGCGTCATAGAGCCAGTATCTAGTCCAGTGGTAATCCAGATTCGGATTCGGATTCCGATTATGGACTCAAATGTTCGTAATGTAAACAAACCGAGATTTCGCCACCTCGGAGTTTAAAAACACAATAAAACATAAGAATCCGTCTCTTGTGTACAAATTATTGCAGAATATAAACGATCTATATCAAAGAATTTTAAAAGCGGAGACAAATTTGTTTTATCGAATGTAAACTGGGAGAATATTACTGAAATTAGCCAAATAATAACGCTATTGATAGTAACGCTGGGGGAGCACTTCGGTTGATGGCGAAGCAAATCATTGTCGATTTTATTGTCACTTTCATATGTCCATTTCATAATTCCATCCATAAAATACATCCCGAATGCATGTTACTGTACATTAGTTGGAAAATAAAGCTTTGCTCATGAAGCTAATGTTGTGGTCTTGTTATCGCAGGTGAACTGCATCTCCCAATCGCACAAACAAAAATGTAAAGCATATTCTAGGATCTCAGGACTATATAGTGGAAATGTCAGTCAATTTATTGATTAAGTACCCACACGTACAAGTTCTAGGGACGTGGCTCGAGGTTTCCTCAAATTTCCGGCCAACTGCACCCCCCCCCCCCCCATTGAACCAAACATCAATCTCACAGGTTCGCAGAATTCCATTTGCACCCCTTGGAAATAGCCAACCTGACACACACTAAGATTGGAAAATTAACAACTTTTACTGGTTGAAAAAATCAAACAATGAGAACAATTCCAACCTATATATGGTGTCAAATTAATGTCCAACTAATGTTGTGACATGCATGAAATTTCCAACTGCTGGAAATGTACCAAAGTTTAGTTTAAACATATTTATTTCAAATATTTGTCAAATTTAGATAACACATGCTATATAACACATACATTTGTTTATACATACAATGGGATTGGAGGACAAGTGCTGACTCACTGAAGGGTACCCCCTCTCCCATATGTTATTACAGTGAAAAAATAAATAAATAATTAGTAATGGCAAAGCAACATGACTACCAAAACAAGTTGAACATATTTTCAGATCACCGGTCACCCCCTCTCCCGAGTTAGTCGTAAGATTGTATATGTATTTATTTATAATCGGGTTTTTTGTTGCGTTTGCTGGCTTGTACGTATCATTATTTGGAACAGTTAGTCAAAAGAATCCTGATTTTTCCTCATGTATGAATGTAAGCAAATCGTACCAAGTTGTACCAAAGTTCGGGGGGGGGGGCGGGGTCGAGACACCCAACCAACCCCTGTCGTCACGTCCCTGTGCAACTGACAAGTTTCGTGTGTTCTTCACAACATCTTCGGAATTTGATTCGGGAGGCCTAGAGCTGTTAGAATTAAATGCTTGCCCTCATCAATAAACACACTTTAACTTGAAAAAAAGATGCGATTAAGTCGGATTGGCAGCAAATTATGTGCCGTGTATATACGCATAGAAGAAAAGCATGACTTTCACAACAAACATGAACTTTATAAATATAAGATACAAATGATACTTGTGTCAAATACATGA
Organism: Siphonodentalium dalli; assembly: GCA_032622095.1. NCBI lineage: Eukaryota > Metazoa > Mollusca > Scaphopoda > Gadilida > Siphonodentaliidae > Siphonodentalium > Siphonodentalium dalli. The sequence goes on along the minus strand of CP136063.1, from coordinate 90,414,615 downwards.
GCCATGTTTGACGCTGGGAGAACATTAAACATAGTTTCGGAAACCACGTGGATTTCAAAATCTGACCTAGAATCGGGAATTAGCCCCCGTAATCGGCTTTGGATTCTGAATCCGGATTCCCACGAGATAACGACTCGGGCCCCTGGGGAAAATTACTAAACTACCAATATAGACTATACCAGTGTAAAGGTTCCAATGATCGATTTTGGCTAAAACCATGCACACCAACAATCGAAACTCCACAAATTCTAGAAATCGCTTCGTTCGATTTCGCCGAGTTACATATCAAACGAAAGGGAATGTTAATGCCAATAAGACACACTAGGATATTTTGGCTGCAATTATCTATATCTAAAATTTCTAGGGTTTTGATGGTGTGGCTTTAGCCAACATCGATCATTGGAATCTTTACACTGATATACATGTAGTCTATATTGGCGTTTTAGTAATTTCCCCCAGGGGCCTATGATTTAATTAGTAGAGTTAAGTTGAGTCCTGTAGGGACAGAAGTCAAACAATATCTCCTGGACTAAATGATATATGTTTCAGGTATTCAACAAAAAAGGGTAGGTAATCTTTTTATAATATAACACTTAATAAAGATGCACAATCCGAATTAACGCTTCTAAATTACTATTTCTTTGGCTTCGGGTGTAAACAAATATTTGATTCGAGTCGAGGAACCGACCCATCAAATCTCGTAGTTATCAGATATCGATTTTTTAATCTGGCAAATATTCGACGAATGCCGACCAACGTACATACCGGTAGGCTACTCTCGATAACAAATTTCGTTGAACAAAATGTTGATATAAAACACTTTTTGGTCAATTTTATACCATAGTTGACAGTGGTTAGCATTATTTATTTTTGGCAATTAATCGATTCTGATAACTGGAACGGCATTTCAAGAAATGTTTTTGTATGAATCTGATCATATTGGGGACCATCAAACTGGATTGTGTACCTTTAATGTTCAAAATTAAATTATTAACTCTACTTAATTAGAGCAGCGATATATATAATGTATATACCTTACGTCATGATTAAAGAGCGCGTGTCAGTGTTTACAAACTGGAAAGAGCCCAGGCCTAAAGTTGAATTTGACACGTTCTGGAATTATCGATTGATCAAGTGGTGTTATAAAATCGTCTTTTTTGATTGGTCAGTTGACAGTGTAGACGCACTGATCAATGGGTATACACATGATTGGCGACACGTTCCTGGTAATTGTTAGTTTCACGTCAGCGAGCTACAGTGAAATATATCGGAACATATACAGTGAAATAATAAAACGCGATTTCACTGTAGCTCCGAAGAGATAGATAAGACGATCTACGTTACAGTAATTTCCCACTAGTTTATAGACAAGCATATAATAAACCGTTCTATGCAGAGGGCTAATTCACCTATGAAACCAAATAAACAAACTTGTCGAGATACACGAACAACGCTACCCTCCTGCACTTACTAGTATCAGGTATTCGACATCATCGGATGCTATATTACAGCACAGTGAGGGTGTGCTGGACGTTTAGTACATGCACCTTGGTACTTGATCGTTTAGTTTAGTACCATTTTTTTACCCAAATGTTTTGGTCAGTTGGTACCAATCTTTATGGTTGTTTGGTACAAATTCAATATTCATCGTATTGTATAGTTTTCCTCTATATATTGCATGTAATTGTCATTTTATTTTAATGTTAGTATATCCATATTGGCCCGATTTGAAATGGTATATGTGGGGGGGGGGTGATAACAGATAACACTCTTTATTATCTACCGCTTTTGTGCGACAAAACCATCGACGCTCTTTACAAGAGATGATTATTGTAATTTTTACAGAGAAAAATGCAAACCCTTAAACTTGACACCAAACTCACAGGTTCGCAGAGTTCCATTTGCACACCCCTAAAATTGGCCTCAATATTTAAGTTCCGCCTTCCTAATTAACGCAATTATCGCCAATTATAAACGTAGAAACTATTGCCAAGTTATACTCCGTCTGAACGACAACAAGAATGATGGACCTTGATTCAATTCGTTCGAGGCTTCTTTTCGTTTTCGGTCGAGATATTACAAGAAATATGTCGAAAAAAGAATTGTTTGATTTTCCGACCAGTAATTTGAGTGGAGAATTTTAGAACATCAGCATATTTTTCTACTTTTGGTGTGACTGATATGGCCATTAGTTGGAAAATTCCCAACAGCTGGAAAGCTTGAGGTACCATGTGAAAAGTTTAGGCCCAACGGGGTGCAAATGGAATTCTGCTAACCTATGAGTTTACACTGTTTTCAGGGGTTGGGGTGCAATTGGAAATTTCAAGTTTCGTATTGTAAATAATAGTGGTTGGGTGATTAGCCAGGAAAACCGGTTGTATTTTTGACAAGGAAATTATCTGTGGTCCCGTGCAATGGAGGCGGAGGACGATTATCCGATTATCAAGTAATTTTCGGCATGCTTGTGGCACGGAAGACATTTACAAGTGAAACGTTGGGATGCATGGGTGCACAAGGTTGTAAAAGTGTCGTCTGCAGGGCTGCTAGCAAGTTGACATGCTCTCTTTAAATTATTTTTTTGGGGGGCTAAATTCCGATTGTTTAAACAATACGGAAGTTTGATATCACTTTGTATTATGTGTGTGTGGTCGACCGGACATATCTTGTCACATTGTACAACTTACTGATTAAACTTATAGCAAGTTAAAGGTACTCAATCCGATCAGACGCTCCTAAATTACTATTTCTTTGGCTTCGGTGTAAAAAATATTTGATTCGAGTCGAGGTACCCACCGATCAAAGCTCAGAGTGATCAGATATCGATTTTTGAAGTTTATTAAATTCTCGAGATGTGGCCCAGAAAACACGTGGTCAAGAAGATGGATAACTCTAAAATCACGTGGTTATTATTACCACTTCATTTTAGAGTTATCCATCTTCATCCACAATGTGTACGTTTGACCACGTGTTTTCTGTGTCACATCTCGAGAAATTAACAAACTTCAAAAATCGATATCTGATCACTCTGAGCTTTGATGGGTGGGTTCCTCGACTCGATTCAAATATTTTTACCACCCCCCCCCCCCCCGAAGCCAAAGAAATAGTAATTTGGGAGCGTCTGATCGGATTGAGTACCTTTAAACAATTGAAAATTAACGTTTTTATGACAAATGGGTGCACATGGGGTCGATTATAAGTAGGAGCTTGGAATTCATTAGGTGGGCTCAGAAGATTAACAGAGAACGAAAGTATTAACAAAGCGATACTTTTATTGGATGAAAATGTCACAATAATATATCAACAATAACAAATCGAGAAGTCAAATGTTATCAGTACTCGTCCTCTCCTCCTTCCTCGCCTTCGGCATCACCAGAGTCCACGCCAACTTCTTCGTAGTCCTTCTCAAGGGCGGCCAAGTCCTCTCTGGCCTCTGAGAACTCTCCCTCCTCCATACCCTCACCGACGTACCAGTGAACAAAGGCTCGCTTGGCGTACATCAGATCGAATTTGTGGTCGAGTCTGGCCCATGCTTCGGCGATGGCCGTCGTGTTGCTCAACATGCAAACTGCTCGTTGCACTTTAGCGAGGTCACCTCCCGGGACGACGGTTGGTGGCTGGTAGTTAATGCCGACCTTGAACCCAGTTGGGCACCAGTCTACGAATTGGATGGTTCTCTTTGTCTTGATCGTGGCAATGGCGGCGTTGACATCCTTGGGAACGACGTCGCCTCTGTACAGCATGCAGCAAGACATGTACTTTCCATGACGTGGGTCGCATTTGACCATCTGGTTGGCTGGCTCGAAGCAAGCGTTGGTAATTTCAGAAACTGATAGTTGTTCGTGGTAAGCTTTCTCGGCGGAGATTACTGGTGCATATGTCACCAATGGGAAATGGATACGAGGATAGGGTACCAGGTTAGTCTGGAACTCTGTCAAGTCGACGTTGAGGGCGCCATCGAATCTCAGAGAGGCCGTGATAGAGCTGACAATCTGACCAATGAGACGGTTAAGGTTGGTATATGTTGGTCTCTCAATGTCAAGATTACGTCTACATATATCGTAGATAGCCTCGTTGTCGACCATGAAAGCGCAGTCAGAGTGTTCTAATGTCGTGTGGGTGGTCAAGATGGAGTTGTATGGCTCAACCACAGCCGTGGACACCTGCGGAGATGGATAAACGGCAAACTCCAGTTTGGACTTTTTCCCATAATCAACGCTGAGTCTCTCCATCAGCAATGAGGTGAATCCAGACCCAGTTCCACCTCCAAAGCTGTGAAAGATCAGGAATCCCTGCAGACCGGTGCACTGGTCAGCCAACTTCCGGACGCGGTCAAGGACGAGATCGACTATCTCCTTGCCAACGGTGTAGTGTCCTCTAGCGTAGTTATTGGCGGCATCTTCCTTGCCCGTTATGAGCTGTTCTGGGTGGAACAACTGGCGGTATGTTCCTGTTCTGACCTCATCTGTAGAAAAAAAAATACGTTTTAAATATGGTTTATGTCAGTTCAAGATTGGTTTCTTAACTACACTGTAGAATCGGTTATCTGATTCTCCGAGAAAACCACTGATTCTCCGAAGATTGTTCTGATAGTTTAGCACCAGTGCCTAAAGCAAGATGGATTAACAAAGTTTAGAACGGTATTACTCGCTTATTGGATGTATATAGATTGGGGTGTATTCTTGGTTCACTGCCCTTCCGTGGACTAATTCAGACTGGCAGCTACTGATGCTATCAACGATTCACTGGAGAGTTCGGCAAAAATGTCGAAATCTTATTAAATGAAAGTGTCAATGACGTTGTTGTTCGTTGCTTTATTCGTTGAATTGTTGGACAATTCTCACAGAAAGCCTCTCGATTTTGAGCCATTGAAGTATATATAGAGCTCTCAGATTAATATCGAAACTCACTGACGAACATACCAACAGGGTATAAATATTACCAAAAAATTTACCAAAATCCAAACCATTCGGAGAACTGAAGTTATCGCTCGGATACCAAAATAATTCGCAAATTCAAAAAGGGGCATTTAATTCAATCGTAGAGGTCCATTCAAACTTGGCCATTATTTCCCCATATATATACAATTTCACGAAACGCTATCAAATATTGTTGGACAAACCTTTCGGGAGTCGGACGAATTTTTAATCTTAATTTCTGTAGTTAATTCGGATACAAAATTAGGGACAACGGATGTCAAACACACCGGTTCGGCGCCGAACTCCAACTGATCTTGACATGCCTATATATATATATATATATATATATATATATATATATATATATAGATAGCGGTATTTCGTTAAATTGGCTTATAATTGTTAAGTGTCGTCTCCTCTATATAAAGTTTATTCTGGAACTAATTCGGTTGTGGGAGTGTTTGGCTAATTTGTTCAACACACGGCTGTTAATATCTTAAAGTGATGTGGAACTCTCCGGTAGGGTGATCAAATAGAAAAGGAGAATAATCTTGTTCACAGTAGTTACTTTTACAAAATAAATGACAATACACACCGTCATTCTTATGTATTAATTAAATGCAGTGACTATCGATGGTAAAATCATTTTCGTTAGTTTATCGCCGAATCGAGTAGTAAATATTTACAAATGAGCGTAATTTAGACGCTGTTTTCAGATTTTCGGCGGTGTTAGTAGAATTGTGCATTCTTCCAATTGGCATAGTGCCTGAATACTAACTAATCAGTTTCACGCACCAGAACAAGTACAAAATATGTCTTTAAGCATTTCATGACGAAAGCTGCGCTGGTGCAGCATTAAAATCATGTGCCAATGCATTGATTCTCTTATAAAGGAAGAATCGTATATAAGAAAATGCACTGGCTTACAAGGTCAAGGCAAATATTTAATATTGGTATGCTAATGTATTAACTTATATATACGAGGCTCCACACGCGAGACTCGCATATATAGAGAATGCATTGGCACAGTTTTTCGCAAAATTTCAGGAATCTCCAGCCATGCAGGACTAGTTAACATTCCCATAATTGAATAAATAAGAATGATTTTTTTACCCACCAGCAAGTATTCAGTTGCTAATGGTACTTATGGGGTTGGTGTAAGAAAGTAACCCATACATGCACTTACCAATAACTGTTGGCTCGAGATCAACAAACACGGCCCTGGGTACATGTTTGCCGGCTCCAGTCTCGGAGAAGAAGGTGTTGAATGAATCATCGCCTCCACCAATCGTCTTATCGGATGGCATCTGTCCATCCGGCTGGATCCCATGTTCCAAGCAGTACAATTCCCAGCATGCATTACCGATCTGGACTCCGGCCTGGCCGACATGGATGGAGATACATTCACGCTGAAAGCAGAAACAACCAACGTTCAAATAATAGTATTATGCTACCATTAGCACGGTTTAACTTGTAACTGGTCGCCGATAAAATTCGTACCCTGTTGAAATAAGTATGTGCGTGGGTGGGGGGGGGGGGGGGGGGGGGTTATACATTTTACATTTAATATTGTGATTTTATGTTATATCAATTACGTTATAATCTATAGTTTAATAGCTGGTCACGATTGTTATATATATCGCGGTAAAATATTTTGTAAAAGCTTAAGTCAAAAATTGACTAAAAATTTTCAATTCAGAGATTGTACAACGTTCTCACCATCTGATTGGATGAGAGAATTCTGTGGAGTTATGGGATAAATAAAACACCCAATATATGGGTAACCATATCCAAATGGTTCAATTCTCTACATTCTAAATTGTGGGAGGAGTTGACTCTTACACAATGATGGTACCCAATATGAAAACTCACCAAATGTATATATTTAATTAACATTTACTTAGCATTTTTTTTCGTCTATGATTAAATACCATGTTTGAAAATGATACTAAAGGTACTCAATCCGACCAGACGCTCCGACCAAATTACTATTTATTTGGCTTCGGGGGTAAAAAATATTTAATTCGAGTCGAGGAACCTACCCATCAACGCTCAGAGTGATCAGATATCGATTTTTGAAGTTTGTTATTTCTATTGTTTGTGGCCCAGAAACATGCCGCCAAAAGGATTGTCTCGGTCAAAATTGGGGATGAAGAAGGTTAACTCTAAAATCAAGCGGTTATTATTACCACTTGATTTTAAAGTTATCGATCTTCGTCCGTAATATGTCCGTTTGACCACGTGTTTCTTGGCCAATTATTAGTACACATCCCGTGAAAGAACAAACTTCAAAAATCAATATCTGATCACTCTGATCTTTAATGGGTGGGTTCCTCGACTCGAATCAAATATTGTTTACCCCCGAAGCCAAGAAATAGTAATTTAGGAGCGTCTAATCGATTTGAGTACCTTTAATATATATAATTCAATGTTTGTGTATTACTGTGGGAGAGGAGTAATGGCTAAGTGCCATCAATTGAGCCCCGATCCCTTTGTGATATAATTAATTATTTCAATAAAATATGTTTAATCTAAATGAAGGTACCCAAAATCAAAAGGTTCAAAGTCAAGAAAGGAGAACAACTCGATGAAAGGAGGAGTGGATTACACAATGAAGGTATCCGTAATATGTGATGGACACACGAACGGACAGACGGACGGGTGTCATTTCTATATATATTCTCCACTCAACACATCAGTCGTACCGGTATACTCGCTTCATCCTATTTCGACTTATGTTGACCATCAATCATTTACAAACGTCCAAAATACTGATGATTCATTTGTGTGACCACTTATAATATATCAAATCTAAGCTAATGTGAGATTTCCGCCACCTATTAAACTGAACTGAATCAACTGATGCTCAACTCTAACACACAAACGAAGTAATTTCACATTTGTCAGGGGCTCCAGACAGAAGACAAGACACGGAGTCAGCGTTCACACAAACTATAGCACCGAGTGTTCACACAAATTATAGCACCCAGCGTTCACACAAAAATGTTGCAAAAAGATAATATTCAAGAGTCTGTCCAACAGTGTTATCCAAGATCCAGTGTGAACCATATTGCTAAATGTGATCGACGTTATGAATATATAAGTGTACTTACCATGATTACTTGTAGCGAAGAAGTTGTCCTGAAAGGAAATAAAATTTACGATCGTCGCTAATCTCACAGAAGGTATGAGCTCTTCAAGTGATGTTCGAATGTGTCAGACCCTAAAACTGTGAGCCTTTTTATTTACTTCTTGAATAGTCGTCCAAAGAACGGTTCTGCCCATCTGATTGGTCGCAATGCATTGTTTGGCAACGCGGCTTTCATTGCTTGTGTGTTCCTGTTCCTAAGATCTATCATAATCCCTAATCCCATGACACACATATACTGCATGCGACAAACAGCGATATTGTTAGTCAGTCTATGCCAGAAAAAAACAAAACAATTAGCTCTGTTTCATTGTTCGCTAATCCCTTAATCCGGCAGATACTATAGCATTTAACGTTAAGTCTAAACTTGTTAAATGAACAACTCGGTGCATTAGTAAGTTTGTTACTGTAATTTAGTCTTTTATATGTCGAATTAATAGATGCATGTAACGGTAAATATAGAATTGTCATAAGACTATATAGTACATACATTGTATCTGATAATCCATAATCATATAATCCTAATAATTCTTGAATACGAAGGAACATATAACTACAACACGTATTAACACGTATTTATTGCAATGCTAGTTATAGAGCTCATACCGAACATCTAATAAAAAAAGAAGGAATATTGAACCTCAATGACATATTTAGAGTTAATGCAGCTTGATTTATGACTGGACTGGAAATAACTTCAAACGTGCTACTCTTATTCTCTCGCGAAAAATACGAGAAATGTGAACAATATACGACTGATAACACCCAAATCATCATTTTCAGCATCTCTCCCAAAAATAGTCTTTCCCAGACATTGGAATTAAATTGATAAAAAATTAAGAGGATGTAAATTTAGAGCCATACGTTCAAGAAAACTCTATCACATCAAATCATAATTTAGCTAGTTCCATAGAAATAATTACATAAGAAATCGGATACCGACATGTACCCGTGCTCTCCATACTTTCCAAATATCTATCTACGAACAACGTATAGATAATACATTCAGATCCACGTGAATTCGGTCAGTGATTCGTCGAGTTTCGTTGAAATGATATGGGTGGGGGCGATATTTTTTGGATGGAAATAATGACAAGCGACGTGCTCCCCCAGCGTTAATATAAAAAATGGCTAATTTCAGTAAAATTCTCCCCGTTTACACTCGACATCACACAGTTGTCTCCGTATTTGAAATACTTTGATATGGATCGTTAATATTCTGCAATAATCTGTACCCAAGAGACGAATTCAGTATTCCCATATTTTCACCCCAAAATCAAAATAAAACATGATTCAAAGATTTGAAGCTAATACGACCTAATCTGTTTGACACTCTATATTGTGCGAAGTAATGCTAAGGCAATCGCCTCGCAATGAGGATGCATTGAGTATCGAAATTGTTTTGAAGTCACTGGCTAGATTGTCTCTGAAAGCTCAAACTTTACAACTGACACCCATAAGGTGTGGAAAATTTCCAACTCATATAGTCATGCATTCCAGACCAAAAGTAGAAAAATATTATCCTGTTGCCTGTTGGTCTAAAACATATTCCCAACTATATACTGGTTGGAATTTCAAACAAAGTGAACAATGTCAACCTATATATGGTGTAAAATTTCCATCTAATGTTGTGTAAGACATGACATTTCCAATATTTTGAATTGGGGTAGGGTAACCACACATCAACATCAATTAGCACATACCCTGGTTAAGCTGTAATGCTAATTTACTATGATACTTTTACAGGTCGTGCTGAATTTCTATGATGCTATAGACACGCTCTATAGTAAATTGTCTGCAAACTTATCGGTTATAACCCATAACCTTATTCGAAACAAGAGTTATATCTTATAATTTAATCCGTCATTTTACAGGAGAACCACCCTAAGTAGAAGGCAGAAGTAAAATAAATGAAATACTTTCCGAATAAAATCAAACGCGCGTAAAGTTGAAACAGACACTCTTGACATCTAATTATCGATCAATTAGTGTCGACAGAAATTCGGCGTTTTTGATTGGTAATTATGCACTTATGATTAGTAGGAAGTATTCTTGCTGAGTGTTGTTCAAATTGCTGTACTATTAAAAGTAAAAATGCCGTATAACTTAGCAACTTTGAGTTTAAGCTTCAATAAGGTGCATATATAAAAAAGAATACCTAAAGTTTGTGTTTAATACCGAAATATCTCATTCGTGTCTGGAAAGAAAAAGCGAGACACCCCCCCCCCAAACATAAAACATACAACATAATGTCACACCTCTTAAAGGGGTACTGTACCCCAATTTCAATAAATTCCCGGTGACAATAGCGATCTAGTATCAATATTATATTTTAAAATAACTAATTTGAGTCGACGATGTCTACTGAAAACGTTCCGATTAACAGGCTACTACAAAAGTAAAATTGAATTATTTAATATAAAATCATTTATGGCTGGAGTCATAAAATGGAGAATTATGCCAGTACGAGTTACCGTTCTTGAAATCGTATCTGTTGCGTGTCTTTTATCGACGGCCGTTCTCGAACATTATTGAGTTGCAAACAAAACATGTTACCCGCAAAAGAAAGGCCCGTTATAACCGATTCGGAAAAAGGAGTCAAGAGTCATAAAGCGTCAAGTATTTTATAGGGAGTGAGATTGTTCGATGGAAGAGGTTGAAGGCGTCAAGTGAAGCCGTGAACAATGAACTTCCGCTTCTTCTTGCGACCTGAGTCTTCTCCGGTGAAGGTCAATAACATGGCGCGTAGTTTGAAATCGTAATATTTTTGTTTCCAAGATCAATATTTTCTTCGCTAAATTGGGTTTATACGAAACTCATATAACACGAACACAATCTAACTTGAAAGTTATTTCAATTGGCGTAAATAAAAAAATTGTCTATCCCTGTGTACAGTACCCCTTTAACCATACAGTTTCAAACAGTAGAACCTGATCTAGAAGATATTAGTGAAAAAAGTAATATTTTCCAATTCTGGCGGCCATTTTGGCGGTCATCTTGGATCCAATTTTGTCCTATAAACGTGGAATTATGTTTTATTTAACTTCATAAAAATGAAATACATTTGTGTACATTTGACAAGGTTTCCTCGCTATAATTTGCGTCAAACTGACTTAGTGCCTAGTGATTAACGCCGTGATTAACGCCATCTTGTCTGGTGTCTGCGCCTAATAAGGAAGATATTACCCACCCCCTGTCGCCACGTCCATTTGCACTACGTTAGTATAGACGCATTACTTTGACTTACAGCAATATCAGGTTTCTTTCCCCGCCGATTTCATTATTATTACATTTTGCTATTTCACGTCGGAGGAAACCGTCTTGGATTACCTTTTCTATAGAGTGATCCCTCTTTGTTCATTAGAAACTCATTGCCATGGTTATTGCATTTCAAATTAAATTTCATTTTGATATTGTTTATTTGGACCACTTTCAGAGAAGTCTTCAACGTTTTTCGCATTTCAAGTGTTAACAGTTTTTCACGTCTCTCCGTTCTTTATTACCCCGCTGGTTTTTTTTCACTCATCCAGTGAAGCGGTCCATCCGTTCGTGTGTGTAAATTGACTTGATTGGTCCCCCAAGAATTTAAACCTCATTAGTCCTCGTTATTAGTTGATTGATATAAATTTCTGGAATTTCGGGACACAGATCTAGCAACCAATAGGTGGAAGCTGAAAATTCAGGAGCGATCGCCCCAAGCTCCTGTTTATTATCGTCTACATGTTATGTTACATGTATATATTAATTCGACCAGACAAAAATGCTAAATAAACATTCACTAAATTACGTATGCACCGAGTTCAATTAACACGTTTAAACTTAAAGGGATACTGTACTCAAATGTTGTTGTCGGTTTATAATAGTCTCTGAGTCGTAGAATAACGTAACCAGATTTCCATTTTCTGAAGGTCTGTTGAGTACGAAGTAATGCTACGGATGGCAGATTAGCAGGAATGCGAAAATACAAATTATCGTTGTCGAGCAATTTTTAAATTTTTTGTTACAACTTTCAAGCAAATGTATATATCAAATAAATGTTATATTATATGCATACTAGTCCCATATACTCATTTAAGTTATTGTTTAGTCACTAATCAGTCAGTGAGCGGCTTGCACGAGTTTACGCCCCGTATCAACATATTTTGTTACATGATCATGACGTTGCCCAATCCACTATGCTCCAGCCATCAAAACTTTGATTTTGAGATAAGCTATTAACCTGAACGTTTACAGAATACATCTTCGACTCAAATTATCTATATATTATCGATATTATGTCGTTGTTATTACCGGGAATTTATTGAAAATGGCGTACAGTAGCCTTTTAAAGTTCAATGCTAGTATATGTGGGATTATTGGATTAGCGACCAATGAAAAAGAGCCAACCGATTTTTTTGGGAATATACTGACGAACAATACGGGTGATAACCGCAGGTATGAAAGCGTGTAAAGGGATTAGGGATTATCATATTTCTTAGTAACACACCAGCAACGGAAGTCGTGTTACTAAACATAGCACTGCGACCAATCAGATGGGCAGAACCGTTCTCTTGACGACTATTCAAGAAGTAAATAAAAAGGCTCACAGTTTTAGGGTCTGACACATTCGAACCTCACTTGAAGAGCTCATACCTTCTGTGAGATTAGCGACGATCGTCAACTTATTTCCTTCAGGACAACTTCTTCGCTACAAGTAATCATGGTAAGTACACTTATATATTCACATCGTAGGTCATGCACATATAGAAATATGGTTCACTCTGGATTTTGGATAACACGTATGGACTCTGTTGGAGAGACTCTTGATTATTATATGTACACAACATTTTTGAGTGAACGCTCGGTGCTATAGTTTGTAACTTTCTGTGAACGCTCGGTGCAAAAGTTTGTGTGAACGCTGACTCCGTGTCTTATCTTTTGTCTAAAACCCCTGAAAGATGTTAAATTACTTCGTTTGCTTGTAAGAGTGGAGCATATCAGTTCAGTTTAATAGATGGCGGAAATCTCACATTAGCTCAGATTTGAAACGAAAGTCCCACTATACGTGTAGACTATAGAGATCCACGAATTTTCTGAATTCCCGCTGTTTTAATTCTAGAACCTTTCTGTTTATACTTGGTATTATAGCATGTCTATAAACGTGCTTGAAAATGTGCACACGGCTGACGCTCCTACGTGGATATATTAAGTGATCACACAATTTAATCATCAGTATTTATGGGACCTTTGTAAAGTATTGCTGGCCAACATAAGTCGAATTAGCATGAAGCGAATATACGACTGATGTGTTGAGTGGATAATATATATAGAAATGACACTCCTCCGTTCACCGATTTATTCCCCTTTCTTAACTTTTTGACCCTTTTGATTTTGGGTACCTTCATTTAGATTAAACATATTTTATTGAAATATATATATCACGAAGGAATCGGAGCACAAGTGATGTCACTTATTCATTGCTCCTCTCCCACAATAATACACAAACAGTGAAGTACATACATTGACATCACTGCAAACATGGCATTTCATCTCTCTCATCCAGTCAGAAGGTGAGAACAATCTCTCAATTGGACATTTTGAGTCAATTTTTATGTTTACCCATACCATAGTATGGTAAACATAGTGTCGTTGTCCGGATTGACCACTTGTCGTGCGTCCGTCCGTCCGCCTGTCTGTCTGTCTGTCTGTCTGTCCATAGACACTTTACGCATGGTGCGATAACTGAAATATTTTCTATCTGATCGGAACCAAATTTTTTATATGAATTTCTCAGCACAAAAGACAGATCGAGTTCGAATATGGGTTTGATCCGACTATTTTTAACTGAGTTATGCCTTATGGCCCTTTTTCGAAAAAAAATATTCACTCTTAACAAAAAAACAATTTTTTTAGATTGAATTCCTTGCTCAATTTAAAAAAATAAGAATAAATACATAAATAAATGAAAAAAATATATATAATAAAATATAAATATTTTTAAATTAATTAAAAACAAATTGTTTTTTTAAAGTTAACAAAATTTGAAAAACTAACACCATTATAACTCTGCCAAGGGTACCCCGAGTCACCACACCAAATTTTTTTAAATCGGTCCAAAATCTTGTGTAAAATACTGGTAAATTTGTTTGGAGCGACATTAAATCCAATTCACCAATTGCATCCCATGCCTTTGGACTACTTAGCTATTGATAAGACTATACTATTTTCTGATGTCTCTTATGCCAATGTGCAGATAATCTGATAAAGAAAACGATGGTATCTAATTTAAAATAAAGATTCAACAATACACATCACATGATATTAACAGTAGACTTGAACATCTTTGCTGCCTTGCACAGCTGAAGATATCACTCTACAGATGGTCTGAGGTTATTATAAATGTTATTGGTTTAATAGAGATGCCAGCTTTCAACATAAACAATTCCTGTTATTTGTTGACAGCTCTGCTATATAATATATATTAATGGGTCAGCAGTGAGGTGGCTTATCTTGATCTATATTGTTGGTATAATTTGATACATTATCATTGTAAACTTAAATTGGACTTTCTTAACCCAAGTATGCCATGTCCAGGTCACATTTAACCCAAGGCTGTGGTGGTGCAGAATTACAGATCCTGAACCAGTGCATTCTCTTATATAAATGCGAGTGAGTCATAAATTCCAATAATTTGTGTTATGTACATTTGTCTATAATAGTACATAACAATTCAACACCAAAACTCTCATTTATGATTCCGATCATAGTAATTTACTATCGCCAAGGGATGGGTTAACATCTGCCGATCGTGATCGGCCTCTCGTTTACTAAGCTTTTTCAAAATATTTTACCGCGACAAATATAACAATCGTGACCAGCTATTAACCTAGATGATAACGTAATTGATATACATGTATAACATAAAATCACGATTATAAATGTAAAATTTGATAAATCCCCCCACGCACACACACTTATTTCAACAGGGTATGCATTCTATCGGCGACCAATAACAAGTTAAATCGTGCTAGTAGTGGTATATACTATTATTTGAACGTTGGTGGTTTCTGCTTTCAGCGTGAATGTATCTCCATCCATGTCGGCCAGGCCGGAGTCCAGATCGGTAATGCATGTTGGGAATTGTACTGCTTGGAACATGGGATCCAGCCGGATGGACAGATGCCATCCGATAAGACGATTGGTGGAGGCGATGATTCCTTCAACACCTTCTTCTCTGAGACTGGAGCCGGCAAACACGTACCCAGGGCCGTGTTCGTTGATCTCGAGCCAACAGTTGTTGGTAAGTGCGTGCGTGGGTTACTTTCTTACATCAACCCTATATATAAGTACCCATATAAACTGAATACTCGCTGGTAGGTAATTACTTCATTCCTATTTATTCATTTATAGGGATGTTAAACCCTGTGCCAATGCATTATCTACATAAGCGAGTCTCCCAGGTGGATCCTCGTATATATGTAAGTGAATACATTTGCCTAACAATATTTACCTTGACCTTGTAAGCCAGTGCATGTTCTTATATATGCGATGCTCCATATGTGATATTCTCATATATTTATAAGAGAATGCCGTGGCACAGGATCTTTAATGCTGCACCAGCGCAGATCCCGACAAGGTTAACTTGTTAACAGACGTGTGTTGGACATACTAGCCAAACACTCCTTCAACCGAATTAGTTCCAGATTGAACTGCATGGAGGAGACGGCACTTAACAAATATAGGCCAATATAACGAAACACCGCCACATATAAGGCAAGACAAAATCGGTTGGAATTTGGCACCGAACCGGTGTGTTTGATATCCGTGGTCCCTAATATTGTCCGAATCAGTTGGAATTCGGCACCGCGTACCAGTGTGTTTGACATCCGTTGTCCCTAATTTTGTGCCCGAACTACAGAATTTAGAATAGCAGTCCGTCTGTCTCCGAAAGGTCTGTCTAATAATAATCCGTGAATTTAATACATATGGTAAAATAATGGCCAAGATTGAATGGACCGCTGCGATTGAATTAAATCCCCTTTTTGAATTTGCGAATTTATTTGGTACCCGTGCGATAACTTCAGTTATCCGACTGGTTTTTTGATTTTTGTAAAAAAAAAAAAAAGGAAACAAAAAAGTAATGGCAATATGCTGTTGGTATTTTCGTCAAAGAATTTCGATATTAATCTGAGAGCTATACATACTTCAATCGCTCAAAATCAAGAGGCTGTTCTGCTAGAATTGTCCAATAATGATTCAATGAATAAAGCAACGATGATTTTACCAAGCGCCCCTTCACACTGCATATATAATCGTTGATCTGATTCTCCGAATAAACCACTAATTCTCCGAAGATATTACACGATTATACAGTGTGCTTTGTAGAATCATCATTGCTTGAACAGCCTCCCAATTTTGAGCGTTTCAAGTATATATAGAGCTCCCAGATTTTGAAAGCAGCGATACCCGATCTCCAAGTTGAGTTACAGCGCCATTGACAACTTTCGACCTTTTTTGCCCAACTCTCTATAGTGAATCGTTGATAGCATCAGTAGGTTTGTGTCGAGCTTCTGAAGCTGCCACTGTGAATTAGTCCACCGAAAGGGCCTGCATGTTTAGGAAGAATAAACCCAAATCTATAAAAATCCAATAAGTGAACAATACCTTTCTGAACTCTTATATCCATCTTTCTTTAGACACTGGTGCTAAACAATCTGAGAAAAAAAAATCTTCGCAGAATCAGGGTTTGGACTTCGGAGAATCATCAGTGGTTTATTCGAAGAACCAGATAAACGATTCTACAGTGAGAATACATATATAAGCAACCAATCTTGAACTGACATAAACCATATTCAAAACGTATTTTTTTTCTACAGATGAGGTCAGAACAGGAACATACCGCCAGTTGTTCCACCCAGAACAGCTCATAACGGGCAAGGAGGATGCCGCCAATAACTACGCCAGGGGACACTACACCGTTGGCAAGGAGATAGTCGATCTCGTCCTTGACCGCGTCCGGAAGTTGGCTGACCAGTGTACCGGTCTGCAGGGATTCCTGATCTTTCACAGCTTTGGAGGTGGAACTGGGTCTGGATTCACATCATTGCTGATGGAGAGACTCAGCGTTGATTATGGGAAAAAGTCCAAACTGGAGTTTGCCGTGTATCCATCTCCGCAGGTGTCCACGGCTGTGGTTGAGCCATACAACTCCATCTTGACCACCCACACGACATTAGAACACTCTGACTGCGCTTTCATGGTCGACAACGAGGCTATCTACGATATATGTAGACGTAATCTTGACATTGAGAGACCAACGTATACCAACCTCAACCGTCTCATTGGTCAGATTGTCAGCTCTATCACGGCCTCTCTGAGATTTGATGGGGCCCTCAACGTCGACTTGACAGAGTTCCAGACAAACCTGGTACCCTATCCTCGTATCCATTTCCCATTGGCGACCTATGCACCAGTCATATCCGCCGAGAAAGCTTACCACGAGCAACTGTCTGTTTCTGAAATTACCAACGCTTGCTTCGAGCCAGCCAACCAGCTGGTCAAATGCGACCCACGTCATGGAAAGTACATGTCTTGCTGCATGCTATACAGAGGCGATGTCGTTCCCAAGGATGTCAACGCCGCCATTGCCACGATCAAGACCAAGAGAACCATCCAATTCGTAGACTGGTGCCCAACTGGGTTCAAGGTCGGTATTAACTACCAGCCACCAACCGTCGTCCCTGGAGGTGACCTCGCTAAAGTACAACGAGCTGTATGCATGTTGAGCAACACGACGGCCATCGCCGAAGCATGGGCCAGACTCGACCACAAATTCGACTTGATGTATGCCAAGCGAGCCTTCGTCCACTGGTACGTCGGTGAGGGTATGGAGGAGGGAGAGTTCTCAGAAGCCAGAGAGGACTTGGCCGCCCTGGAGAAGGACTACGAGGAAGTTGGCGTGGACTCTGTTGAGGCCGAAGGCGAGGAAGGGGGAGAGGACGAGTACTAAAGACATTTGACTCCTTGATTTGTTATTGTTGATATATTATTGTGACATTTTCGTCCAATAAAAGTATCGCTTTGTTAATAGTTTCATTCACCGTAACATTAGTCTTATGAACCCACCTAATGAATTCCAAGCTCCAAATTATAATCGACTCCACCCATTGTCATAAAATTTTCCATTGTTTAACTAGCTGCTATAAATTTGATCAGTAAGTTATACAATGGGAAATGTTCTGTCCGACTACACAGAAATTAATACAACGAGATTGTAAACTATCTAACTGTTTAAAAAGTAGGACAATTTAAGGAGAGCATGTCATCTTACTAGCAGAGCATCCCCACGTTTCACCAGTAACTGCATTCCGTGCCACAATTATGCAGAAAACCAAATATGTACCCAATTCCACTGTTTGGATGTCGAAAGTAATCACTTCTGTATACTATAAGGCGTTATCCCGTTTTATTATAGCTCAATTACTTGATACTGGGATAATCGTCCTCCGGCTGCATTGGGACCACCGATAATTCCCCTGTTTCGAACATCCCGTTATCATAGTTAATCACCCAACCAATGGTTTCTATAATACGAAACTTGAAATTTCCAATTGCACCCCGCCCCTGAACGAGACCAAACCCAGGTCTTGGGTTTAAAATTTTCAACTGCTACCTCAAACTTTCCAATAGTTGGAAAATTTCCAATTAATGGCCATTTCAGTCAGAACAAAAGTAGAAAAATAAGCTGATGTTGGTCTAAAAACAACATATTCTCCATTTATATTACTGGTTGGAAATTCAAGCAATTCTTTTTTCGACATATTTCTTGTAATATCTCGACCGAAAACGAAAAGACGCCTCGAACGAATTGAATCAAGGTCCAATATTCAGTCGGAGTATAACTTGGCTAGTTTCTATGTTTATAATTCACGATAATTGCTTTAATTACGGAGGACGGAACCTAAATATTGAGGGGTGTGCAAATGGAATCCTACGAACCAGTGAGTTTGGTGTCCGGTTGAATGACGATGAAGTTGGAAATTTTAAGGTGAAAACCTCCATGGGAACCCTCTAGCCACGTTCCTAGAACTTGTATGTGTGGGTATATATTTAACAAAATATATTGACTGACGTTTCGACTATAGCTCTGCGACCCCAGAATAAACTTTACTTTGATGTGTATGCGATTGGGAGAAGCAGCTCACATGCAACCACAAGATAACAACATTAGTTGCATGTACGGTCCATCGAAGCTTTATTTTCCAACTATAATGCCCGACACTTGGGCCAAACAAGTGCATGTGTTTCGGCACTACTGAGGCCGCTGTGCGCAACGACTCATTTAACGAAACAATACATTTTAAATATGGAATTGTTATAAGACAAGATAGTACATACATTGCATCTGATAATCCATAGATATCATATAATCCTACTATTTCTTGAATAAGAAGGAACATATATAACTACGAACTTGTGAGTTTGGTTTCTTGTTCAAGGGCAATGCTATCATCTACAAACAATGCAGAGGATACACCCAGGTTCGCGTGAATTCGGTCAGTGATGAAATTATTCGTCGAGTTTCGTTGAAATGATATGGGTGGGGGGCGATATTTTGTGGACGGAAATTATGAAATGAACATGACGAAATTGACAAACTTCGCCACCAAGCGACGTGCTCCCCCAGCTTTACTATAAATAATGGCTAATTTCATTAAAATTCTCCATGTTTACACATATTTTAAATTATATGGATCATTTTTATTCTACAATAATTTGTACCCAAGATACGGATTCTTACGTTTTATTGGGTTTTAAAACTGCGAGGTGGTGAAATCTCGGTTTGTTTACATTATGAATGTTCTGATTCCGATTACGGAATAAGAATCAGATTGCCGCGAAATAACGATTACGGTCTTTTCGTTTACGGAACCATATTTCTTCGGAGTGTAATCAGTAATCATTAATCGGGATCAAATTACGAATTAACGACGCAAGACAGAGTTCAGTTCCATCGTAGTATTTGAACACACCACGAACCGAAATGATATGGTCTCAGTTTAACGGATGTTGTGACAAAAGGCTATTCGATTAGGAACTAAACAATATGGATGGCTCATTAATCATATTTGATGCTAATGGGTCAGAGTAGCCACATATTATGGTCTCTCTCAGTTCCGTTTCAAAGTTCTTCCCATTTCCGTTCAAACACATGACCAGAATCGCAAAAAAAGTTATTGGCACAACTCCACACTGCATAATTTAAAATAAATTGTTCATGCCTCGTAAGGTACTGGGACAACCAGTATATGACATTTAATTATCAGTTGATTGTCTAGCATGTTCATTAACCAAGTGAGTCATACTTTGCTACCTTTTCGGAACAGCAGATTGAGCAGAGAATAGTGTTCGGGATGTATGTGAAAAATCAACTTTTTACCAAAATTTCTTTGCCATTTTGGAAGCCATATTGAATAATTTGGTCTATAAACGTCCTTAGTGTGACACAATTAAGATAGATCAAAACTATTTATATATTTCATACCAAAGATAGTTACATTTTGCTTGAAAAAATGGTTCAAACATGAAAAGTGATTTTTTACAGATTTTTTTGGGAGAGAAAAATCCAGTATGTCTGGTAATTTCTTGGTTACAATAGTAACAATTAGCCAAAGTGCATAGCTATAGAAGGCAGAATAGCCAAATTTTATTCATCAACCACAAATTGTAAGCGATTGCAGGGCACTTTGGGGCAATACCTACCATCTACTATATATTTTTGAACTTCTGTCTGTCTGTTTGTCTGTCTGTTCGTCTGTCTGTGTTATAGACTCGAAAACTGCTCGACCGATCCGACTCAAATTTGGTATGTAGGGCTACTTTGATACGGAGAACAAAGCGAGCGGTGTTTCATTTCTTTGCATGAGTCTTGTTGCATTATCTATATGGGTAATTGTGCACTTTTGATTAGTAGGAAGTATTCTTCCCGAGTATTGTTAAAATTTCTGTACTATTTAAAGTATAAAAATGCCGCATAATTGAGCAACTTTGAGCTTTAATAAGGTGTATATAATAAAGAGAATACCTACATTTTTTGTTTGAATATCTGAAACATCTCATTCGTGTCTGGAAAGAAATATCGAAATTTCACTCGCGACTTGCAGCCGCTCGTGAAAATTCGATTTCTTTCCAAGACACTAATGTACGGTGGCTGGATGAGGACATGGGAAATTTTATTTTTATCTCGTTTAAACGAGATAACTTATCTCGTTTAAACGAGATCGTTATATAGGTAGTACCCACCCACCACCCTATCCCACCACCCATAGTATCTTATGCGCCGCAGGCGCTCGTATATAGGTGGTACCCAAACACCACCCCATCCCATCACCCATATAGTATATTGTGCGCCGCAGGCGCTCGTATATAGGTAGTTACCCACCCACCACCCCACCCCGCCACCCATAGTATCTTATACGCCGCAGGCGCTCGTATATAGGTAGTTACCAACCCACCACCCCATCCCATCACTATGGGTGACGTGATGGGATGGTGGGTGGGTACAACCTATATACGAGCGCCTGCGGCGCATTGGATACTACGGGTGATGGGATGAGGTGGTGGGTGGGTAACTATACCTATATACGAGCGCCTGCGGCGCACAATATACTATGGGTGAAGGGTGGGTAACTACCTATGTACGAGCGCCTGCGGCGCATAAGATACTATGCGTGGCGGGATGTGGTGGTGGGTGGGTAACTACCCATATACTAGCGCCTGCGAAGCACAATATACTATGTGTGATGGGATGGGGTGGTGTTTGGGTACCACCTATATACGAGCGCAACCGTCTGGACTGGCCACTAGTAACTGTTGTATTATAACTATTTCGTTTAAACGAGATAAAAATAAAATTTCCCACCTGCTATCTCGTTTAAACAAGATAAGTTATCTCGTTTAAACGAGATAAAAATAAAATTTCCCACCTGCTATCTCGTTTAAACAAGATAAGTTATCTCGTTTAAACGAGATAAAAATAAAATTTCCCATCACTTATCTCGTTTAAACGAGATAAGTTATCTCGTTTAAACGAGATAAAAATAAAATTTCCCATCTGCTATCTCGTTTAAACGAGATAGTTATCTCGTTTAAACGAGATAAAAATAAAATTTCCCATGTCTGTAATATCCTGTGATAGCTGCTGCAGATGGGTACTATTGTAAGGGAAGAAATTCCGGATGTGTCATTAATAAAGATGTCAGCGCCCAAGTACTAATCTCACGTGTTCATTACTACTCCGTACTTTACTGAATATTGATACAGCAAGGTATCACATTGGCGACGGAGATGGCACAACAAATAGACGTGCTCGGACTCTCACAATTTGATGTGAACGATAATTCAACCGTCTGTGCAAGATGGACAAAATGGAAGCGAAGCTTCGAAATTTTCATCGCCGCGAAAGGCGTCACAGAGAATGCACGGAAGCGTGCGCTCCTCCTACACATCGCAGGTCCAGACGTCCAAGATATCTTTGAAACACTACAGAATACTGGAAATGCGGAAGCATACGACAAAGCTTTGACAAAATTAACGGACCATTTCAATCAATATGGGAACAATGAACCTTTTCAAAGACATCAGTTCAGACAAATGTGTCAAGAAGCTCAAGAAACCATCGATCAGTTTTCCATGAGATTGCGGCAGAAAGCAGCAATGTGCAATTTCGGTGATGCATTACAAGACAATATACGCGATCAAATAATCGATAAATGCATCTCAAAGTCACTAAGAAAACGACTGCTCGAAAAGGGGTCAGATCTCACACTCAACCAAGCCCAGGAGATGGCACGAACACACGAAGCAGTGGATTCAGCAGCTGCTGCCATCGAACACGCCTCTTTGAATGATCGTCATGCAGAAGCAAGTGTATACAATCTAAACAAAGGTGCGAAACCGAAGCAGTTCTCTCGACCATTCACAAAACCAGATCATCGAGGTCACCAGTCATGCTATCGGTGTGGAGGACCTTTTCCACATAAAGGTAAACCGTGTCCAGCTATCGGCCAAAAGTGTACGGCGTGCCATCAGCTAAATCATTATCAACGAGTGTGCCGGCAGTCGCAGTCCAACAGAAATGTTCACTCAATTGAGGTGTCCCAAAAATCAGATGTGGCATCTGATGAAGAAGAAGAGTATTCATTCTGGTTACAAACAGATCCCACTAGCACACCTCAAGTCAATACAGAGATTGCTGAAATTACAGATGAAACTGAGGTACACCGGAATGCTGCGTCATGTTTTGATGAAGAAGAAGAGTACACATTCTCTATCAGTCCAGATTCGGGGCAACCACAGATTGAAGTGCTTGTTAATGGTGTACATTCCGAGACATTCCTCATTGACACAGGCACGACTGTTAATTTGATGAGTGATACGACACTGCAACAATGGACTGATCCACCTAAACTACATACTACAAACGTCAAGCTGTTTCCATATGGCAGCAATGAGACATTACCAGTTACCGGCAAATTCAAGGCTAATATGACAGTAAATGAACATTCCGTCAAAGTGGACATTTTTGTCGTTCATGGTCAGTCTGTCAATTTGCTCAGTTACAAAACTGCCACTGACTTAGAAGTGATAAAATTACACCAAAGTGCAACAGTAAAGCAAATCAGTGATAAATCACAAGACATTATAACTGAATTCTCAGATGTTTTCTCTGCAAAGGAGAAGATCGGGAAACTGAACGACAGAGAAATAAAACTTCACATCGATGAAACCGTTCCAGGTTTGATACAGCCTCATCGACGAATTCCATTTCATACAAGAAGGGCAGTCGAACGTGAATTAGACAAACATTTGAAGAACGACATCATCGAACGAGTAGAAAGCGGTTCCACACCATGGGTTTCCGCGCTACATCCTGTTCCTAAGCCGAAACAACCTAACGAGGTACGACTTACTGTTGACATGCGAGCAGTAAACAA
Organism: Siphonodentalium dalli; assembly: GCA_032622095.1. Classification (NCBI taxonomy): domain Eukaryota; kingdom Metazoa; phylum Mollusca; class Scaphopoda; order Gadilida; family Siphonodentaliidae; genus Siphonodentalium; species Siphonodentalium dalli. The sequence goes on along the minus strand of CP136063.1, from coordinate 90,390,577 downwards.
ATGTATTCAACGGGAACGGCAAATTTCACCAACCCTCGACGACATCATCACAGAAGTCAACGGTTCGAAGTTCTACTCTCTTCTAGATTTGAATTCTGCATTCAATCAGTGTGTTCTCCATCCAGATAGTCGCTACATTACCACATTCTCCAGTCATATAGGCCTATTCCGATTCAAGCGTCTCACGATGGGTCTATCAAGCAGTTCGGAAATCTTCCAAAATGTGCTGAGCGACGTGCTCAAAAATATTCCCGGTGTCATTCATGTGTGCGATGATATTCTAGTGCATGCTCCTACCAGAGCCGCGCACGATGAAAGTGTTCGGTTAGTGCTCGATCGGTTAAGAGAGAAGGGTTTAACCCTTCATCGCGACAAATGTGTGATTGGCAAAACGCGCATCGAGTTTTACGGGTATATCTTCAGCGACGAAGGTATGTCCGTTCATCCAAGCAAGGTTGCTGCAATAAAGAACTTCGCGAAGCCTGTGAATGCCAATGAAGTGAAATCTTTTCTTGGCATGTCCACATATTGTGCGCGATTCATTCCGAAGTTCTCTACGATCAGTGAGCCTCTGAGAAAGCTCACTCACCAATCTGCAGAATGGCAGTGGCATTCTGAGCATGAGAATGCATTTCGGGCCATACAAGATGCATTGGGTTCGGATGCAACTGTGTCATATTTCGATATCAACAAAACAACCGAGCTTTTAGTTGATGCATCCCCAGTCGGCGTAGCTGGAATTCTGACACAAAGGGATCCGTTCGATGCAAGTGTGAAAGTAATCGCGTACGCGTCACGTGCACTTTCTCCAGTTGAACAACGCTACTCACAAATCGAACGTGAAAGTCTGGCGATATGTTGGGCTGTGATGCATTTCCATTTGTACGTGTATGGAAGTCATTGTACCATATTCAGTGACCACAAGCCGCTGCTGCCGTTTTTCAATAACGTGACGTCGAATGCTACACCGAGAATCCGCCGATGGATCCTCCAGTTACAAGAATACGACATTGCCGTAGAATATCGACCCGGTAAGGACAATCCAGCCGATTTCATGTCGCGTCATCCAGTTGGTCCTGTTGTGCCAACACGCAAGGAACAGTCAATGGCAGACGCTTACATTAACTTTCTTGCAAACAATGCAACTCCAAAATCATTGACACTAGAACAATTGCAAGCCGCTACTCGGAGTGACGATAGTTTGAGTTGGTGTATAACCGCCATGCAAACTGGACAATGGGACACAATTTCGAAAATGAAACCAGATAGTTTTCTCCAATCGCTATATCAAATACGCGATGAACTCAGTGCGACTGAAAACGGTATTGTACTGAAAGACAGCAAGATCGTAATTCCCGAACTCTACCAACAACACGTTATTGACATTGCGCATGAAGGCCACCAGGGAATGACGAAGACAAAACAACTTCTGCGAGAAAAAGTCTGGTTCCCAAAGATGGACTCAATGGTGGAACAAAAAGTTAAATCGTGCATAACGTGTGCCGCAAACATCGTCGATGGTACCAAAGAACCATTGCAAATGTCAGAACTTCCAAAATCTCCATGGACTGAAGTTAGCGTAGACTTTGCAGAACTTCCAAATGGTGAATATCTCCTTGTCGTAATGGACGATTATTCACGATTCCCAGAGGTGGAAATTGTTTCGTCAACTGCCGCTAAAACCGTAATTCCCAAACTGGACAAAATTTTCGCAACGTTTGGACAACCGTGCGTACTGAAGTCAGACAATGGACCTCCATTCAACAGTTTTGACTTTAAAGAGTTTGCAGCATACTCAGGGTTCAAGCACAGGAAAATCACACCATACTGGCCCCGGGCCAACAGTGAAGTTGAGCGTTTTATGCGAACATTGAAGAAAGCCATACGCTCTGCAATTACCGATGGTAAAGTGTGGAAACAAGAACTGTATCGATTCCTTCGTAACTATCGTGCAACGCCACACTCCACAACAAACATTCCGCCAGCCACCGCCTTATTCGGCCGTAACATGCGTGTGCGCCTTCCTGAGATTACAGCTGAACCGAATGACAGAGCCATTCGAGAACGAGATAGTGCGCGCAAGGACACTATGAAACAGAACGCAGAGGCTAAACTGAATTTTAGTGGTAAATCTGAATTTCATCCAGGACAGTCGGTATTACTCAGAAAGCATGGGTTCGTCGACAAGTTCTCATCGCCATACTTCCCAAATCCATTTGTTGTGGAAAGTGTTAAAGGGACCATGATAACCGCACGTGGGAATGACAGATACGTTACTCGGAACATGTCTGAGTTCAAAGTTGTACCGGACGACAACATCCAATGCCAGCGTGATAAAATAGCTGAAATTATTCAACACAAAATCGCACTGAGAACCGAAAACGACGCCCAGACCGTAACCGTCGATACCGAGACTGTTACCGAAACTGTCGATGCTGCCCCAGCCATTGTTCCTAACCGTCCACAGCGTACTAAGACCAAGCCTGAATGGCAGAAGGACTATAACATTTACTAGTTGTATTAATTGTTGGCACAAATCACAATGACTGTCAGTAGTTGATGGTATCCTCTGATATAGTGGTATTTTAATGTTTTCACAAGTTATAACCAAATTTTTCATATAAAAGGGTGAGAGATGTAATATCCTGTGATAGCTGCTGCAGATGGGTACTATTGTAAGGGAAGTAATTCCGGATGTGTCATTAATAAAGATGTCAGCGCCCAAGTACTAATCTCACGTGTTCATTACTACTCCGTACTTTACTGAATATTGATACAGCAAGGTATTACAATGTCCTCATCCAGCCACCGTAAATACCCGTGCACGTGATATATATATTTCGAATGTGGTGACATCGAGACTTCTTATATAGCTTAGATTCCGTGTTTCATTTCTTTGCAGGAGTCTTGTTGTTAAATTTATCTAGGTAATTGTGCACTATTGATTAATATGAAGTATTCTTCTCGAGTATTGTTCAAATTGCTGTGCTGTTAAAAGTAAAGAATGTCGCATAAGTTAACAACTTTGAGCATTAATAAGATTCACATAATAAAAAGAATACCTACAGTTTTGTTTTGAATACCTGAAGCATTTCATTCAAGTGTCTTGAAAGAAATATCGAATTCTCTTTCCAGTCACTCGTGAGATATTTCGGTATTCAAACAAAAAACTGCAAGTATTCTCTATATCTCTTAGAAGCTGCAGTGAAATACGATTTCGTTATTTCACTGTTGGTTTCGTTAGATTTCACTGTAGCCTGTCGGTGGTTTACGCGAGCGAAAAATTTGAATACAAATTCTATAACCGCGCGTTATATATAGTAAATTGTGTGCAAACTTATAACCAATAACCTTATTCGAAAAAAACCCAGTTATTTCTTATAATTTAATCCGTCGTTTCACAGGAGAACCACCATAAGTAGAAGGCAGAAGTAAAATAAGCGAAAAGACTCTCCGAAGAAAATCACACGCGCGTAAACAGACACTATTGACATCTAATTATCGATTGATCGAGTGTCTAAATTAAGAAATTCGGCGTTTTTGATTGGCTATATATAGCCGCAACTTATCACGCACCATGAATCTGTGACCCGTGCACGAGGGATAAAATTAATCTCAACTGTGGTGACACGGAGACTTGTTGTTTCGATTCCGTGTTTCATTTCTTTGCACGAGTCTTGATGATCTATCTAGGCAATTGTTCACTTATGATTAGTAGGAAATATTCTTACCGAGTATTGTTCAAATTGCTGTACTATTAAAAGTAAAAATGCCGCATAAGTTAGCAACTTTGAGCTTTAATATAAGGTACATAATATTGAATCAGACCAAATGCGGAATTATATTCGCATTCGCCCCCCCCCCCCCACCCCCGTTGCACCCAACCTGGGCCTTACAGGCCCGTATGATAACCTTTTCTGAATGGCCCTTGTTGTCATTATAGCCAAATGGAGGAACAAAAACATGATTGTATTTGTTTTGTTTGATACTTTTATTCCAATAACCAATAATACATGATAATAGGAACATGAATTTAATAACATAATGTGGGTGCGGGAAAACAGCACGGCGATTCAAAATATTTCACGGACATTTAAAGATGTATTTAGGGTTCCAGACTTTCAGTTATCAGACGAGGAATATAATTGAATGCAACACCGCTGAATAACATGTTGAACGCCTGCATATTATTTTACATTTAATCGATATCTGATTGTCATATAATAGACAGATATGTTATTTTATAAACTGGAGACTTAAATTTCTGGATCCCTTCCCTGTACCTTCTATCAGAAAAATTAGAGATTGCATAAATCCTAACATGTATAGTGGTCTAATTCCAGGAAAATTCACACGGGCGAGAGACAGGACACACCGGACCGACCATGGTTTGACCTGGCGTGATAACATTTTGAAATCAGAACAAGAAAATCGCAAAATCGCATTTCAGTGCACAATTTTGACCAAATGTATGAACAATTGCAATTGTTGATCTAAAAGTCAACAAATAACCCTCTAATAAATTGTTGGAAAATCTAACTCCAAGAACAATTTCAACCTATTGTTGGTGTAAAGTTTCAAACTAATTTTTTGTCAGGTATGAAATTTCCAACTGTGAACATTTTGAGCAAAGTTAGGGTGAGACATTCCCAACCCCCAAACACCACCCCTGTCACCACGTCCATGTGCACTGGGTTTTCTATAGAGTGATCCCTCTTTGTTCATTAGAAACTCATTACTATGGTTATTGCATTTCAAATTAAATTTGATTTTGAAATTGTTTATTTGGACCACTTTCAGAGAAGTCTTCAACGTTTTTCGCATTTCAAGCGGGGAGGGTGGATTTTCCGGGTACGTATACCGGGTGGGTGGGTGGTCGATGGGACCAACAAACATTTGTTTCCGAAACTCAAAATGTTTTTTCCTGCAAGTCTTTTTGACTGTTTTTGCAATGAGTTTGGCTTAAAACACCTTAGAATGTCAATATTAACATAATTGAAAAATTTCACGATGATCAGACAAACAGTATAGCCTGTAGCCCATGCTACTGGATTGAATTTTGAAATCCAAGATGGCCGCTGCAGCCATGTTTTTTTTGACCGAATGACCACAAAATGACTCGTTCCTATTTACATGTCAATGTTAACATCCATGTCAAATAGTATGCACAGAAATTCATATACAGCTTTTTACAGTGAATTTCGCCCCGCAAATCTCTGTTTTAGTGTTGAAAGGGGGTGGGTGTCAAAAAATGGTGGAGAAATAACTGCCGAAAACGGACGCGGGGGTAGGTGGGTCCCAACAAGGGTCGAAAGGAAAAAATCAGCATACGTGCCGGAATTTTTTTTCCGACCCCCCCGCCCCGTTTCAAGTGTTAATATTTGTTCACGTCTCTCGGTTCTTTATTAACGCCCCCGGTGTATACTGTTCAACAGATTTTAGAAAGCTGTGGACCGCTGGGCATTATATAAATAGAAAATGGGTTTTTCCGGTTATTTTGGGACGCATTAAAGTTGTACTGCGACCCCGAGCCCGGTAAAAGCTGTTGTTGGAATTTCAATTTCGTTTATTTATTGTCGTTGATTTTGGTTTGTGATAAGCTATGCCAATTACAAATAGAAGAAATGAAAAATATAATTTGTAAAATGCGTATGTCAATTGATACGTGTTGTCTGAGTGTAGTCTGAGACAGCCGAGTCAGCCACCGGTTCGTTAATTAAATTCACCCTCTGGGGACCTCATTCTGCTTACACCTCAGCAGAATGAGGTTACCAGAGGGTGAATTTGGTGATGCTAGCCCGCTATGCGGGGTAGCATCACTAAATTCACCCTCTGGGGACCTCATTCTGCAAATGACAGACACACTAGTTCAAAGCTTGTGCCAATCACACAAGTGGTATACGAATCGAAATAGGTGGAAGTTGAAAATGCAGGAGTCGCCCAAGCTCCTGTTTATTATTGTCTGCATGTTATGTTACATGTATATATTAATTCGACCTAAACAATGGCTCAATTACATTCACTAAATTGCGAATGCACCGAGTTGTTCAATTAACAAGTTAAAACTTAAAAGTTCAATGCTAGTATCTACGGGGTTAATGGATTAGCGACCAATGAAAAAGAGCCAATTGTTTTGTTTTTCTGGAATAGACAATAGGGCTGATTACCGCATGAATGTGTGTAAAGGGATTAGGGATTAGCATATATCTTTGGAACAGGAACACACAGGCAACGGAAGCCGTGTTACCAAACACAGCAGCGACCAATCAGATGGGCAGAACCGTTCTCTGGACGACTATTCAAGAAGTAAATAAAAAGGGTCACAGTTTTAGGGTCTGACACATTCGAACCTCACTTGAAGAGCTCATACCTTCTGTGAGAATTAGCGACGATCGTCAACTTATTTCCTTCAGGACAACTTCTTCGCTACAAGTAATCATGGTAAGTACACTTATATATTCACATCGTTGGTCACATATAGAAATATGGTTCACTCTGGATTTGTTATAACACTTATAGACTCTGTTGGAGACACTTTTGAATACAGTAATACCCAAAGTAATTGACCACTTAACCACAGCAGAATTATGGGTAATTTTTCAGGATTTAGTCGGAAATATGGCTTGTTGCCATTCATCGGAAAGCTCTCGGCATTCTGCTGTGGTTAAGTGGTCAATTACTTCGGGCATTACTGTAGTATCTTTATACAACATTTGTGTGTGAACGATCGGTTCTATAGTTTGTGTGAACGCTGACTGGGTCTAGTCTTCAATCTGTCTGGAGCCCCTGAAAATGTGAAATTGCTTCGTTTGTCTGTTAGAGTTGAGCATCAGTCCAGTTTAATAGGTGGCGGAAATATCACATTAGATCAGGTTTGAAACTAAAGTCCCACTGCTATAGAGACTATGTAGAGATCGACGAATTTTCTGAATTCCCACTATTTTAATTCTTTAATTTCTAGAACCTTTCTGTTTATACTTTGTATTATAGCATGTCTCCCACAATTTGTGTTTATATGGTTACCCATATATTGAGGGGTTTTTTTTTATTCCATGCACAACTCCACATAATTGTCTCATACAACTAGATGGTGAGATCAATCTCTAAATTGAACATTTTGAGTAAATTTTTTACTAAGCTTTTTCAAAATATTTTACCGCGACATGCATGTATGACGATCGTGACCAGATATATTAACCCGGATGATAACGTAATTGATATAACATAAAATCACAATTATAAATGTAAAATGTTATACGCCCCCCCCCCCCCCCCACACACTGATTTCAACAGGGTACGATTGTTTTTTATCGGCGACCAGTGAGTTACAAGCTGAAACGTGCTAGTTGCAGTATTGCTTGAACGTTGGTTGTTTCTGCTTTCAGCGTGAATGTATCTCCATCCATGTCGGCCAGGCCGGAGTCCAGATCGGTAATGCATGCTGGGAATTGTACTGCTTGGAGCATGGGATCCAGCCGGATGGACAGATGCCATCCGATAAGACGATTGGTGGAGGCGATGATTCATTCAACACCTTCTTCTCTGAGACTGGAGCCGGCAAACATGTACCCAGGGCCGTGTTCGTTGATCTCGAGCCAACAGTTGTCGGTAAGTGCATGGTTTATACTTTCTTACATCAACCCTATGTATGAGTACCCATATAAACTGAATACTCGCTGATGGGTAATTAATTAATTCCTATTTATTCATTTATAGGGATGTTAACCATTCCATGGCTGAAGCTTCCTGGAATTTTGCGAAAAACCCTGTGCCAATGCATTCTCTATATATGCGAGTCTCCCATATGCAGCCTAGTATATATAAGTGAATACATTGGCCTATTAATATTTACCTCGACCTTGTAAGCCAGTGTGGGAGATTCGCATATATTTATAAGAGAATGCCGTGGCACATAATCTTTAATGCTGCACCAGCGCAGCTCCCGCCATGATAAGGTTAAGATATTAACAAGCGTGTGCTGGACATACTAGCCAAAACACTCCTACAACCGAGTTAGTTCCAGAATAAACTTCATGGAGGAGACGACACTTAAAGGCCCACTTAATTTTCGAACCCCCAGATTACATTATATAAAACATATGCCATATTATATACCATTTGAAAGAGGAAGCTCCAAAACATTGTATTATCAACTTATCCGGTGTAATAAACTGTGGACATGTTGTTTTTGTTGAGTTGCCAACACGTTTTATCATCAATAATGAAGTAAAAATCAGTATTATTTTCAATGCAGGGGGAATAACTCTATATATTAAAGATAGAGTTCTGCCCCTTCCATTGAAAAAGTTTGAATTCTGTTGCATTCTGGGTGACAGAGGGGGGAAGTCTTCTATTTATCTGTGGGCATCTTCTGAGACACATGTTTCAAATTGTGGTTAATTATAGCTTTTAATCATATTTTATGGCATAGATTGTTATTAAAACCGTATATCAAGTCTCTATAAAAAATAATTGGCGACTCGAAAATTAAGTGGCCTTTAACAAATATATATACGAAACATCGCTACATATAAGGCAAGACAAAATCAATTGGAATTCGGCACCGAACCGGTGTGTTTGACATCCGTGTCCCTAACATTGTACCCGAACTACAGGAATTAGAGGTAACAGTCCGTTTGTCAACCGAAAGTCTGTCTAATAAAATTTGATAGAGTTCCGTGAATTTGATACATATGGGAAAATAATGGCCAAGATTGAACGGACTGCTGCGATTGATTTAAATGCCCCTTCCTGAATTTACGAATTATTTTGGTATCCCGGGCGATAACTTCGGTTATCCGACTGGTTTTGGATTTTGGTAGAAAAAAAAATCAATAGTAATATCCTGTTGGTATATTCGTTTATGAGTTTCGATTAATCTGAGAGCTCTATATACTTTAATCGCTCAAAATCAAGAGGATGTTTTGTCAGAGTTGTCAAACAATGATTCAACGAATAAAGCAACGATTATTCTACCAAGCGCCTCTTTACACTGGATAATCGTCGATCTGACTCTCCGAGTAAACCACTAAGTATCCTAAGAAGATCAAACCTGAATCTCCGAATTACACGAATATATACAGTGTGAAGAACGAAGAGGCGGTTGGTAGAATCATCGTTGCTTGTACAGCCTCTCAATTTTGAGCGATTCAAGTATATATATAGCTCCCATATTTTGAAAGCAGCGATACCCGATCTCCAAGTTGAGCTAAAGCATCGTTGACACTTTCATTTAATAATATTTCGACCTTTTTTACCCAACTCTATAGTGAATCGTTGATAGCATCAGTAGGTTTGCTTTGAGCTTCTGAAGCTGCATTTGAATCAGTCCACGGAAGGGCCCTGCTTGTTTAGGAAGATTAAACCCAAATTTATAAAACTACAATATACAATAAGCGAATAATACCTTTCTGAACTCTTTAAATCCATATTTATTTAGACATTGCAATGGTGTTAAACTATCTGAAAAAAATCTTTGCAAAATCAGGGTTTGTACTTCGATGAATTAGTGGTTTATACAAAGAATAAACGATTCTACAATGAGATTACATATATAAAAGCAACCAATCTTGACAAAAATAAACCATATTTAAATCGTATTTTTTTTTCTACAGATGAGGTCAGAACAGGAACATACCGCCAACTGTTCCACCCAGAACAGCTCATAACGGGCAAGGAGGATGCCGCCAATAACTACGCTAGAGGGCACTATACCGTTGGCAAGGAAATAGTCGATCTCGTCCTTGACCGTGTCCGGAAGTTGGCTGACCAGTGCACCGGTCTACAGGGATTCCTGATCTTTCACAGCTTTGGAGGTGGAACTGGGTCTGGATTCACCTCATTGCTGATGGAGAGACTCAGCGTTGATTATGGGAAAAAGTCCAAACTGGAGTTTGCCGTTTATCCATCTCCGCAGGTGTCCACGGCTGTGGTTGAGCCATACAACTCCATCTTGACCACCCACACGACACTAGAACACTCTGACTGCGCTTTCATGGTCGACAACGAGGCTATCTACGATATATGTAGGCGTAATCTTGACATTGAGAGACCAACATATACCAACCTCAACCGTCTCATTGGTCAGATTGTCAGTTCTATTACGGCCTCTCTGAGATTTGATGGCGCCCTCAACGTCGACTTGACAGAGTTCCAGACAAACCTGGTACCCTATCCTCGTATCCATTTCCCATTGGCGACCTATGCACCAGTCATATCCGCCGAGAAAGCTTACCACGAGCAACTGTCTGTTTCTGAAATTACCAACGCTTGCTTCGAGCCAGCCAATCAACTGGTCAAATGCGACCCACGTCATGGAAAGTACATGTCTTGCTGCATGCTATACAGAGGCGATGTCGTTCCCAAGGATGTCAACGCCGCCATTGCCACGATCAAGACCAAGAGAACCATCCAATTCGTAGACTGGTGCCCAACTGGGTTCAAGGTCGGCATTAACTACCAGCCACCAACCGTCGTCCCTGGAGGTGACCTCGCTAAAGTACAACGAGCTGTTTGTATGTTGAGCAACACGACGGCCATCGCCGAAGCATGGGCCAGACTCGACCACAAATTCGACTTGATGTACGCCAAGCGAGCCTTCGTCCACTGGTACGTCGGTGAGGGTATGGAGGAGGGAGAGTTCTCAGAAGCCAGAGAGGACTTGGCCGCCCTGGAGAAGGACTACGAGGAAGTTGGCGTGGACTCTGTTGAGGCCGAAGGCGAGGAAGGAGGAGAGGACGAGTACTAAAGACATTTGACTCCTTGATTTGTTATTGTTGATATATTATTGTGACATTTTCGTCCAATAAAAGTATCGCTTTGTTAATAGTTTCATTCACCGTAACATTAGTCTTATGAACCCACCTAATGAATTCCAAGCTCCAAATTATAATCGACTTCACCCATTGTCATAAAATTTTCCATTGTTTAACTAGCTGCTATAAATTTGATCAGTAAGTTATACAATGAGAAATGTTCTGTCCGACTACACAGAAATTAATTCAACGAGATTGTAAACTATCTAACTGTTTAAAACGTAGGACAATTTAAGGAGAGCATGTCATCTTACTAGCAGAGCATCCCCACGTTTCACCAGTAACTGCATTCCGTGCCACAATTATGCAGAAAACCAAATATGTACCCAATTCCACTGTTTGGATGTCGAAAGTAATCACTTCTGTATACTATAAGGCGTTATCCCGTTTTATTATAGCTCAATTACTTGATACTGGGATAATCGTCCTCCGCCTGCATTGGGACCACCGATAATTCCCCTGTTTCGAACAACCCGTTATCATAGTTAATCACCCAACCAATGGTTTCTATAATACGAAACTTGAAATTTCCAATTGCACCCCGCCCCTGAACGAGACCAAACCCAGGTCTTGGGTTTAAAATTTTCAACTGCTACCTCAAACTTTCCAACTGTTGGAAAATTTCCAATTAATGGCCATTTCGGTCAGAACAAAAGTAGAAAAATAAACTGATGTTGGTCTAAAAACAACATATTCTCCATTTATATTACTGGTTGGAAATTCAAGCAATTCTTTTTTCGACATATTTCTTGTAATATCTCGACAGAAAACGAAAAGACGCCTCGAACGAATTGAATCAAGGTCCATTATTCAGTCGGAGTATAACTTGGCTAGTTTCTATGTTTATAATTCACGATAATTGCTTTAATTACGGAGAACGGAACCTAAATATTGAGGGGTGTGCAAATCGAATCCTACGAACCAGTGAGTTTGGTGTCTGGTTGAAGGACGATGCAGTTGGAAATTTTAAGGTGAAAACCTCCATGGGAACCCTCTAGCCACGTCCATGGAACTTGTATGTGTGGGTATATATTTAACAAAATATATTGACTGACGTTTCGACTATAGCTCACATGCAACCACAAGATAACAACATTAGTTGCATGTACGGTCCATCGAAGCTTTATTTTCCAACTATAATGCCCGACACTTGGGCCAAACAAGTGCATGTGTTTCGGCACAACTGAGGTCGCTGTGTGCAACGACTGCATTTAGCGAAACAAGACATTTTAAATATGGAATTGTTATAAGACAAGATAGTACATACATTGCATCTGATAATCCATAGATATCATATAATCCTACTATTTCTTGAATAAGAAGGAACATATATAACTACGAACTTGTGAGTTTGGTTTCTTGTTCAATGGTAATGCTATCATCTACGAACAATGCAGAGGATACACCCAGGTTCACGTGAATTCGGTCAGTGATGAAATTATTCGTCGAGTTTCGTTGAAATAATATGGGTGTGGGCGATATTTTGTGGACGGAAATTATGAAATGAACATGACGAAATTGACAAACTTCGCCACCAAGCGACGTGCTCCCCAGCCTTACTATAAATAATGGCTAATTTCATTAAAATTCTCCATGTTTACACATATTTTAAATTATATGGATCATTCTTATTCCACAATAATTTGTACCCAAGATACGGATTCTTACGTTTTATTGGGTTTTAAAACTGCGAGGTGGTGAAATCTCGGTTTGTTTACATTATGAATGTTCTGATTCCGATTACGGAATAAGAATCAGATTGCCGCGAAATAACGATTACGGTCTTTTCGTTTACGGAACCATATTTCTTCGGAGTGTAATCAGTAATCATTAATCGGGATCAAATTACGAATTAACGACGCAAGACAGAGTTCAGTTCCATCGTAGTATTTGAACACACCACGAACCGAAATGATATGGTCTCAGTTTAACGGATGTTGTGACAAAAGGCTATTCGATTACGAACTAAACAATATGGATGGCTCATTAATCATATTTGATGCTAATGGGTCAGAGTAGCCACATATTATGGTCTCTCTCAGTTCCGTTTCAAAGTTCTTCCCATTTCCGTTCAAACACATGACCAGAATCGCAAAAAAAGTTATTGGCACAACTCCACACTGCATAATTTAAAATAAATTGTTCATGCCTCGTAAGGTACTGGGACAACCAGTATAGGACATTTAATTATTAGTTGATTATCTAGTATGTTTATTAACCAAGTGAGTCATACTTTGCTACCTTTTCGGAACAGCAGATTGAGCAGAGAATAATGTTCGGGATGTATGTGAAAAATCAACTTTTTACCAAAATGTCTTTGCCATTTTGGAAGCCATCTTGAATAATTTGGTCTATAAACGTCCTTAGTGTGACACAATTAAGATAGATCAAAACTATTTATATATTTCATACCAAAGATAGTTACATTTTGCTTGAAAAAATGGTTCAAACATGAAAAGTGATTTTTTACAGATTTTTTTGGGAGAGAAAAATCCAGTATGTCTGGTAATTTCTTGGTTACAATAGTAACAATTAGCCAAAGTGCATCAGGTATGTTAATATTTAATGCATAGCTATAGAAGGCAGAATAGCCAAATTTTATTCATCAACCACAAATTGTAAGCGATTGCAGGGCACTTTGGGGCAATACCTACCATCTACTATATATTTTTGAACTTCTGTCTGTCTGTTTGTCTGTCTGTCCGTCTGTCTGTGTTATAGACTCGACAACTGCTCGACCGATCCGACTCAAATTTGGTATGTAGGGCTACTTTGATACGGAGAACAAAGCGAGCGGTGTTTCATTTCTTTGCATGAGTTTTGTTGCATTATCTATATGGGTAATTGTGCACTTTTGATTAGTAGGAAGTATTCTTCCCGAGTATTGTTAAAATTTCTGTACTATTTAAAGTATAAAAATACCGCGTAATTGAGCAACTTTGAGCTTTAATAAGGTGTATATAATAAAGAGAATACCTACATTTTTTGTTTGAATATCTGAAACATCTCATTCATACGGTGGCTGGATGAGGACATGGGAAATTTTATTTTTATCTCGTTTAAACGAGATAACTATCTCGTTTAAACGAGATAGCAGATGGGAAATGTTATTTTTATCTCGTTTAAACGAGATAACTTATCTTGTTTAAACGAGATAGCAGGTGGGAAATTTTATTTTTATCTCGTTTAAACGAGATAACTTATCTTGTTTAAACGAGATAGCAGGTGGGAAATTTTATTTTTATCTCGTTTAAACGAGATAACTTATCTTTTTTAAACGAGATAGCAGGTGGGAAATTTTATTTGTATCTAGTTTAAACGAGATAACTTATCTTGTTTAAACGAGATAGCAGGTGGGAAATGTTATTTTCATCTCGTTTAAACGAGATAACTTATCACATTTAAACGAGATAGTTATAAAATACAACAGTTACTATTGGCCAATCCAGACGGTTGCGCTCGTATATAGGTGGTACCCAAATACCACCACATCCCATCACCCATAGTATATTGTGCTCCGCTGGCGCTCGTATATGGGTAGTTACCCACCCACCACCACATTCCGCAACGCATAGTATCTTATGCGCCACAGGCGCTCGTGTATAGGTAGTTACCCACCCTTCACCCATAGTATATTGTGCGCCGCGCGCGGCGCATAAGATACTATGGGTGGTGGGATAGGGTGGTGGGTGGGTACTACCTATATACGAGCGCCTGCGGCGCATAAGAAACTATGGATGGCGGGATGGGGTGGTGGGTGGGTACAAGAAGTTCCCTATACATTCCCGGTGCAACCGTCTGGACTGGCCACTAGTAACTGTTGTATTATAACTATCTCGTTTAAACGAGATAAGTTATCTCGTTTAAACGAGATAAAAATAAAATTTCCCACCTGCTATCTCGTTTAAACGAGATAAGTTATCTCGTTTAAACGAGATAAAAATAAAATTTCCCACCTGCTATCTCGTTTAAACGAGATAAGTTATCTCGTTTAAACGAGATAAAAATAAAATTTCCCATCTGCTATCTCGTTTAAACGAGATAGTTATCTCGTTTAAACGAGATAAAAATAAAATTTTCCATGTCCTCATCCAGCCACAGCCATACGGTGGCTGGATGAGGACATGGGAAATTTTATTTTTATCTCGTTTAAACGAGATAACTATCTCGTTTAAACGAGATAGCAGATGGGAAATTTTATTTTTATCTCGTTTAAACGAGATAACTTATCTTGTTTAAACGAGATAGCAGGTGGGAAATTTTATTTTTATCTCGTTTAAACGAGATAGCAGGTGGGAAATTTTATTTTTATCTCGTTTAAACGAGATAACTTATCTTTTTTAAACGAGATAGCAGGTGGGAAATTTTATTTGTATCTCGTTTAAACGAGATAACTTATCTTGTTTAAACGAGATAGCAGGTGGGAAAGTTTATTTTCATCTCGTTTAAACGAGATAACTTATCACATTTAAACGAGATAGTTATAAAATACAACAGTTACTATTGGCCAATCCAGACGGTTGCGCTCGTATATAGGTGGTACCCAAATACCACCACATCCCATCACCCATAGTATATTGTGCTCCGCTGGCGCTCGTATATGGGTAGTTACCCACCCACCACCACATTCCGCCACGCATAGTATCTTATGCGCCGCAGGCGCTCGTATATAGGTAGTTACCCACCCTTCACCCATAGTATATTGTGCGCCGCGCGCGGCGCATAAGATACTATGGGTGGTGGGATAGGGTGGTGGGTGGGTACTACCTATATACGAGCGCCTGCGGCGCATAAGATACTATGGATGGCGGGATGGGGTGGTGGGTGGGTACAAGAAGTTCCCTATACATTCCCGGTGCAACCGTCTGGACTGGCCACTAGTAACTGTTGTATTATAACTATCTCGTTTAAACGAGATAAGTTATCTCGTTTAAACGAGATAAAAATAAAATTTCCCACCTGCTATCTCGTTTAAACAAGATAAGTTATCTCGTTTAAACGAGATAAAAATAAAATTTCCCACCTGCTATCTCGTTTAAACAAGATAAGTTATCTCGTTTAAACGAGATAAAAATAAAATTTCCCATCACTTATCTCGTTTAAACGAGATAAGTTATCTCGTTTAAACGAGATAAAAATAAAATTTCCCATCTGCTATCTCGTTTAAACGAGATACAAATAAAATTTCCCATGTCCTCATCCATCCACCGTAAATACCCGTGCACGTGATATATATATTTCGAATATGGTGACATCGAGACTTCTTATATAGCTTAGATTCCGTGTTTCATTTCTTTGCAGGAGTCTTGTTGTTAAATTAAGTATTCTTCTCGAGTATTGTTCAAATTGCTGTGCTGTTAAAAGTAAAGAATGTCGCATAAGTTAACAACTTTGAGCATTAATAAGGTTCACATAATATAAAGAATACCTACAGTTTTTGTTTTGAATACATGAAGCATTTCATTCAAGTGTCTGGAAAGAAATATCGAATTCTCTTTCCAGTCACTCGTGAGATATTTCGGTATTCAAACACAAAACTGCAGGTATTCTCTATATCTCTTAGAAGCTGCAGTGAAATACGATTTCGTTATTTCACTGTTGGTTTCGTTATATTTCACTGTAGCCTGCCGGTGGTTTACGCGAGCGAAAAATTTGAGTACAAATTCTATAACCGCGCGTTATATATAGTAAATTGTGTGCAAACTTATTCGAAAAAAACCCAGTTATTTCTTATAATTTAATCCGTCGTTTCACAGGAGAACCACCATAAGTAGAAGGCAGAAGTAAAATAAGCGAAAAGACTCTCCGAAGTAAATCACACGCGCGTAAACAGACACTATTGACATCTAATTATCGATTGATCGAGTGTCTAAATTAAGAATTTCGGCGTTTTTGATTGCCTATATATAGCCGCAACTTATCATGCACCATGAATCTGTGACCCGTGCACGATGGATAAAATTAATCTCAACTGTGGTGACACGGAGACTTGTTTGTTTCGATTCCGTGTTTCATTTCTTTGCACGAGTCTTGATGATCTATCTAGGCAATTGTTCACTTATGATTAGTAGGAAATATTCTTACCGAGTATTGTTCAAATTGCTGTACTATTAAAAGTAAAAATGCCGCACAAGTTAGCAACTTTGAGCTTTAGGGTGGATACACACATGCATGTAATCTCTGTAAATATCGTGTATTTGGCGTTTTACATGGATCATACACACCGTGTAATATGTGTCCGCTGACAACCCAATCATTGCGACTGTGTTTGACCACAGTGAGTTAAACTCTGAACCGCCGAAGAGCCGTTGACTGGGACAAAGTCGTCAGGCCGCTTAAAATAATTATTCGCGCGATAACTCAAATGGTCGACGTTCTGTTTAAATCATTGTCAGTCTTCTATTGATGTTAATACCAGTGACGGCCTCTTCCCCAGCGCAGGGGGCTATGACCCCCAACATGCACGGGAGCTATATTATCCCAGAAGCTACCAAATTCACTATTGCATATTTCCTCGACGGGGGGTGTGCATCCAGCACCCTGAGTCCTGACACCCTGCTTTATAAATATCGTAGTCATGTCTGTCGTGTCTGTTTTCTACGATTGATTAATCTAATATGCAGCAATTTGTGCTATTCATATAATTATGAACATATTATACAGCTTTAAATTTGAATGCATGGTGTTGCTGTTTGTCTTCATTCGGCGAAAGGGTTGCCTAGTTACGAGTTCCCAACTACGTCAACTTTCCTCTCTTGTGTTATACAGTTATACATGTATACGCAAAATTTACAACTATAGAATATTTAAGTAAAACATTACATTGTAATTCTTGCCCAGATAATCCCGACTGATACATTCAATTAACTCCCATAGTTATTGGAAGCTTTCGAGAACCAGCCCCTCCCCCAATCATGGATAATGGTCGAAAATGTTATAATTAAAGCTTGTGACAGTTAGGAGCTTGTTCAACCTTTGGCTTGAGAAACATATATATAAATGGTCACTCTTTTTAATTTCAACGCTGTACCTGCATTATATTTTGGCGCTATAATGAATATTTGCAATCGAAATGAATTATAACTCGTGAAAAACAGCACATATATCAGACAAGAATTTCTCATTTTGGCATCCACGAAAGAAGACATGTTTATGACTGGCCTGAAATTTCTCGATGGCAGTTTGTTTGATAATGGCTTATAACTACTCACTGGTGAAATTGACCTCTCGCGCACAGGTGATTAATTTTGTCAATTATTGGTGTGGCCATGTAAAATACATGCATTTAACATACAGACATTACATGCATGTGTGTATCCACCCTTAATATAAGGTACATAATATTGAATCAGACCAAATGCGGAATTATATTCGCATTCGCCCCCCCCCCCCCCACCCCCGTTGCACCCAACCTGGGCCTTACAGGCCCGTATGATAACCTTTTCTGAATGGCCGTTGTTGTCATTATAGCCAAATGGAGGAACAAAAACATGATTGTATTTGGGTTTTTTGATACTTTTATTCCAATAACCAATAATACATGGTAATACGGAACATGAATTTAATAACATAATGTGGGTGCAGGAAAACAGCACGGCGATTCAAAATATTTCACGGACATTTAAAGATGTATTCAGGGTTCCAGACTTTTCAGACGAGGAATATAATTGAATGCAACACCGCTGAATAACATGTTGAACGCCTGCATATTATTTTACATTTAATCGATATCTGATTGTCATATAATAGACAGATATGTTATTTTATAAACTGGAGACTTAAATTTCTGGATCCCTTCCCTGTACCTTCTATCAGAAAAATTAGAGATTGCATAAATCCTAACATGTATAGTGGTCTAATTCCAGGAAAATTCACACGGCCACGGGCGAGAGACAGGACACACCGGGCCGACCATGGTTTGACCTGGCGTGATAACATTTTGAAATCAGAACAAGAAAAATCGCAAAATCGCATTTCAGTGCACAATTTTGACCAAATGTATGAACAATTGCAATTGTTGATCTAAAAGTCAACAAATAACCCTTTAATAAATTGTTGGAAAATCTAACTCCAAGAACAATTTCAACCTATTGTTGGTGTAAAGTTTCAAACTAATTTTTTGTCAGGTATGAAATTTCCAACTGTGAACATTTTGAGCAAAGTTAGGGTGAGACATTCCCAACCCCCAAACACCACCCCTGTCACCACGTCCATGTGCACTGACGTTAGTATAGGCCAGGATGCTTACGAATTACTTTGACGTAACGCAGTATCAGATTTCTTTCCCTAGATACAGTTTTCAAGTTCATTATTATATAGCTGATTCACGCCGAAAGAAACTTGGACCATATGGGTTTTCTATAGAGTGATCCCTCTTTGTTCATTAGAAACTCATTACCATGGTTATTGCATTTCAAATTAAATTTGATTTTGAAATTGTTCATTTGGACCACTTTCAGAGAAGTCTTCAACGTTTTTCGCATTTCAAGCGGGGAGGGTGGATTTTCCGGGCACGTATGCCGGGTGGGTGGGTGGTCGATGGGACCAACAAACATTTTTTTCCGAAACTCAAAATGTTTTTTCCTGCAAGTCTTTTTGACTGTTTTTGCAATGAGTTTGGCTTAAAACACCTTAGAATGTCAATATTAACATAATTGAAAAATTTCATGATGATCAGACAAACAGTATAGCCTGTAGCCCATGCTACTGGATTGAATTTTGAAATCCAAGATGGCCGCTGCAGCCATGTTGTTTTTGACCGAATGACCCCAAAATGACTCGTTCCTATTTACATGTCAATGTTAACATCCATGTCAAATAGTATGCACAGAAATTCATATACAGCTTTTTACAGTGAATTCCCCCCCCCCCCGCAAATCTCTGTTTTAGTGTTGAAAGGGGGTGGGTGTCCAAAAATGGTCGAGAAAAAACTGCCGAAAACGGACGCGGGGGTAGGTGGGTCCCAACAAGGGTAGGCAGTTGTTACCGGCCGGCTTAGGAAGGTCGGCTGTACGCATGCGCGGACATACAACGGGAAGTACATTAACATGAAAGCAGTTAGAAGTCACGATACATCGAGCGTCAAACCAGTTTGGAAAGTGTTTACATCCGCGAATTACGAAATGTTTTTCAAATTATTAGATAATCGCGGTCAAATGTAATGGAATCCAGAATACAATACAATATGAATTTAGAATGATTACGTTGCAGAACGGGATGGAATTGATGTGCTTACAACTGAGAGTGCTGTGCCTCGTCTCAGAGTCAGTCAAAGTTACACCGAGTCAGTGAGTCACACTCACACTCACAGTCACAGAGTCTGGCAATGTCCTGAGTGTGGGATTATGAAATTCTGTTAATTCATGACTAGTTAAGTTAAGAGTCAACAATTATCTCCCAGACTACCGCAATGTCCATGAAGATAGAAGTTAGAACTCTGCAACATCAGTCATCACATTCACAAAGTGAATGTACAGTATTGTACACACCAGCAGCAGCTAACCAGCATTGAATTTGACATTGTTAATCTGACAGTGACACAGTGCACAGGTATTGGAATTTCTGTCAAAAAATAGGTTTTTATGACAATATACTCCTCTGAATAAGAATTCATTCTATTCTTATTCAGAGCCTGAGGAGTATATTGTCATAAAAACCTATTTTTGACAGAAATTCCAATACCTGTGCACAGTGAAAGGAACAGTACAAATCCAGACTCTAATTGTTGAAATTATAATATTACTAGTGGTCTAGTATAGAATATTAATAACAGTATGATTAAATTTATTTCAAACCAAATTAATTCCATTTTTTGGGGGCGGGGGATATTACTTTAAGATTAATAAGAAGCCCCAAATGTCGGTCACCAACCCCACCCCTCTCAATGCACCATAGTTGGTTTTGTTAAAAATAACTTAACTGTAGAAATGTTATTTTTCCAATGTTGTCAATCCGGTCAGGTTCAGCATTGACAAAAAAATTAAATTTAAGTCATAGGCCTAGTGTCAGTTGTTGAAAATAGTCGGTTGTGGTTATCTTCACTATGTTCAATAGTTGAGTTCAGTCTTGAAGATTTTCATCCCACCCTGCATTAATTAAAGCTCACCAGACGTGTACCTATATATATCATTCACCGTCACTCAAAACATTTTTTTATTCATGATGTGAATTCCACCAAAAAAAAAATTGTCTAGCAGTGATAACATAATTATTGTTAGAAATATGACAAACTTACATTTTTGTGAAAAATAATTTTATAGTGGAGTGAAATTTTGTGGGATATTCCAAGTTCAACAATGTACAGTACAGTAATGCTCTAAGTATATGATCCGTTAACCACAGCAGAATTATGGGAATTTTTTCAGGATTTAGTCGGAAATATGGCAATATTTCCAACTAAATCTTGAAAAACAAATTCCCCAAATTCTGCTGTGGTTTAGAGGTTGACTATATAGGACATTACTGTAGACTCAGTGAGAAACAACTCATTTTATAAGTTTTGTTGTGTTATTGTTATTAACTTAAGCCAAGTTAAGGGAAAACAATAGAAAACATCAAGTTATGGAATCAATTATTCATGGTGTCTACTTTGGGGACAATAGTGGGACAAGTAGTTGGGTTTGGCCATGGGGGTTATCCATGCATGCAGGATGCAATATTTACACTACCTGTAGTTAAATTGACTAGCTAGTGTGAATGCATTTATTGATACTCATTCCTATCAGTAGCTCCTAAATTACTATTTCTTTGGCTTTTGGGGGGGGGGGGTTAATAAATATTTGATTCAAGTTGAGGATCCCACCCATCAAAGTTCAGAGTGAACAGATATAAATTTTGTTTGTTATTTCTCGAGATGTGTAATAATATGTGGCCCATAAAGTTGGCATAAACACATGGTCAAACAGGGTTGAAGATGGATAACTCTAAAATCAATAATCATATCAAAAACATTTTGCTGGTCATTTCAGGATAAAACAATACCAGTAACCACTGAGTAAAAAAAAAATTCTCACTTGGAATAAAAAAAAAAATATATATAAAATATATTAAAAAAATATAATTAAATCTCAAAAAGTATTTTTTCTGGCCATTTCAGGATCAAACAATATAAAAGGAGTCAATTTTGTTATTTATAGGTGGGGTGGGATGATATCCAGGAGGGAAATGTCCAGGGTGAGGGAATATCCAGGGGACATGACATGTTACTCTGGGTTTGCCATTTGTTCTCATAAATGCACTAGACTTTGAAGATTTCTTCACAAATACAGATCCAGGGAATTTTAGATGTATATAGTATTTCTTCCTGACCAAAAAGGTGTATAACTTGGCTGATTTAATCCAACATCTGCCCCACAGCATACGGTTACATTACCACTACAGTAGGCAATATCCTATAACAATCACCATACAGGTATGGACCCAGTGGCTATTCACATAATCTAACTGTATGTTTACCATGATGGCCCTTGCTGGTCAAAAGCATGGATATTCATGATATTAATCTGGATCATTGTACCAACTATAAGCACATTTGGTGGGCTAAGATCTCATTTTTAAGATTTAACCATATCAATTCACAAGACAAAGAACAATAAGATAATATAATATAACAACCACCTATTTACTCAAGTGACACCTAATTATTAAATTTATGCACAGGACATCCATCGTTTCCCCAACACCAATAGAGAAAAAACTGCCACTTGGGCCTCCAGTCAAGCCATACACAGTTGACTTGTGCATGGATATTATATAGGTTTAGCACTATCACAGATTCAAATAAATGTTCCAGAAATTAGGAATAGTGCAGAGAAAAAGGATGAAGTACATAGAAATCCATAATTCCGTATGCATTAACATTAATAAATTTTGTGCTAAATATTTGTCATGGAAATACATTATATGCTGAAAAATAATCTGATCTTTTTTTAAATTCGAACAATAACCAGAAAAAAATGTATACCTTTAAGGTATCCACCCTTGCACTATTATCAAGGCTATTTAACCCAGAACTAGATATTTCCATGTATTTAAGATTCAGCAGACAAGATTGGACCTAAGCCCTTGGCCAAAGTTAAAATTTGTGTCTATTATCAAAATCAATGTTTGGCATTTGTTGAAGAAATAACAGGTTGTGACCTTAAAATATGTCTCACAAGAAAGCCCTGAAATAATATTTTTAAAAATGGATTCATGTTGACACTGGGAGTATCATAAGAAAGGCGCAGATATCTTTAAAAAGACACTAATATTTAATTTAACTAAATAAATAATTATATATTGGCATCTGAAATTGAATAGTTGAACATTTATTCACTGTGGTAAATTGACCCGATGAGTGCCATCGGATAGGTGTTGTTGACCTCATGTGACTTAAAGGTGCACTAATAATCAAATTTTAATTAAATGAAAGTGTCAATGACAATGTCAATGGAAGAATTTTTGTGTTACAGTCAATGGAGTGATTAGGAATGTGGAAAGTTGAAAGGCCTACATGTAGTTATGCAAAGAGTAAAATCCAAGATGGCTGCTGGCAGTCATTTGTTTTTTGCTGAATGACCCTAAAAAGACTCGGTCCCATTTACATGTCATTGTTAACATCCATGACAAATTTCATGATGATCGGACCAAAGATACAACATGTAGCCCGTGCCAAAAGATTTAGTCATGCAAAGAGTAAAATCCAAGATGGCTGCTGGTGGCCATCTTTTTTGGCCTAACAACCCCAAAATGACTCGTTCCCATCTACATGTCAATATTAACATCCGTGCCAAATTTCATGATGATCAGACGAACTGTACCACCTGTAGCTTGTGCTAATGGATTGGATTTTGAAATCCAAGATGGCCGCTGGCGGCCATGTTTTTTTGCCAAATGATCCCAAAATGACTTGTTCCCATCTACATGTTAATGACAACAGCCATGACAAATTTCATAATGATCCGACCAAATGTACGACCTGTAGCCCGTGCTAAAGGAAATTGTTGACGTATCACGCACATACACACGCACGCACACACGGACGACAAAGCCATGACAATTGCTCAAACTTTACAAAGTAAAGTTGAGCTAAAAAAAATTCAAAAACCCAAAATGGTGGAAGGCTGTACATTTTATGCCGGGGTAAATTGGCCCAGTTTGTACAAATGGATATGTGCCATTGACACTAGAGAGGGATTTAATAATTATATTATCAGTTATGAGCAATACAGAGGATTCCTCATCAGTATAGACGATATGTAGGAAAATTGTTACACCATATGGTTCACCTGACCAGGGGAATAAAATGGAATAGGCGCCTTTGACCTCAAATGACTTAAGCAGGACTAATAAATTATACTAACAATCTAACATACATGTAGATGACCAATGGATAATTGTTGTTATCAGCTCCATGGTTTAATGGTATAGGTGTCATTGACCTAAGATTAGATGCACTAATAATTGGCACTAAAGAGCGTTTATTAACTTCATTATCAATTAAAAGATAGTGTTCTGGAGATTAATTTTCTTCAATTTTTGGTGTTCAATCTTGTATATATAATGTTAATATGAGAAAAGTAGAGCATATGGATTTCAATTATTTAATTTTGCTCTTGCTTTTAAAATACTTTACCAGAATATGTAGAATTTGGCACATTCCCACAGTTTCTTTCTTTAAGTTGACAATAAACGCTCTTTATTTGTAATTATTAGTGCCTCTTTAAGTCATCTGAGGTCAATATCAACTATCCCATGACACTCCCTATGTCAATTTATCTCTGTGTGCACAAATTATCCCACATATCTTCTGAGCTAATAACAAGCGCTCTTCATTGATCATCTACATGTATGGGTTTTTTTTACTAAGAAAACCCCCACATTTAGTCCCTATAGTATAAATGCAAAAATAAATATCAGAAATTTTTCGACTTATAGTTAGTTTGAAATATACCAGGTATGAAATTCCCAACTGTTAAAAAAATTGGGGTGTGGTATCTAGTGGATAAACCCCACCCATATCACCACATTGTTTAGTTATAAAGGGTTAATTCCAATGGAGTATTAAGTACTATTTACTGAAAATGAACAAGTCATTCACATTATTTACCTTAAAATTCAGTCTAGATTGGACACCAATGAAACATATACATGTATGTACAAAATAACAATTTTGCTATTTAAATTTGCTATTATATTCCCAATATTGAGCCAATATGGTCATTTATAATTAACCCTTCCATGATTGGGGCTTCTTGAATTTTTTTTGAAAAACCCTGTGCCAATGCATTCTCTTACATATATAAAGATCCTGTGCCAGTGCATTCTCTTATATATGAGTCTCCCATATGGATCCTCACATATATGAGAGCATACCATGAGTGCATGACCTAACAATATTTACCTCAACCTTGTAAACCAGTGCATTCTCCCTATGGGAGACACAATCTGACACATATATAAGAGAATGCACTGGCACAGGATCTTTAATGCTGCAATCGGGTTAATATAATTTATCTTGGCAAAATATGGACAAAACTGATTATAAGTCTTCAACAAAGATGCCTTCTGATATTCTCTGTATCAAGATTGGCTGGTACCGGTGTACACGTACCACGTCATCTGCCCCTGGTTATCTTTCCCAACTCTGTATATCCCCCCCCCCCACCATGGAAAAAACATTCACATACACAAATATTTTATATATATTTTGGCTAGAGGAGTTGATGGAAATTGGTACGCATGGGCAAATTGAGTGTCATAGGATAAGTGGCATTGACCTCAGACAACTCAAAGGGGCACCAATAAATAATTTTAATTAAATAATTAATGACAAACCCAAACTAGTTGGACCCTGGTCACTTGAAATTGGTAAGGTATGTAGGGATAAATTGACCCAGGAGTACCATTGGATAGGTGCCATTGACCCTAAAGGCAAACTTAAAAATTATATTATCATATGCGTTCATTATCAGCTTTGACGATATGTATGAAAATTGGTACACATGGGTCACCTGACCATGGGCTAGGCGCTTTGGCCTCAGGTGGCTTAAAGGGGAACTAATAAATTATCTTAACATATATGATCAATGAAAAGCATTTATTATCAGCTCAGAAAATGTGTGGGTAATTTGACATGGGGAGTGTCATGGGATAAGTGCCATTAACATCAGATGACTTAAAAACGCACAAATATAATTTATAGCAATAAATAGCATCTGTTATCACCTTATAATATAGAGGTAACGTTGTTTATTGTCAAGCAATGGGTGATGTTTACCTCATGTGATAATTAATTGAAATAACTTGAAGGGGCCCTAATAAATTACTCATTCTTTACCCGGTGCAACACTTAAATCATTTTATCTGATGCATATATAGCTGGAATATATCTACTCCTTGTGTATTTATTTGTCTAATTAATCCTTGCTACATGATATAAGCAAACAATTACCAGGTTCAAGTTAGAGCATGAACAGTGAAATGCTTCAAATTAAAGTACAGAAGAAATTGTAAATTTGTTTCCCAAAATTGTTTTACTTTTGCTGTTGTAATTATAGTATAAAAACATATCTGGTTACTGGTTAGTGTGTTGGGACTCTCAATATACATGTTTAAACTTTCTCTTTTGAATTTATATATGTAATATGTATGCTTCGTGTAGGTCCCCACGGTTATGCTGGATTGATTTTATGGGGTGGCAGTCAAAGAAGAAATTATTCATTTATATGGATATCTACTACATCATATCATATAACATGTAGTACATGATTTATTCAACAATTGAAGAATTTGGTCAGTCTGATGTTTCATTTTGACAGTCCATGGTGACGGTCATTCTCAACAGTGGAACTTGTATTTGTTGAAGCTGAGTGAATGGTGTTGCATCTTTTCCAATGATGAAATAGAACTGAAAATCACTGGATTTATTCATCAGGCAGTAGTGGTAGTAGGCCTACTAGTAACTGAGTCTTTTGGCACTTGTACACCCATAATTCCATTGCAATTGAATATGTACTGCAGCTTGACTTAAGACCAATGCAGTCCAAATCTTATTTATAATAGTATTGTCAAATTCCACAGTGTAGTTGGTACATTTTCATTCTGTTGGCGTTGCTATACACACTGTTGACAGTTGTCAGTGTTGAGACTTGAGTGTTGTTGTTGTTGTGTTCCAGTAGTCACTTGCATTTGAAAACATTAGTAGATCACTTGTGAACACTGTGGTTTTCTTCTTGTGAGAATGTTCGCTGATGTACAAGGTTGCTCAATTTCTCTCGTTCAGACCCGAGTGTTGCCGCTTACAAAATTCAATCAAAAATGTCAACAACAATGTGAATGTCAATATCACGATTCACGGTCATCGTCACTGTCACTCGAACTTCAATTCAAATCGAATTTTTAACCAGTTCATCAGCCAATAGTCGTTGAATTCATATGGAAGGATGTAACGTTCCCACTCAATTCCACATTCAATTTCGGTAAACTCTGATAATCGTATTCAAATACGTGTTTTAATCAATTAAGTTTGAATTCAGCAAGATGAAAAACTTTGTTTGCTTCATTTTACGCAAGTACGAAAAATTGCACATAGCGCATGCGCGAAATATAAATTTTACTTCCGTCACGAAAGGTCATGTCATGTCAAGGTCAACATCGAACCTTCCTTAGCCGGCCGGTAACAACTGCCTACCCCCAACAAGGGTCGAAAGGAAAAAAATCAGCATACGTGCCGGAATTTTTTTTCCGACCCCCCCGCCCCCGTTTCAAGTGTTAACATTTGTTCACGTCTCTCGGTTCTTTATTAACGCCCCCGGTGTATACTGTTCTACAGATTTGAGAAAGCTGTGGACCGCTGGGCATTATATAAATAGATAATGGGTTTTTCCGGTTATTTTGGGACGCATTAAAGTTGTACTGCGACCCCGACCCGGTAAAAGCTGTAGTTGGAATTTCAATTTCGTTTATTTATTGTCGTTGATTTTGGTTTGTGATAAGCTATGCCAATTACAAATAGAAGAAATGAAAAATATAATTTGTAAAATGCGTATTTCAATTGATACGTGTTGTCTGAGTGTAGTCTGAGACAGCCGAGTCATCCACCGGTTCGTTAATTAAATTCACCCTCTGGGGACCTCATTCTGCTTACACCTCAGCAGAATGAGGTTACCAGAGGGTGAATTTGATGATGCTAGCCCGCTATGCGGGGTAGCATCACTAAATTCACCCTCTGGGGACCTCATTCTGCAAATGACAGACACACTAGTTCAAAGCTTGTACCAATCACACAAGTGGTATACGAATCGAAATAGGTGGAAGTTGAAAATGCAGGAGTCGCCCAAGCTCCTGTTTATTATCGTCTGCATGTTATGTTACATGTATATATTAATTCGACCTAAACAATGGCTCAATTACATTCACTAAATTGCGAATGCGCCGAGTTGTTCAATTAACAAGTTAAAACTTAAAAGTTCAATGCTAGTATCTACGGGGTTAATGGATTAGCGACCAATGAAAAAGAGCCAATTGTTTTTTTTTTCTGGAATAGACAATAGGGCTGATTACCGCATGAATGTGTGTAAAGGGATTAGGGATTAGCATATATCTTTGGAACAGGAACACACAGGCAACGGAAGCCGTGTTACCAAACACAGCAGCGACCAATCAGATGGGCAGAACCGTTCTCTGGACGACTATTCAAGAAGTAAATAAAAAGGGTCACAGTTTTAGGGTCTGACACATTCGAACCTCACTTGAAGAGCTCATACCTTCTGTGAGAATTAGCGACGATCGTCAACTTATTTCCTTCAGGACAACTTCTTCGCTACAAGTAATCATGGTAAGTACACTTATATATTCACATCGTAGGTCACATATAGAAATATGGTTCACTCTGGATTTGTTATAACACTTATAGACTCTGTTGGAGACACTTTTGAATACAGTAATACCCAAAGTAATTGACCACTTAACCACAGCAGAATTATGGGTAATTTTTCAGGATTTAGTCGGAAATATGGCTTGTTGCCATTCATCGGAAAGCTCTAGGCATTCTGCTGTGGTTAAGTGGTCAATTACTTTGGGCATAACTGTAGTATCTTTATACAACATTTGTGTGTGAACGCTCGGTTCTATAGTTTGTGTGAACGCTGACTGTGTCTAGTCTTCAATCTGTCTGGAGCCCCTGAAAATGTGAAATTGCTTCGTTTGTCTGTTAGAGTTGAGCATCAGTCGAGTTTAATAGGTGGCGGAAATATCACATTAGGTCAGGGTTGAAACTAAAGTCCCACTGCTATAGAGACTATGTAGAGGTCGACGAATTTTCTAGAACCTTTCTGTTTATACTTTGTATTATAGCATGTCTCCCACAATTTTTGTTTATATGGTTACCCATATATTGAGGGTTTTTTTTATTCCATGCACAACTCCACATAATTCTCTCATACAACTAGATGGTGAGATCAATCTCTAAATTGAACATTTTGAGTAAATGTTTTACTAAGCTTTTTCAAAATATTTTACCGCGACATGCATGTATGACGATCGTGACCAGATATATTAACCCGGATGATAACGTAATTGATATAACATAAAATCACAATTATAAATGTAAAATTTTATACGCCCCCCCCCCAAACACTGATTTCAACAGGGTACGATTTTTTTTTATCGGCGACCAGTGAGTTACAAGCTGAAACGTGCTAGTTGCAGTATTGCTCGAACGTTGGTTGTTTCTGCTTTCAGCGTGAATGTATCTCCATCCATGTCGGCCAGGCCGGAGTCCAGATCGGTAATGCATGCTGGGAATTGTACTGCTTGGAACATGGGATCCAGCCGGATGGACAGATGCCATCCGATAAGACGATTGGTGGAGGCGACGATTCATTCAACACCTTCTTCTCTGAGACTGGAGCCGGCAAACACGTACCCAGGGCCGTGTTCGTTGATCTCGAACCAACAGTTGTCGGTAAGTGCATGGTTTATACTTTCTTACACCAACCCTATGTATGAGTACCCATATAAACTGAATACTCGCTGGTGGGTAATTAATTCATTCCTATTTATTCATTTATAAGGATGTTAACCATTCCATGGCTGAAGCTTCCTGGAATTTTGCGAAAAACCCTGTGCCAATGCATTCTCTATATATGCGAGTCTCCCATATGCAGCCTAGTATATATAAGTGAATACATTGGCCTATTAATATTTACCTCGACCTTGTAAGCCAGTGTGGGAGATTCGCATATATTTATAGAGAATGCCGTGGCACATAATCTTTAATGCTGCACCAGCGCAGCTCCCGTCATGATAAGGTTAAGATATTAACAAGCGTGTGTTGGACATACTAGTTAGCCAAACACTCCTACAACCGAGTTAGTTCCAGAATAAACTTCACGGAGGAGACGACACTTAAAGGCCCACTTAATTTTCGAACCCCCAGATTACATTATATAAAACATATGCCATATTATATACCATTTGAAAGAGGAAGCTCCAAAACATTGTATTATCAACTTATCCGGTGTAATAAACTGTGGACATGTTGTTTTTGTTGAGTTGCCAACACGTTTTATCATCAATAATGAAGTAAAAATCAGTATTATTTTCAATGCAGGGGGAATAACTCTATATATTAAAGATAGAGTTCTGCCCCTTCCATTGAAAAAGTTTGAATTCTGTTGCATTCTGGGTGACAGAGGGGGAAGTCTTCTATTTATCTGTGGGCATCTTCTGAGACACATGTTTCAAATTGTGGTTAATTATAGCTTTTAATCATATTTTATGGCATAGATTGTTATTAAAACCGTATATCAAGTCTCTATAAAAAATAATTGGCGACTCGAAAATTAAGTGGCCTTTAACAAATATATATACGAAACATCGCTACATATAAGGCAAGACAAAATCAATTGGAATTCGGCACCGAACCGGTGTGTTTGACATCCGTGTCCCTAACATTGTACCCGAACTACAGGAATAAGAGGTAACAGTCCGTTTGTCAACCGAAAGTCTGTCTAATAAAATTTGATAGAGTTCCGTGAATTTAATACATATGGGAAAATAATGGCCAAGATTGAACGGACTGCTGCGATTGATTTAAATGCCCCTTCCTGAATTTACGAATTATTTTGGTATCCCGGGCGATAACTTCGGTTATCCGACTGGTTTTGGATTTTGGTAGAAAAAAAAATCAATAGTAATATCCTGTTGGTATATTCGTTTATGAGTTTCGATTAATCTGAGAGCTCTATATACTTTAATCGCTCAAAATCAAGAGGATGTTTTGTCAGAGTTGTCAAACAATGATTCAACGAATAAAGCAACGATTATTCTACCAAGCGCCTCTTTGCACTGGATAATCGTCGATCTGACTCTCCGAGTAAACCACTAAGTATCCTAAGAAGATCAAACCTGAATCTCCGAATTACACGAATATATACAGTGTGAAGAGGCGGTTGGTAGAATCATCGTTGCTTGTACAGCCTCTCAATTTTGAGCGATTCAAGTATATATATAGCTCCCATATTTTGAAAGCAGCGATACCCGATCTCCAAGTTGAGCTAAAGCATCGTTGACACTTTCATTTAATAATATTTCGACCTTTTTTACCCAAATCTATAGTGAATCGTTGATAGCATCAGTAGGTTTGCTTTGAGCTTCTGAAGCTGCATTTGAATCAGTCCACGGAAGGGCCCTGTTTGTTTAGGAAGATTAAACCCAAATTTATAAAACTACAATATACAATAAGCGAATAATACCTTTCTGAACTCTTTAAATCCATATTTATTTAGACATTGCAATGGTGTTAAACTATCTGAAAAAAATCTTTGCAAAATCAGGGTTTGTACTTCGATGAATTAGTGGTTTATACAAAGAATAAACGATTCTACAATGAGATTACATATATAAAAGCAACCAATCTTGACAAAAATAAACCATATTTAAATCGTATTTTTTTTTCTACAGATGAGGTCAGAACAGGAACATACCGCCAACTGTTCCACCCAGAACAGCTCATAACGGGCAAGGAGGATGCCGCCAATAACTACGCTAGAGGGCACTATACCGTTGGCAAGGAAATAGTCGATCTCGTCCTTGACCGTGTCCGGAAGTTGGCTGACCAGTGCACCGGTCTACAGGGATTCCTGATCTTTCACAGCTTTGGAGGTGGAACTGGGTCTGGATTCACCTCATTGCTGATGGAGAGACTCAGCGTTGATTATGGGAAAAAGTCCAAACTGGAGTTTGCCGTTTATCCATCTCCGCAGGTGTCCACGGCTGTGGTTGAGCCATACAACTCCATCTTGACCACCCACACGACACTAGAACACTCTGACTGCGCTTTCATGGTCGACAACGAGGCTATCTACGATATATGTAGACGTAATCTTGACATTGAGAGACCAACGTATACCAACCTCAACCGTCTCATTGGTCAGATTGTCAGCTCTATCACGGCCTCTCTGAGATTTGATGGGGCCCTCAACGTCGACTTGACAGAGTTCCAGACAAACCTGGTACCCTATCCTCGTATCCATTTCCCATTGGCGACCTATGCACCAGTCATATCCGCCGAGAAAGCTTACCACGAGCAACTGTCTGTTTCTGAAATTACCAACGCTTGCTTCGAGCCAGCCAACCAGCTGGTCAAATGCGACCCACGTCATGGAAAGTACATGTCTTGCTGCATGCTATACAGAGGCGATGTCGTTCCCAAGGATGTCAACGCCGCCATTGCCACGATCAAGACCAAGAGAACCATCCAATTCGTAGACTGGTGCCCAACTGGGTTCAAGGTCGGCATTAACTACCAGCCACCAACCGTCGTCCCTGGAGGTGACCTCGCTAAAGTACAACGAGCTGTATGCATGTTGAGCAACACGACGGCCATCGCCGAAGCATGGGCCAGACTCGACCACAAATTCGACTTGATGTACGCCAAGCGAGCCTTCGTCCACTGGTACGTCGGTGAGGGTATGGAGGAGGGAGAGTTCTCAGAAGCCAGAGAGGACTTGGCCGCCCTGGAGAAGGACTACGAGGAAGTTGGCGTGGACTCTGTTGAGGCCGAAGGCGAGGAAGGAGGAGAGGACGAGTACTAAAGACATTTGACTCCTTGATTTGTTATTGTTGATATATTATTGTGACATTTTCGTCCAATAAAAGTATCGCTTTGTTAATAGTTTCATTCACCGTAACATTAGTCTTATGAACCCACCTAATGAATTCCAAGCTCCAAATTATAATCGACTCCACCCATTGTCATAAAATTTTCCATTGTTTAACTAGCTGCTATAAATTTGATCAGTAAGTTATACAATGGGAAATGTTCTGTCCGACTACACTGAAATTAATACAACGAGATTGTAAACTATCTAACTGTTTAAAAAGTAGGACAATTTAAGGAGAGCATGTCATGTTACTAGCAGAGCATCCCCACGTTTCACCAGTAACTGCATTCCGTGCCACAATTATGCAGAAAACCAAATATGTACCCAATTCCACTGTTTGGATGTCGAAAGTAATCACTTCTGTATACTATAAGGCGTTATCCCGTTTTATTATAGCTCAATTACTTGATACTGGGATAATCGTCCTCCGGCTGCATTGGGACCACCGATAATTCCCCTGTTTCGAACAACCCGTTATCATAGTTAATCACCCAACCAATGGTTTCTATAATACGAAACTTGAAATTTCCAATTGCACCCCGCCCCTGAACGAGACCAAACCCAGGTCTTGGGTTTAAAATTTTCAACTGCTACCTCAAACTTTCCAATAGTTGAAAAATTTCCAATTAATGGCCATTTCAGTCAGAACAAAAGTAGAAAAATAAGCTGATGTTGGTCTAAAAACAACATATTCTCCATTTATATTACTGGTTGGAAATTCAAGCAATTCTTTTTTCGACATATTTCTTGTAATATCTCGACCGAAAACGAAAAGACGCCTCGAACGAATTGAATCAAGGTCCAATATTCAGTCGGAGTATAACTTGGCTAGTTTCTATGTTTATAATTCACGATAATTGCTTTAATTACGGAGGACGGAACCTAAATATTGAGGGGTGTGCAAATGGAATCCTACGAACCAGTGAGTTTGGTGTCCGGTTGAATGACGATGAAGTTGGAAATTTTAAGGTGAAAACCTCCATGGGAACCCTCTAGCCACGTTCCTAGAACTTGTATGTGTGGGTATATATTTAACAAAATATATTGACTGACGTTTCGACTATAGCTCTGCGACCCCAGAATAAACTTTACTTTGATGTGTATGCGATTGGGAGAAGCAGCTCACATGCAACCACAAGATAACAACATTAGTTGCATGTACGGTCCATCGAAGCTTTATTTTCCAACTATAATGCCCGACACTTGGGCCAAACAAGTGCATGTGTTTCGGCACTACTGAGGCCGCTGTGCGCAACGACTGCATTTAACGAAACAATACATTTTAAATATGGAATTGTTATAAGACAAGATAGTACATACATTGCATCTGATAATCCATAGATATCATATAATCCTACTATTTCTTGAATAAGAAGGAACATATATAACTACGAACTTGTGAGTTTGGTTTCTTGTTCAAGGGCAATGCTATCATCTACGAACAATGCAGAGGATACACCCAGGTTCGCGTGAATTCGGTCAGTGATGAAATTATTCGTCGAGTTTCGTTGAAATGATATGGGTGGGGGGCGATATTTTGTGGACGGAAATTATGAAATGAACATGACGAAATTGACAAACTTCGCCACCAAGCGACGTGCTCCCCCAGCCTTACTATAAATAATGGCTAATTTCATTAAAATTCTCCATGTTTACACATATTTTAAATTATATGGATCATTTTTATTCTACAATAATTTGTACCCAAGATACGGATTCTTACGTTTTATTGGGTTTTAAAACTGCGAGGTGGTGAAATCTCGGTTTGTTTACATTATGAATGTTCTGATTCCGATTACGGAATAAGAATCAGATTGCCGCGAAATAACGATTACGGTCTTTTCGTTTACGGAACCATATTTCTTCGGAGTGTAATCAGTAATCATTAATCGGGATCAAATTACGAATTAACGACGCAAGACAGAGTTCAGTTCCATCGTAGTATTTGAACACACCACGAACCGAAATGATATGGTCTCAGTTTAACGGATGTTGTGACAAAAGGCTATTCGATTAGGAACTAAACAATATGGATGGCTCATTAATCATATTTGATGCTAATGGGTCAGAGTAGCCACATATTATGGTCTCTCTCAGTTCCGTTTCAAAGTTCTTCCCAATTCCGTTCAAACACATGACCAGAATCGCAAAAAAAGTTATTGGCACAACTCCACACTGCATAATTTAAAATAAATTGTTCATGCCTCGTAAGGTACTGGGACAACCAGTATATGACATTTAATTATCAGTTGATTGTCTAGCATGTTTATTAACCAAGTGAGTCATACTTTGCTACCTTTTCGGAACAGCAGATTGAGCAGAGAATAGTGTTCGGGATGTATGTGAAAAATCAACTTTTTACCAAAATTTCTTTGCCATTTTGGAAGCCATATTGAATAATTTGGTCTATAAACGTCCTTAGTGTGACACAATTAAGATAGATCAAAACTATTTATATATTTCATACCAAAGATAGATACATCTTGCTTGAAAAAATGGTTCAAACATGAAAAGTTATTTTTTACAGATTTTTTTGGGAGAGAAAAATCCAGTATGTCTGGTAATTTCTTGGTTACAATAGTAACAATTAGCCAACGTGCATCAGGTATGTTAATATTTAATGCATAGCTATAGAAGGCAGAATAGCCAAATTTTATTCATCAACCACAAATTGTAAGCGATTGCAGGGCACTTTGGGGCAATACCTACCATCTACTATATATTTTTGAACTTCTGTCTGTCTGTTTGTCTGTCTGTCCGTCTGTCTGTGTTATAGACTCGAAAACTGCTCGACCGATCCGACTCAAATTTGGTATGTAGGGCTACTTTGATACGGAGAACAAAGCGAGCGGTGTTTCATTTCTTTGCATGAGTCTTGTTGCATTATCTATATGGGTAATTGTGCACTTTTGATTAGTAGGAAGTATTCTTCCCGAGTATTGTTAAAATTTCTGTACTATTTAAAGTATAAAAATGCCGCATAATTGAGCAACTTTGAGCTTTAATAAGGTGTATATAATAAAGAGAATATACCTACATTTTTTGTTTGAATATCTGAAACATCTCATTCGTGTCTGGAAAGAAATATCGAAATTTCACTCGCGACTTGCAGCCGCTCGTGAAAATTCGATTTCTTTCCAAGACACTAATGTACGGTGGCTGGATGAGGACATGGGAAATTTTATTTTTATCTCGTTTAAACGAGATAACTTATCTCGTTTAAACGAGATAGTTATAATACAACAGTTACTAGTGGCCAGTCCAGACGGTTGCACCGGGAATCTATAGGGAACTTCTTGTACCCACCCACCACCCCATCCCGCCATCCATAGTATCTTATGCGCCACAGGCGCTCGTATATAGGTAGTACCCACCCACCACCCTATCCCACCACCCATAGTATCTTATGCGCCGCAGGCGCTCGTATATAGGTGGTACCCAAACACCACCCCATCCCATCACCCATATAGTATATTGTGCGCCGCAGGCGCTCGTATATAGGTAGTTACCCACCCACCACCCCATCCCGCCACCCATAGTATCTTATACGCCGCAGGCGCTCGTATATAGGTAGTTACCAACCCACCACCCCATCCCATCACTATGGGTGACGTGATGGGATGGTGGGTGGGTACAACCTATATACGAGCGCCTGCGGCGCATTGGATACTACGGGTGATGGGATGAGGTGGTGGGTGGGTAACTATACCTATATACGAGCGCCTGCGGCGCACAATATACTATGGGTGAAGGGTGGGTAACTACCTATGTACGAGCGCCTGCGGCGCATAAGATACTATGCGTGGCGGGATGTGGTGGTGGGTGGGTAACTACCCATATACTAGCGCCTGCGGAGCACAATATGCTATGTGTGATGGGATGGGGTGGTGTTTGGGTACCACCTATATACGAGCGCAACCGTCTGGACTGGCCACTAGTAACTGTTGTATTATAACTATTTCGTTTAAACGAGATAAAAATAAAATTTCCCACCTGCTATCTGGTTTAAACAAGATAAGTTATCTCGTTTAAACGAGATAAAAATAAGATTTCCCATCACTTATCTCGTTTAAACGAGATAAGTTATCTCGTTTAAACGAGATAAAAATAAAATTTCCCATGTCCTCATCCAGCCACCGTAAATACCCGTGCACGTGATATATATATTTCGAATGTGGTGACATCGAGACTTCTTATATAGCTTAGATTCCGTGTTTCATTTCTTTGCAGGAGTCTTGTTGTTAAATTTATCTAGGTAATTGTGCACTATTGATTAATATGAAGTATTCTTCTCGAGTATTGTTCAAATTGCTGTGCTGTTAAAAGTAAAGAATGTCGCATAAGTTAACAACTTTGAGCATTAATAAGATTCACATAATAAAAAGAATACCTACAGTTTTGTTTTGAATACCTGAAGCATTTCATTCAAGTGTCTTGAAAGAAATATCGAATTCTCTTTCCAGTCACTCGTGAGATATTTCGGTATTCAAACAAAAAACTGCAAGTATTCTCTATATCTCTTAGAAGCTGCAGTGAAATACGATTTCGTTATTTCACTGTTGGTTTCGTTATATTTCACTGTAGCCTGTCGGTGGTTTACGCGAGCGAAAAATTTGAATACAAATTCTATAACCGCGCGTTATATATAGTAAATTGTGTGCAAACTTATAACCAATAACCTTATTCGAAAAAAACCCAGTTATTTCTTATAATTTAATCCGTCGTTTCACAGGAGAACCACCATAAGTAGAAGGCAGAAGTAAAATAAGCGAAAAGACTCTCCGAAGAAAATCACACGCGCGTAAACAGACACTATTGACATCTAATTATCGATTGATCGAGTGTCTAAATTAAGAATCTGTGACCCGTGCACGAGGGATA
Organism: Siphonodentalium dalli; assembly: GCA_032622095.1. Lineage (NCBI taxonomy): Eukaryota > Metazoa > Mollusca > Scaphopoda > Gadilida > Siphonodentaliidae > Siphonodentalium > Siphonodentalium dalli. Next base: position 90,352,734 of record CP136063.1, on the reverse strand, counting down.
AAATTAATCTCAACTGTGGTGACACGGAGACTTGTTGTTTCGATTCCGTGTTTCATTTCTTTGCACGAGTCTTGATGATCTATCTAGGCAATTGTTCACTTATGATTAGTAGGAAATATTCTTACCGAGTATTGTTCAAATTGCTGTACTATTAAAAGTAAAAATGCCGCATAAGTTAGCAACTTTGAGCTTTAATATAAGGTACATAATATTGAATCAGACCAAATGCGGAATTATATTCGCATTCGCCCCCCCACCCCCGTTGCACCCAACCTGGGCCTTACAGGCCCGTATGATAACCTTTTCTGAATGGCCCTTGTTGTCATTATAGCCAAATGGAGGAACAAAAACATGATTGTATTTGTTTTGTTTGATACTTTTATTCCAATAACCAATAATACATGATAATAGGAACATGAATTTAATAACATAATGTGGGTGCGGGAAAACAGCACGGCGATTCAAAATATTTCACGGACATTTAAAGATGTATTTAGGGTTCCAGACTTTCAGTTATCAGACGAGGAATATAATTGAATGCAACACCGCTGAATAACATGTTGAACGCCTGCATATTATTTTACATTTAATCGATATCTGATTGTCATATAATAGACAGATATGTTATTTTATAAACTGGAGACTTAAATTTCTGGATCCCTTCCCTGTACATTCTATCAGAAAAATTAGAGATTGCATAAATCCTAACATGTATAGTGGTCTAATTCCAGGAAAATTCACACGGGCGAGAGACAGGACACACCGGACCGACCATGGTTTGACCTGGCGTGATAACATTTTGAAATCAGAACAAGAAAATCGCAAAATCGCATTTCAGTGCACAATTTTGACCAAATGTATGAACAATTGCAATTGTTGATCTAAAAGTCAACAAATAACCCTCTAATAAATTGTTGGAAAATCTAACTCCAAGAACAATTTCAACCTATTGTTGGTGTAAAGTTTCAAACTAATTTTTTGTCAGGTATGAAATTTCCAACTGTGAACATTTTGAGCAAAGTTAGGGTGAGACATTCCCAACCCCCAAACACCACCCCTGTCACCACGTCCATGTGCACTGACGTTAGTATAGGCCAGGATGCTTACGAATTACTTTGACGTAACGCAGTATCAGATTTCTTTCCCTAGATACAGTTTTCAAGTTCATTATTATATAGCTGATTCACGCCGAAGGAAACTTAGACCATATGGGTTTTCTATAGAGTGATCCCTCTTTGTTCATTAGAAACTCATTACTATGGTTATTGCATTTCAAATTAAATTTGATTTTGAAATTGTTTATTTGGACCACTTTCAGAGAAGTCTTCAACGTTTTTCCCATTTCAAGCGGGGAGGGTGGATTTTCCGGGTACGTATGCCGGGTGGGTGGGTGGTCGATGGGACCAACAAACATTTGTTTCCGAAACTCAAAATGTTTTTTCCTGCAAGTCTTTTTGACTGTTTTTGCAATGAGTTTGGCTTAAAACACCTTAGAATGTCAATATTAACATAATTGAAAAATTTCACGATGATCAGACAAACAGTATAGCCTGTAGCCCATGCTACTGGATTGAATTTTGAAATCCAAGATGGCCACTGCAGCCATGTTTTTTTTGACCGAATGACCACAAAATGACTCGTTCCTATTTACATGTCAATGTTAACATCCATGTCAAATAGTATGCACAGAAATTCATATACAGCTTTTTACAGTGAATTTCCCCCCGCAAATCTCTGTTTTAGTGTTGAAAGGGGGTGGGTGTCAAAAAATGGTGGAGAAATAACTGCCGAAAACGGACGCGGGGGTAGGTGGGTCCCAACAAGGGTCGAAAGGAAAAAATCAGCATACGTGCCGGAATTTTTTTTCCGACCCCCCCCCCCCCCCCCGTTTCAAGTGTTAACATTTGTTCACGTCTCTCGGTTCTTTATTAACGCCCCCGGTGTATACTGTTCTACAGATTTTAGAAAGCTGTGGACCGCTGGGCATTATATAAATAGAAAATGGGTTTTTCCGGTTATTTTGGGACGCATTAAAGTTGTACTGCGACCCCGAGCCCGGTAAAAGCTGTAGTTGGAATTTCAATTTCGTTTATTTATTGCCGTTGATTTTGGTTTGTGATAAGCTATGCCAATTACAAATAGAAGAAATGAAAAATATAATTTGTAAAATGCGTATGTCAATTGATACGTGTTGTCTGAGTGTAGTCTGAGACAGCCGAGTCAGCCACCGGTTCGTTAATTAAATTGACCCTCTGGGGACCTCATTCTGCTTACACCTCAGCAGAATGAGGTTACCAGAGGGTGAATTTGGTGATGCTAACCCGCTATGCGGGGTAGCATCACTAAATTCACCCTCTGGGGACCTCATTCTGCAAATGACAGACACACTAGTTCAAAGCTTGTACCAATCACACAAGTGGTATACGAATCGAAATAGGTGGAAGTTGAAAATGCAGGAGTCGCCCAATGTATATATTAGTTCGACCTAAACAATGGCTCAATTACATTCACTAAATTGCGAATGCACCGAGTTGTTCAATTAACAAGTTAAAACTTAAAAGTTCAATGCTAGTATCTACGGGGTTAATGGATTAGCGACCAATGAAAAAGAGCCAATTGTTTTTTTTTCTGGAATAGACAATAGGGCTGATTACCGCATGAATGTGTGTAAAGGGATTAGGGATTAGCATATATCTTTGGAACAGGAACACACAGGCAACGGAAGGCGTGTTACCATACACAGCAGCGACCAATCAGATGGGCAGAACCGTTCTCTGGACGACTATTCAAGAAGTAAATAAAAAGGGTCACAGTTTTAGGGTCTGACACATTCGAACCTCACTTGAAGAGCTCATACCTTCTGTGAGAATTAGCGACGATCGTCAACTTATTTCCTTCAGGACAACTTCTTCGCTACAAGTAATCATGGTAAGTACACTTATATATTCACATCGTAGGTCACATATAGAAATATGGTTCACTCTGGATTTGTTATAACACTTATAGACTCTGTTGGAGACACTTTTGAATACAGTAATGCCCAAAGTAATTGACCACTTAACCACAGCAGAATTATGGGTAATTTTTCAGGATTTAGTCGGAAATATGGCTTGTTGCCATTCATCGGAAAGTTCTCGGCATTCTGCTGTGGTTAAGTGGTCAATTACTTTGGGCATTACTGTAGTATCTTTATACAACATTTGTGTGTGAACGCTCGGTTCTATAGTTTGTGTGAACGCTGACTGGGTCTAGTCTTCAATCTGTCTGGAGCCCCTGAAAATGTGAAATTGCTTCGTTTGTCTGTTAGAGTTGAGCATCAGTCCAGTTTAATAGGTGGCGGAAATATCACATTAGGTCAGGTTTGAAACTAAAGTCCCACTGCTATAGAGACTATATAGAGATCGACGAATTTTCTGAATTCCCACTATTTTAATTCTTTCATTTCTAGAACCTTTCTGTTTATACTTTGTATTATAGCATGTCTCCCACGATTGAATATTTTTGTATATGGTTACCCATATATTGAGGGTTTTTTTTATTCCATGCACAACTCCACATAATTCTCTCATACAACTAATTGGTGAGATCAATCTCTAAATTGAACATTTTGAGTAAATTTTTTACTAAGCTTTTTTAAAATATTTTACCGCGACATGCATGTATGACGATCGTGACCAGATATATTAACCCGGATGATAACGTAATTGATATAACATAAAATCACAATTATAAATGTAAAATTTTATACCCCCCCCCCCCCACACACACATTGATTTTTATCGGCGACCAGTGAGTTACAAGCTGAAACGTGCTAGTTGCAGTATTGCTTGAACGTTGGTTGTTTCTGCTTTCAGCGTGAATGTATCTCCATCCATGTCGGCCAGGCCGGAGTCCAGATCGGTAATGCATGCTGGGAATTGTACTGCTTGGAACATGGGATCCAGCCGGATGGACAGATGCCATCCGATAAGACGATTGGTGGAGGCGATGATTCATTCAACACCTTCTTCTCCGAGACTGGAGCCGGCAAACACGTACCCAGGGCCGTGTTCGTTGATCTCGAGCCAACAGTTGTCGGTAAGTGCATGGTTTATACTTTCTTACTCCAACCCTATGTATGAGTACCCATATAAACTGAATACTCGCTGGTGGGTAATTAATTCATTCCTATGTATTCATTTATAGGGATGTTAACCATTCCATGGCTGAAGCTTCCTGGAATTTTGCGAAAAACCCTGTGCCAATGCATTCTCTATATATGCGAGTCTCCCATATGCAGCCTAGTATATATAAGTGAATACATTGGCCTATTAATATTTACCTCGACCTTGTAAGCCAGTGTGGGAGATTCGCATATATTTATAAGAGAATGCCGTGGCACATAATCTTTAATGCTGCACCAGCGCAGCTCCCGTCATGATAAGGTTAAGATATTAACAAGCGTGTGTTGGACATACTAGCCAAACACTCCTACAACCGAGTTAGTTCCAGAATAAACTTCACGGAGGAGACGACACTTAAAGGCCCACTTAATTTTCGAACCCCCAGATTACATTATATAAAACATATGCCATATTATATACCATTTGAAAGAGGAAGCTCCAAAACATTGTATTATCAACTTATCCGGTGTAATAAACTGTGGACATGTTGTTTTTGTTGAGTTGCCAACACGTTTTATCATCAATAATGAAGTAAAAATCAGTATTATTTTCAATGCAGGGGGAATAACTCTATATATTAAAGATAGAGTTCTGCCCCTTCCATTGAAAAAGTTTGAATTCTGTTGCATTCTGGGTGACAGAAGGGGGGGGGGGAGTCTTCTATTTATCTGTGGGCATCTTCTGAGACACATGTTTCAAATTGTGGTTAATTATAGCTTTTAATCATATTTTATGGCATAGATTGTTATTAAAACCGTATATCAAGTCTCTATAAAAAATAATTGGCGACTCGAAAATTAAGTGGCCTTTAACAAATATATATACGAAACATCGCTACATATAAGGCAAGACAAAATCAATTGGAATTCGGCACCGAACCGGTGTGTTTGACATCCGTGTCCCTAACATTGTACCCGAACTACAGGAATTAGAGGTAACAGTCCGTTTGTCAACCGAAAGTATGTCTAAAAAAATTTGATAGAGTTCCGTGAATTTAATACATATGGGAAAATAATGGCCAAGATTGAACGGACTGCTGCGATTGATTTAAATGCCCCTTCCTGAATTTACGAATTATTTTGGTATCCCGGGCGATAACTTCGGTTATCCGACTGGTTTTGGATTTTGGTAGAAAAAAAAATCAATTGTAATATCCTGTTGGTATATTCGTTTATGAGTTTCGATTAATCTGAGAGCTCTATATACTTTAATCGCTCAAAATCAAGAGGATGTTTTGTCAGAGTTGTCAAACAATGATTCAACGAATAAAGCAACGATTATTCTACCAAGCGCCTCTTTACACTGGATAATCGTCGATATGACTCTCCGAGTAAACCACTAAGTATCCTAAGAAGATCAAACCTGAATCTCCGAATTACACGAATATATACAGTGTGAAGAATGAAGAGGCGGTTGGTAGAATCATCGTTGCTTGTACAGCCTCTCAATTTTGAGCGATTCAAGTATATATATAGCTCCCATATTTTGAAAGCAGCGATACCCGATCTCCAAGTTGAGCTAAAGCATCGTTGACACTTTCATTTAATAATATTTCGACCTTTTTTACCCAACTGTATAGTGAATCGTTGATAGCATCAGTAGGTTTGCTTTGAGCTTCTGAAGCTGCATTTGAATCAGTCCACGGAAGGGCCCTGCTTGTTTAGGAAGATTAAACCCAAATTTATAAAACTACAATATACAATAAGCGAATAATACCTTTCTGAACTCTTTAAATCCATATTTATTTAGACATTGCAATGGTGTTAAACTATCTTAAAAAAATCTTTGCAAAATCAGGGTTTGTACTTCGATGAATTAGTGGTTTATACAAAGAATAAACGATTCTACAATGAGATTACATATATAAAAGCAACCAATCTTGACAAAAATAAACCATATTTAAATCGTATTTTTTGTTCTACAGATGAGGTCAGAACAGGAACATACCGCCAACTGTTCCACCCAGAACAGCTCATAACGGGCAAGGAGGATGCCGCCAATAACTACGCTAGAGGGCACTATACCGTTGGCAAGGAAATAGTCGATCTCGTCCTTGACCGTGTCCGGAAGTTGGCTGACCAGTGCACCGGTCTACAGGGATTCCTGATCTTTCACAGCTTTGGAGGTGGAACTGGGTCTGGATTCACCTCATTGCTGATGGAGAGACTCAGCGTTGATTATGGGAAAAAGTCCAAACTGGAGTTTGCCGTTTATCCATCTCCGCAGGTGTCCACGGCTGTGGTTGAGCCATACAACTCCATCTTGACCACCCACACGACACTAGAACACTCTGACTGCGCTTTCATGGTTGACAACGAGGCTATCTACGATATATGTAGGCGTAATCTTGACATTGAGAGACCAACATATACCAACCTCAACCGTCTCATTGGTCAGATTGTCAGTTCTATTACGGCCTCTCTGAGATTTGATGGGGCCCTCAACGTCGACTTGACAGAGTTCCAGACTAACCTGGTACCCTATCCTCGTATCCATTTCCCATTGGCGACCTATGCACCAGTCATATCCGCCGAGAAAGCTTACCACGAGCAACTGTCTGTTTCTGAAATTACCAACGCTTGCTTCGAGCCAGCCAACCAGCTGGTCAAATGCGACCCACGTCATGGAAAGTACATGTCTTGCTGCATGCTATACAGAGGCGATGTCGTTCCCAAGGATGTCAACGCCGCCATTGCCACGATCAAGACCAAGAGAACCATCCAATTCGTAGACTGGTGCCCAACTGGGTTCAAGGTCGGCATTAACTACCAGCCACCAACCGTCGTCCCTGGAGGTGACCTCGCTAAAGTACAACGAGCTGTATGCATGTTGAGCAACACGACGGCCATCGCCGAAGCATGGGCCAGACTCGACCACAAATTCGACTTGATGTATGCCAAGCGAGCCTTTGTTCACTGGTACGTCGGTGAGGGTATGGAGGAGGGAGAGTTCTCAGAAGCCAGAGAGGACTTGGCCGCCCTGGAGAAGGACTACGAGGAAGTTGGCGTGGACTCTGTTGAGGCCGAAGGCGAGGAAGGAGGAGAGGACGAGTACTAAAGACATTTGACTCCTTGATTTGTTATTGTTGATATATTATTGTGACATTTTCGTCCAATAAAAGTATCGCTTTGTTAATAGTTTCATTCACCGTAACATTAGTCTTATGAACCCACCTAATGAATTCCAAGCTCCAAATTATAATCGACTCCACCCATTGTCATAAAATTTTCCATTGTTTAACTAGCTGCTATAAATTTGATCAGTAAGTTATACAATGAGAAATGTTCTGTCCGACTACACAGAAATTAATACAACGAGATTGTAAACTATCTAACTGTTTAAAAAGTAGGACAATTTAAGGAGAGCATGTCATCTTACTAGCAGAGCATCCCCACGTTTCACCAGTAACTGCATTCCGTGCCACAATTATGCAGAAAACCAAATATGTACCCAATTCCACTGTTTGGATGTCGAAAGTAATCACTTCTGTATACTATAAGGCGTTATCCCGTTTTATTATAGCTCAATTACTTGATACTGGGATAATCGTCCTCCGCCTGCATTGGGACCACCGATAATTCCCCTGTTTCGAACAACCCGTTATCATAGTTAATCACCCAACCAATGGTTTCTATAATACGAAACTTGAAATTTCCAATTGCACCCCGCCCCTGAACGAGACCAAACCCAGGTCTTGGGTTTAAAATTTTCAACTGCTACCTCAAACTTTCCAACTGTTGGAAAATTTCCAATTAATGGCCATTTCGGTCAGAACAAAAGTAGAAAAATAAACTGATGTTGGTCTAAAAACAACATATTCTCCATTTATATTACTGGTTGGAAATTCAAGCAATTCTTTTTTCGACATATTTCTTATAATATCTCGACAGAAAACGAAAAGACGCCTCGAACGAATTGAATCAAGGTCCATTATTCAGTCGGAGTATAACTTGGCTAGTTTCTATGTTTATAATTCACGATAATTGCTTTAATTACGGAGAACGGAACCTAAATATTGAGGGGTGTGCAAATCGAATCATACGAACCAGTGAGTTTGGTGTCTGGTTGAAGGACGATGCAGTTGGAAAGTTTAAGGTGAAAACCTCCATGGGAACCCTCTAGCCACGTCCATGGAACTTGTATGTGTGGGTATATATTTAACAAAATATATTGACTGACGTTTCGACTATAGCTCACATGAAACCACAAGATAACAACATTAGTTGCATGTACGGTCCATCGAAGCTTTATTTTCCAACTATAATGCCCGACACTTGGGCCAAACAAGTGCATGTGTTTCGGCACAACTGAGGTCGCTTTGTGCAACGACTGCATTTAGCGAAACAAGACATTTTAAATATGGAATTGTTATAAGACAAGATAGTACATACATTGCATCTGATAATCCATAGATATCATATAATCCTACTATTTCTTGAATAAGAAGGAACATATATAACTACGAACTTGTGAGTTTGGTTTCTTGTTCAATGGTAATGCTATCATCTACGAACAATGCAGAGGATACACCCAGGTTCACGTGAATTCGGTCAGTGATGAAATTATTCGTCGAGTTTCGTTGAAATGATATGGGTGTGGGCGATATTTTGTGGACGGAAATTATGAAATGAACATGACGAAATTGACAAACTTCGCCACCAAGCGACGTGCTCCCCAGCCTTACTATAAATAATGGCTAATTTCATTAAAATTCTCCATGTTTACACATATTTTAAATTATATGGATCATTTTTATTCTACAATAATTTGTACCCAAGATACGGATTCTTACGTTTTATTGGGTTTTAAAACTGCGAGGTGGTGAAATCTCGGTTTGTTTACATTATGAATGTTCTGATTCCGATTACGGAATAAGAATCAGATTGCCGCGAAATAACGATTACGGTCTTTTCGTTTACGGAACCATATTTCTTCGGAGTGTAATCAGTAATCATTAATCGGGATCAAATTACGAATTAACGACGCAAGACAGAGTTCAGTTCCATCGTAGTATTTGAACACACCACGAACCGAAATGATATGGTCTCAGTTTAACGGATGTTGTGACAAAAGGCTATTCGATTACGAACTAAACAATATGGATGGCTCATTAATCATATTTGATGCTAATGGGTCAAAGTAGCCACATATTATGGTCTCTCTCAGTTCCGTTTCAAAGTTCTTCCCATTTCCGTTCAAACACATGACCAGAATCGCAAAAAAAGTTATTGGCACAACTCCACAATGCATAATTTAAAATAAATTGTTCATGCCTCGTAAGGTACTGGGACAACCAGTATAGGACATTTAATTATTAGTTGATTATCTAGCATGTTTATTAACCAAGTGAGTCATACTTTCTACCTTTTCGGAACAGCAGATTGAGCAGAGAATAATGTTCGGGATGTATGTGAAAAATCAACTTTTTACCAAAATGTCTTTGCCATTTTGGAAGCCATCTTGAATAATTTGGTCTATAAACGTCCTTAGTGTGACACAATTAAGATAGATCAAAACTATTTATATATTTCATACCAAAGATAGTTACATTTTGCTTGAAAAAATGGTCCAAACATGAAAAGTTATTTTTTACAGATTTTTTTGGGAGAGAAAAATCCAGTATGTCTGGTAATTTCTTGGTTACAATAGTAACAATTAGCCAAAGTGCATCAGGTATGTTAATATTTAATGCATAGCTATAGAAGGCAGAATAGCCTAATTTTATTCATCAACCACAAATTGTAAGCGATTGCAGGGCACTTTGGGGCAATACCTACCATCTACTATATATTTTTGAACTTCTGTCTGTCTGTTTGTCTGTCTGTCCGTCTGTCTGTGTTATAGACTCGAAAACTGCTCGACCGATCCGACTCAAATTTGGTATGTAGGGCTACTTTGATACGGAGAACAAAGCGAGCGGTGTTTCATTTCTTTGCATGAGTCTTGTTGCATTATCTATATGGGTAATTGTGCACTTTTGATTAGCAGGAAGTATTCTTCCCGAGTATTGTTAAAATTTCTGTACTATTTAAAGTATAAAAATGCCGCATAATTGAACAACTTTGAGCTTTAATAAGGTGTATATAATAAAGAGAATACCTACATTTTTTTTTTGAATATCTGAAACATCTCATTCATACGGTGGCTGGATGAGGACATGGGAAATTTTATTTTTATCTCGTTTAAACGAGATAACTATCTCGTTTAAACGAGATAACAGATGGGAAATGTTATTTTTATCTCGTTTAAACGAGATAACTTATCTTGTTTAAACGAGATAGCAGGTGGGAAATTTTATTTTTATCTCGTTTAAACGAGATAACTTATCTTGTTTAAACGAGATAGCAGGTGGGAAATTTTATTTTTATCTCGTTTAAACGAGATAACTTATCTTTTTTAAACGAGATAGCAGGTGGGAAATTTTATTTGTATCTCGTTTAAACGAGATAACTTATCGTGTTTAAACGAGATAGCAGGTGGGAAATTTTATTTTCATCTCGTTTAAACGAGATAACTTATCACATTTAAACGAGATAGTTATAAAATACAACAGTTACTATTGGCCAATCCAGACGGTTGCGCTCGTATATAGGTGGTACCCAAATACCACCACATCCCATCACCCATAGTATATTGTGCTCCGCTGGCGCTCGTATATGGGTAGTTACCCACCCACCACCACATTCCGCCACGCATAGTATCTTATGCGCCGCAGGCGCTCGTGTATAGGTAGTTACCCACCCTTCACCCATAGTATATTGTGCGCCGCGCGCGGCGCATAAGATACTATGGGTGGTGGGATAGGGTGGTGGGTGGGTACTACCTATATACGAGCGCCTGCGGCGCATAAGATACTATGGATGGCGGGATGGGTGGTGGGTGGGTACAAGAAGTTCCCTATACATTCCCGGTGCAACCGTCTGGACTGGCCACTAGTAACTGTTGTATTATAACTATCTCGTTTAAACGAGATAAGTTATCTCGTTTAAACGAGATAACAAATAAAATTTTCCACCTGCTATCTCGTTTAAACGAGATAAGTTATCTCGTTTAAACGAGATAAAAATAAAATTTCCCACCTGCTATCTCGTTTAAACGAGATAAAAATAAAATTTTCCATCTGCTATCTCGTTTAAACGAGATAGTTATCTCGTTTAAACGAGATAAAAAATAAAATTTCCCACCTGCTATCTCGTTTAAACGAGATAAGTTATCTCGTTTAAACGAGATAAAAATAAAATTTCCCACCTGCTATCTCGTTTAAACGAGATAAGTTATCTCGTTTAAACGAGATAAAAATTAAATTTCCCATCTGCTATCTCGTTTAAACGAGATAGTTATCTCGTTTAAACGAGATAAAAATAAAATTTTCCATGTCCTCATCCAGCCACAGCCATACGGTGGCTGGATGAGGACATGGGAAATTTTATTTTTATCTCGTTTAAACGAGATAACTATCTCGTTTAAACGAGATAGCAGATGGGAAATTTTATTTTTATCTCGTTTAAACGAGATAACTTATCTTGTTTAAACGAGATAGCAGGTGGGAAATTTTATTTTTATCTCGTTTAAACGAGATAACTTATCTTTTTTAAACGAGATAGCAGGTGGGAAATTTTATTTGTATCTCGTTTAAACGAGATAACTTATCTTGTTTAAACGAGATAGCAGGTGGGAAATTTTATTTTCATCTCGTTTAAACGAGATAACTTATCACATTTAAACGAGATAGTTATAAAATACAACAGTTACTATTGGCCAATCCAGACGGTTGCGCTCGTATATAGGTGGTACCCAAATACCACCACATCCCATCACCCATAGTATATTGTGCTCCGCTGGCGCTCGTATATGGGTAGTTACCCACCCACCACCACATTCCGCCACGCATAGTATCTTATGCACCGCAGGCGCTCGTATATAGGTAGTTACCCACCCTTCACCCATAGTATATTGTGCGCCGCGCGCGGCGCATAAGATACTATGGGTGGTGGGATAGGGTGGTGGGTGGGTACCAGGGATGGGGTAATTGTAATTTGTAATTGTAATTGACTGTAATTAATTACATTTTTTCAAGTAATTGCATGTAATTGGTAATTGAGTTTATTCTCAATTACATGTAATTGCAATTGTAATTGGTTAGGGTGTAATTGTAATTGTAATTAGGGTTTTATTTCAATTACTTCAAAATCACAGGTACTTGTTTTTTCTCTCTCAAAGTTCTCTTTCATAATTCATCCAATGGTTTCTTCAAATGGTTTCAGCCAAACTTTAAAGTGTGACTGGCTATCACTATGTTGTGACAACATAGTGATAGCCAGTCACACTTTGAAGTTTGTCACAACACTGAGTTTCTATTCACTGTGTGTCAATGGTGATTTTTTTACACCACCTGCATTTGTTTTCTTAAGCATTGGTAGTCTTTGATGTAGAAGGCTTGTTTTGATAAATACAATGAGAAACCAACTTCAGATAATTGACAATAGATCACTAATAGTCACTCTTATGGTCATGTTTTCATTGCCTCCATCTGATATGGTATATAAGCTATGGTAGCATTGAGAAATTCATACCAACCACTGCTAATGCTATCAACATGTCTACAAAAAGTTCTTCGTTAATCTGGCAGCATTTTGATTTGCCAAAAGACACATCGGGTCCTATGAAAGCAAAGTGCATGCTTTGCCCCACTACTATCTCCGGTTCCAAAAATGTTACCTCCAATTTTGTGACACATCTGAAGGTAAGTTTCCATTTCTTTGTACTAGTATTGTTTATTTCCATTGGCATATTACTTCAGTCATATGGTGGTATAGCTGTATGCATTGTGTTTTGTCCCTTCTAATTTGTAAATGAACAATAGACTCAATAATCCCCCAATTAGCAGCGTCTAGTGGAGGCATTGTGTCACCAGTAATCTACTGGCCACAACCGCTAATTATTTTACAAGGTGTTATATTAATTACATTCTTACTGCAAAACTATGGGCACAGATGTTTATGACTCTAATTAACAATTAGTGTGTGGATTATCTCATTGTCCTTCACAGTGGCCTGACTGACTGAGACAGTCTTATTTCATTAATAGTGAAAATATGGATACATGTATGTATTACTAAAAAACTTATTTTAATTTTATAGCGAAAGCATCGAGATATCTACGAAACCACATTAACACAAGCACCATCAACAGTTGACCAACAACCTAGAATCTGATGATGCTTAAGTGCAATCGACACATCAAGTTGTAGACTCTGTGCTAAATCATTTAGCCTAAATGTGCTCCATTACTGTGCTTACTCATGTATTTTTTTATCTTGCTTGTGTTATGTTGTTATCAAATAAAGACCATATCAATAAATAGTGTTCCTACTTCAATTATGTACTGAAATGTAATTGTAATTGAATTACATTTCAAAGTAATTGTAATTGTAATTAATTACATTAAGAAATAGATGTAATGGGAATTGTAATTGTAATTGAAAAATGTTGAAGTAATTGTAATTGTAATTAATTACATTCACAAGTAATTGCCCCATCCCTGGTGGGTACTACCTATATACGAGCGCCTGCGGCGCATAAGATACTATGGATGGCGGGATGGGTGGTGGGTGGGTACAAGAAGTTCCCTATACATTCCCGGTGCAACCGTCTGGACTGGCCACTAGTAACTGTTGTATTATAACTATCTCGTTTAAACGAGATAAGTTATCTCGTTTAAACGAGATAAAAATAAAATTTCCCACCTGCTATCTCGTTTAAACAAGATAAGTTATCTCGTTTAAACGAGATAAAAATAAAATTTCCCACCTGCTATCTCGTTTAAACAAGATAAGTTATCTCGTTTAAACGAGATAAAAATAAAATTTCCCATCTGCTATCTCGTTTAAACGAGATAGTTATCTCGTTTAAACGAGATACAAATAAAATTTCCCATGTCCTCATCCAGCCACCGTAAATACCCGTGCACGTGATATATATATTTCGAATATGGTGACATCGAGACTTCTTATATAGCTTAGATTCCGTGTTTCATTTCTTTGCAGGAGTCTTGTTGTTAAATTTATCTAGGTAATTGTGCACTATTGATTAATATGAAGTATTCTTCTCGAGTATTGTTCAAATTGCTGTGCTGTTAAAAGTAAAGAATGTCGCATAAGTTAACAACTTTGAGCATTAATAAGGTTCACATAATATAAAGAATACCTACAGTTTTTGTTTTGAATACATGAAGCATTTCATTCAAGTGTCTGGAAAGAAATATCGAATTCTCTTTCCAGTCACTCGTGAGATATTTCGGTATTCAAACACAAAACTGCAGGTATTCTCTATATCTCTTAGAAGCTGCAGTGAAATACGATTTCGTTATTTCACTGTTGGTTTCGTTATATTTCACTGTAGCCTGCCGGTGGTTTACGCGAGCGAAAAATTTGAGTACAAATTCTATAACCGCGCGTTATATATAGTAAATTGTGTGCAAACTTATAACCAATAACCTTATTCGAAAAAAACCCAGTTATTTCTTATAATTTAATCCGTCGTTTCACAGGAGAACCACCATAAGTAGAAGGCAGAAGTAAAATAAGCGAAAAGACTCTCCGAAGAAAATCACACGCGCGTAAACAGACACTATTGACATCTAATTATCGATTGATCGAGTGTCTAAATTAAGAATTTCGGCGTTTTTGATTGCCTATATATAGCCGCAACTTATCATGCACCATGAATCTGTGACCCGTGCACGATGGATAAAATTAATCTCAACTGTGGTGACACGGAGACTTGTTTGTTTCGATTCCGTGTTTCATTTCTCTGCACGAGTCTTGATGATCTATCTAGGCAATTGTTCACTTATGATTAGTAGGAAATATTCTTACCGAGTATTGTTCAAATTGCTGTACTATTAAAAGTAAAAATGCCGCATAAGTTAGCAACTTTGAGCTTTAGGGTGGATACACACATGCATGTAATCTCTGTAAATATCGTGTATTTGGCGTTTTACATGGATCATACACACCGTGTAATATGTGTCCGCTGACAACCCAATCATTGCGACTGTGTTTGACCACAGTGAGTTAAACTCTGAACCGCCGAAGAGCCGTTGACTGGGACAAAGTCGTCAAACCGCTTAAAATAATTATTCGCGCGATAACTCAAATGGTCGACGTTCTGTTTAAATCATTGTCAGTCTTCTATTGATGTTAATACCAGTGACGGCCTCTTCCCCAGCGCAGGGGGCTATGACCCCCAACATGCACGGGAGCTATATTATCCCAGAAGCTACCAAATTCACTATTGCATATTTCCTCGACGGGGGGTGTGCATCCAGCACCCTGAGTCCTGACACCCTGCTTTATAAATATCGTAGTCATGTCTGTCGTGTCTGTTTTCTACGATTGATTAATCTAATATGCAGCAATTTATGCTATTCATATAATTATGAACATATTATACAGCTTTAAATTTGAATGCATGGTGTTGCTGTTTGTCTTCATTCGGCGAAAGGGTTGCCTAGTTACGAGTTCCCAACTACGTCAACTTTCCTCTCTTGTGTTATACAGTTATACATGTATACGCAAAATTTACAACTATAGAATATTTAAGTAAAACATTACATTGTAATTCTTGCCCAGATAATCCCGACTGATACATGCAATTAACTCCCATAGTTATTGGAAGCTTTCGAGAACCAGCCCCTCCCCCAATCATGGATTATGGTCGAAAATGTTATAATTAAAGCTTGTGACAGTTAGGAGCTTGTTCAACCTTTGGCTTGAGAAACATATATATAAATGGGGGGGGGGGGGTGTCACTCTTTTTAATTTCAACGCTGTACCTGCATTATATTTTGGCGCTATAATGAATATTTGCAATCGAAATGAATTATAACTCGTGAAAAACAGCACATATATCAGACAAGAATTTCTCATTTTGGCATCCATGAAAGAAGACATGTTTATGACTGGCCTGAAATTTCTCGATGGCAGTTTGTTTGATAATGGCTTATAACTACTCACTGGTGAAATTGACCTCTCGCGCACAGGTGATTAATTTTGTCAATTATTGGTGTGGCCATGTAAAATACATGCATTTAACATACAGACATTACATGCATGTGTGTATCCACCCTTAATATAAGGTACATAATATTGAATCAGACCAAATGCGGAATTATATTCGCATTCGCCCCCCCCCCCCACCCCCGTTGCACCCAACCTGGGCCTTACAGGCCCGTATGATAACCTTTTTTGAATGGCCGTTGTTGTCATTATAGCCAAATGGAGGAACAAAAACATGATTGTATTTGGTTTTTTTGATACTTTTATTCCAATAACCAATAATACATGGTAATACGGAACATGAATTTAATAACATAATGTGGGTGCGGGAAAACAGCACGGCGATTCAAAATATTTCACGGACATTTAAAGATGTATTCAGGGTTCCAGACTTTCAGTTATCAGACGAGGAATATAATTGAATGCAACACCGCTGAATAACATGTTGAACGCCTGCATATTATTTTACATTTAATCGATATCTGATTGTCATATAATAGACAGATATGTTATTTTATAAACTGGAGACTTAAATTTCTGGATCCCTTCCCTGTACCTTCTATCAGAAAAATTAGAGATTGCATAAATCCTAACATGTATAGTGGTCTAATTCCAGGAAAATTCACACGGCCACGGGCGAGAGACAGGACACACCGGGCCGACCATGGTTTGACCTGGCGTGATAACATTTTGAAACCAGAACAAGAAAAATCGCAAAATCGCATTTCAGTGCACAATTTTGACCAAATGTATGAACAATTGCAAATGTTGATCTAAAAGTCAACAAATAACCCTTTAATAAATTGTTGGAAAATCTAACTCCAAGAACAATTTCAACCTATTGTTGGTGTAAAGTTTCAAACTAATTTTTTGTCAGGTATGAAATTTCCAACTGTGAACATTTTGAGCAAAGTTAGGGTGAGACATTCCCAACCCCCAAACACCACCCCTGTCACCACGTCCATGTGCACTGACGTTAGTATAGGCCAGGATGCTTACGAATTACTTTGACGTAACGCAGTATCAGATTTCTTTCCCTAGATACAGTTTTCAAGTTCATTATTATATAGCTGATTCACGCCGAAAGAAACTTGGACCATATGGGTTTTCTATAGAGTGATCCCTCTTTGTTCATTAGAAACTCATTACCATGGTTATTGCATTCCAAATTAAATTTGATTTTGAAATTGTTCATTTGGACCACTTTCAGACAAGTCTTCAACGTTTTTCGCATTTCAAGCGGGGAGGGTGGATTTTCCGGGCACGTATGCCGGGTGGGTGGGTGGTCGATGGGACCAACAAACATTTTTTTCCGAAACTCAAAATGTTTTTTCCTGCAAGTCTTTTTGACTGTTTTTGCAATGAGTTTGGCTTAAAACACCTTAGAATGTCAATATTAACATAATTGAAAAATTTCATGATGATCAGACAAACAGTATAGCCTGTAGCCCATGCTACTGGATTGAATTTTGAAATCCAAGATGGCCGCTGCAGCCATGTTGTTTTTGACCGAATGACCCCAAAATGACTCGTTCCTATTTACATGTCAATGTTAACATCCATGTCAAATAGTATGCACAGAAATTCATATACAGCTTTTTACAGTGAATTCCCCCCCCCCCCCGCAAATCTCTGTTTTAGTGTTGAAAGGGGGTGGGTGTCCAAAAATGGTCGAGAAAAAACTGCCGAAAACGGACGCGGGGGTAGGTGGGTCCCAACATGGGTCGAAAGGAAAAAAATCAGCATACGTGCCGGAATTTTTTTTCCGACCCCCCCCCGTTTCAAGTGTTAACATTTGTTCACGTCTCTCGGTTCTTTATTAACGCCCCCGGTGTATACTGTTCTACAGATTTTAGAAAGCTGTGGACCGCTGGGCATTATATAAATAGATATTGGGTTTTTCCGGTTATTTTGGGACGCATTAAAGTTGTACTGCGGCCCGAGCCCGGTAAAAGCTGTAGTTGGAATTTCAATTTCGTTTATTTATTGTCGTTGATTTTGGTTTGTGATAAGCTATGCCAATTACAAATAGAAGAAATGAAAAATATAATTTGTAAAATGCGTATGTCAATTGATACGTGTTGTCTGAGTGTAGTCTGAGACAGCCGAGTCAGCCACCGGTTCGTTAACTAAATTCACCCTCTGGGGACCTCATTCTGCTTACACCTCAGCAGAATGAGGTTACCAGAGGGTGAATTTGGTGATGCTAGCCCGCTATGCGGGGTAGCATCACTAAATTCACCCTCTGGGGACCTCATTCTGCAAATGACAGACACACTAGTTCAAAGCTTGTACCAATCACACAAGTGGTATACGAATCGAAATAGGTGGAAGTTGAAAATGCAGGAGTCGCCCAAGCTCCTGTTTATTATCGTCTGCATGTTATGTTACATGTATATATTAATTCGACCTAAACAATGGCTCAATTACATTCACTAAATTGCGAATGCGCCGAGTTGTTCAATTAACAAGTTAAAACTTAAAAGTTCAATGCTAGTATCTACGGGGTTAATGGATTAGCGACCAATGAAAAAGAGCCAATTGTTTTTTTTTCTGGAATAGACAATAGGGCTGATTACCGCATGAATGTGTGTAAAGGGATTAGGGATTAGCATATATCTTTGGAACAGGAACACACAGGCAACGGAAGCCGTGTTACCAAACACAGCAGCGACCAATCAGATGGGCAGAACCGTTCTCTGGACGACTATTCAAGAAGTAAATAAAAAGGGTCACAGTTTTAGGGTCTGACACATTCGAACCTCACTTGAAGAGCTCATACCTTCTGTGAGAATTAGCGACGATCGTCAACTTATTTCATTCAGGACAACTTCTTCGCTACAAGTAATCATGGTAAGTACACTCATATATTCACATCGTTGGTCACATATAGAAATATGGTTCACTCTGGATTTGTTATAACACTTATAGACTCTGTTGGAGACACTTTTGAATACAGTAATTGACCACTTATCACAGCAGAATTATGGGTAATTTTTCAGGATTTAGTCGGAAATATGGATTGTTGCCATTCATCGGAAAGCTCTCGGCATTCTGCTGTGGTTAAGTGGTCAATTACTTTGGGCATTAATGTAGTATCTTTATACAACATTTGTGTGTGAACGCTCGGTTCTATAGTTTGTGTGAACGCTGACTGTGTCTAGTCTTCAATCTGTCTGGAGCCCTTGAAAATGTGAAATTGCTTCGTTTGTCTGTTAGAGTTGAGCATGAGTCCAGTTTAATAGGTGGCGGAAATATCACATTAGGTCAGGTTTGAAACTAAAGTCCCACTGCTATAGAGACTATATAGAGATCGACGAATTTTCTGAATTCCCACTATTTTAATTCTTTAATTTCTAGAGCCTTTCTGTTTATACTTTGTATTATAGCATGTCTCCCACAATTGAATTTTTTATTATATGGTTACCCATATATTGAGGGTTTTTTTTTATTCCATGCACAACTCCACATAATTCTCTCATACAACTAGATGGTGAGATCAATCTCTAAATTGAACATTTTGAGTAAATTTTTTACTAAGCTTTTTCAAAATATTTTACCGCGACATGCATGTATGACGACCGTGACCAGATATATTAACCCGGATGATAACGTAATTGATATAACATAAAATCACAATTATAAATGTAAAATTTTATACCCCCCCCCCCCACACACACACTGATTTTTATCGGCGACCAGTGAGTTACAAGCTGAAACGTGCTAGTTGCAGTATTGCTTGAACGTTGGTTGTTTCTGCTTTCAGCGTGAATGTATCTCCATCCATGTCGGCCAGGCCGGAGTCCAGATCGGTAATGCATGCTGGGAATTGTACTGCTTGGAACATGGGATCCAGCCGGATGGACAGATGCCATCCGATAAGACGATTGGTGGAGGCGACGATTCATTCAACACCTTCTTCTCTGAGACTGGAGCCGGCAAACACGTACCCAGGGCCGTGTTCGTTGATCTCGAGCCAACAGTTATCGGTAAGTGCATGGTTTATACTTTCTTACATCGACCCTATGTATGAGTACCCATATAAACTGAATACTCGCTGGTGGGTAATTAATTCATTCCTATTTATTCATTTATAGGGATGTTAACCATTCCATGGCTGAAGCTTCCTGGAATTTTGCGAAAAACCCTGTGCCAATGCATTCTCTATATATGCGAGTCTCCCATATGCAGCCTAGTATATATAAGTGAATACATTGGCCTATCAATATTTACCTCGACCTTGTAAGCCAGTGTGGGAGATTCGCATATATTTATAAGAGAATGCCGTGGCACATAATCTTTAATGCTGCACCAGCGCAGCTCCCGTCATGATAAGGTTAAGATATTAACAAGCGTGTGCTGGACATACTAGTTAGCCAAACACTCCTACAACCGAGTTAGTTCCAGAATAAACTTCACGGAGGAGACGACACTTAAAGGCCCACTTAATTTTCGAACCCCCAGATTACATTATATAAAACATATGCCATATTATATACCATTTGAAAGAGGAAGCTCCAAAACATTGTATTATCAACTTATCCGGTGTAATAAACTGTGGACATGTTGTTTTTGTTGAGTCGCCAACACGTTTTATCATCAATAATGAAGTAAAAATCAGTATTATTTTCAATGCAGGGGAATAACTCTATATATTAAAGATAGAGTTCTGGCCCTTCCATTGAAAAAGTTTGAATTATGTTGCATTCTGGGTGACAGAGGGGGAAGTCTTCTATTTATCTGTGGGCATCTTCTGAGACACAGATGTTTCAAATAGTTGTTAATTATAGCTTTTAATCATATTTTATGGCATAGATTGTTATTAAAACCGTATATCAAGTCTCTATAAAAAATAATTGGCGACTCGAAAATTAAGTGGCCTTTAACAAATATATATACGAAACATCGCTACATATAAGGCAAGACAAAATCAATTGGAATTCGTCACCGAACCGGTATGTTTGACATCCGTGTCCCTAACATTGTACCCGAACTACAGGAATTAGAGGTAACAGTCCGTTTGTCAACCGAAAGTCTGTCTAATAAAATTTGATAGAGTTCCGTGAATTTAATACATATGGGAAAATAATGGCCAAGATTGAACGGACTGCTGCGATTGATTTAAATGCCCCTTCCTGAATTTACGAATTATTTTGGTATCCCGGGCGATAACTTCGGTTATCCGACTGGTTTGGGATTTTGGTAGAAAAAAAAATCAATAGTAATATCCTGTTGGTATATTCGTTTATGAGTTTCGATACTAATCTGAGAGCTCTATATACTTTAATCGCTCAAAATCAAGAGGATGTTTTGTCAGAGTTGTCAAACAATGATTCAACGAATAAAGCAACGATTATTCTACCAAGCATCTCTTTACGCTGGATAATCGTCGATCTGACTCTCCGAGTAAACCACTATGTATCCAAAGAAGATCAAACCTGAATCTCCGAAGATATTACACGATTATATACAGTGTGAAGAATGAAGAGGCGGTTGGTAGAATCATCGTTGCTTGAACAGCCTCTCAATTTTGAGCGATTCAAGTATATATATAGCTCCCATATTTTGAAAGCAGTGATATCCAATCTCCAAGTTGAGCTAAAGCATCGTTGACACTTTCATTTAATAATATTTCGACCTTTTTTACCCAACTCTATAGTGAATCGTTGATAGCATCAGTAGGTTTGCTTTGAGCTTCTGAAGCTGCCTTTGAATCAGTCCACGGAAGGGCCCTGCTTGTTTAGGAAGATTAAACCCAAATTTATAAAACTACAATATACAATAATCGAATAATACCTTTCTGAACTCTTTAAATCCATATTGATTTAGACATTGCAATGGTGTTAAACTATCTGAAAAAATCTTTGCAAAATCAGGGTTTGTACTTCGATGAATTAGTGGTTTATACAAAGAATAAACGATTCTACAATGAGATTACATATATAAAAGCAACCAATCTTGAACTGACATAAACCATATTTAAAACGTATTTTCTACAGATGAGGTCAGAACAGGAACATACCGCCAGTTGTTCCACCCAGAACAGCTCATAACGGGCAAGGAGGATGCCGCCAATAACTACGCTAGAGGGCACTATACCGTTGGCAAGGAGATAGTCGATCTCGTCCTTGACCGTGTCCGGAAGTTGGCTGACCAGTGCACCGGTCTACAGGGATTCCTGATCTTTCACAGCTTTGGAGGTGGAACTGGGTCTGGATTCACCTCATTGCTGATGGAGAGACTCAGCGTTGATTATGGGAAAAAGTCCAAACTGGAGTTTGCCGTTTATCCATCTCCGCAGGTGTCCACGGCTGTGGTTGAACCATACAACTCCATCTTGACCACCCACACGACATTAGAACACTCTGACTGCGCTTTCATGGTCGACAACGAGGCTATCTACGATATATGTAGGCGTAATCTTGACATTGAGAGACCAACATATACCAATCTCAACCGTCTCATTGGTCAGATTGTCAGTTCTATTACGGCCTCTCTGAGATTTGATGGCGCCCTCAACGTCGACTTGACAGAGTTCCAGACTAACCTGGTACCCTATCCTCGTATCCATTTCCCATTGGCGACCTATGCACCAGTCATCTCCGCCGAGAAAGCTTACCATGAGCAACTGTCAGTTTCTGAAATTACCAACGCTTGCTTCGAGCCAGCCAACCAGCTGGTCAAATGCGACCCACGTCATGGAAAGTACATGTCTTGCTGCATGCTATACAGAGGCGACGTCGTTCCCAAGGATGTCAACGCCGCCATTGCTACGATCAAGACCAAGAGAACCATCCAATTCGTAGACTGGTGCCCAACTGGGTTCAAGGTCGGTATTAACTACCAGCCACCAACCGTCGTCCCAGGAGGTGACCTAGCTAAAGTGCAACGAGCTGTATGCATGTTGAGCAACACGACGGCCATCGCCGAAGCATGGGCCAGACTCGACCACAAATTCGATCTGATGTACGCCAAGCGAGCATTTGTTCACTGGTACGTCGGTGAGGGTATGGAGGAGGGAGAGTTCTCAGAGGCCAGAGAGGACTTGGCCGCCCTTGAGAAGGACTACGAAGAAGTTGGTGTGGACTCCGGTGAGGCGGAAGGCGAGGAAGGAGGAGAGGACGAGTACTAAAGACATATGACTCTTCTAGCTATTTGTTATTGTTGGTATATTATTGTGACATTTTCGTCCAATAAAAGTATCGCTTTGTTAATAGTTTCATTCGCCATTAATCTTCTGAGCCCACCTAATGAATTCCAAGCTCCTACTTATAAATGACCCCATGTGCACCCATTGTCATACAAACGTTAATTTTCCATTGTTTAACTTGCTGTATTACTATAAGTGTGATCAGTAAGTAATACAATGGAAAATATGTTCTGTCTAACCAGACACACATTACAAAGTGATTGTAAACTGCCTTACTGTTTAAAAAATCGGAATTTAGCCCCCCGCAACAACATTTAAAGAGAACATGTCAACTTACTAGCAGCTCTGCAGACGAACTTTTATAACCACGTGCACCCATGCATCCCCATGTTTCACCAGTAAATGTATTCCGTGCCACAATCATGCACAAGAAAACCATAGTCAGAAATGGTAACGCCACCAAGATTATAGTATTACATATAAATAGAAATTAAAAAAAAATACATAAAATATTTTTATAACAATTGTGTTTAAACAAGTAATCCTTCAAATTATTACTAACAAAGCAAGTAAACGACTGTGGGGTCACTCAACAGATTATAAAGACTTGGACTTAGTATACTGTAAATACTAAAATTTAAATGAGATAATTAAAAGATAAAATTTAGCAAGTAGTAAAAGTTAAATTTTCTCATTTTTGTTTTGGTTAAATAAAGCAATAATTTAAATGTAACATTTGGTTTTAAAAAAATGATTGACCGTGGCTCTTCCAATAATTGCGCGACTGACCTCGTCAATTGTTCTTAAGAAGTTGTTTTGAGAATTACTATGGAGGGAAATAGTTGTGGCTGTGGCTTCGCAAGTAATTACCTTGGTGACGTGATGATAACAAATCTGAACTCCAGTTAACCAAGGACGCTTCATACCAAATATAAGGTGAATTATTAATTCTATAGAAGTTGTTTTAAGATTTACTATGGAGGGAAAGAATTGTGGTGCTGGCTTCGCAACTATTTGACCTCATTGTAACAAATATAAATAATAGTCACTCAGGCAATAGATGTATCTATTCTGTATATTAACTTATTGGGTCTTACGTGTCTTGAGATGTCTAAATAGTTTTCGATGGACAGATCGCGCAAGGGACCCACGCCAATCTTCTCTGTTGGGATTCCAATTGTTGGCTCATTAAATAGGCACATATGCTTAAGATACAGTCGCACGCTCCCGTAAGTCGGGTTTTGGATCACAGTTAATGAAAATATCATTGAAATAATCGGTTTCCCCCAATAAACATCCATATATTGAATATACATGTTTTGGAGCAGAATTAGGCAGTCCATATTGGACGCCATCATGGAATTTATTTTGTTTTGTTTTAATTTTCACACATAATTATTAGTTATATGGATGGAGTTCTCATTAAACCTCACATCTTTGTATTGGTTACAGTAATACCCAAAGTAATTGACCACTTAACCACATCAGAATTATTGGTAATTTTTCAGGATTTAAAATCCTGAAAATTTACCAATAATTTTGCTGTGGTCAATTACTTTGGACATTACTGTATGGGGATTGAGTTATCATTAAACCTCAAATCCTTATATTGGTTACAGTAATGCCCAAAGTAATTGACCACTTAACCACAGCAGAATTATGTATTTTTTCAGCATTTACAATCCTCAAATTACCCATTATTCTGCTGTGGTTAAGTGGTCAATTGCTTTGAACATTACTGTATGATGATTGAGTTATCATTAAACCTCAAATCCTTATATTGGTTACAGTAATGCCCAAAGTAATTGACCCTTTAACCACAGCATAATTATGGGTAATTTTTCAGGATTTAGAATCATGAAAAAATACACACAATTTTGCTGTGGTTAAGTGATGAATTACTTTGGACATTACTGTATGTAGATGGAGTTAATAATCACATCAGTGTTTTGGGGATTTGGACCTTGACTTGGGACCTTTGGTTTTTAACGCAACAAATGCGCGTACACCTTATACACAAATTTTTTATGTAACCAGAGTTTTTCTTGGATAAGATGAGTTTGAAGCCTGCTTACATTTCAAAATGTTGTCAGTTTTTTATTGTCTGCAGCGGATCTCGACGCGTTGAAGCAAAAGTTACAAAAGATAAAATGTGTATGTGACGAGACTATAATACAAATGAAAAAATAAATTGAGGGAGGGGTGGGCGATACAGGGAACTAAGGGTTGAACCGATATAAATTTGTAGAGCAATAACGACCAATGTTGACATATTATGCATATCAACTCTACTGTTGCAACAAGGCTATAAAATAGGGGGGTGTCAGAATCTTAGTCATCTCTATAATATGCCAGAATAGTCATTTATGGAGTTCTATAAGATGTTGGGTTGGTTATATGGACTCGGAGAAAAAAGGGGTTTGTACCGATGAAGTTGATGAACTGACATAAATTAGTGGATCGATGTTGCCATGTAATGCATCGTGACTGTACTAAAGCAGCAATTATATAAAATTGGGGGGGGGGACTGAAATTATCTCTATAGTTGGCACCAGGGTTATATAGAAAGGAATAGCAATTGATATACATATACGGTATACTATAGTAATACCATAGACATATAAGTACAAGTATCACGAGATAAAATATTACGTAACATGACTATATACCGATGAAAGAAATAAATAAATTGGACCGGGATTAGAGGTTGGGTTGGTTATATGTGGATAAATTTGTATGTAACCAGAGTTTTTCTTGGATACGATGAGTTTGAAGCCTGCTTACATTTCAAAATGTGTCAGTTTTTTATTGTCTGCAGCGGATCTCGACGCGTTGAAGCAAAAGTTACAAAAGATAAAATGTGTATGTGACGAGACTATAATACAAATGAAAAAATAAATTGAGGGAGGGGTGGGCGATACAGGGAACTAAGGGTTGAACCGATATAAATTTGTAGAGCAATAACGACCAATGTTGACATATTATGCATATCAACTCTACTGTTGCAACAAGGCTATAAAATAGGGGGGTGTCAGAATCTTAGTCATCTCTATAATATGCCAGAATAGTCATTTATGGAGTTCTATAAGATGTTGGGTTGGTTATATGGACTCGGAGAAAAAAGGGGTTTGTACCGATGAAGTTGATGAACTGACATAAATTAGTGGATCGATGTTGCCATGTAATGCATCGTGACTGTACTAAAGCAGCAATTATATAAAATTGGGGGGGGGGGGGGGTCTGAAATTATCTCTATAGTTGGCACCAGGGTTATATAGAAAGGAATAGCAATTGATATACATATACGGTATACTATAGTAATACCATAGACATATAAGTACAAGTATCACGAGATAAAATATTACGTAACATGACTATATACCGATGAAAGAAATAAATAAATTGGACCGGGATTAGAGGTTGGGTTGGTTATATGTGGATAATTGGATATGGAATTCATACCGATGAAACGATACAAATTAGTGGAGCGATAAAGACACTTAGTCAGGCTACGCGGGGGAAATAGGGGTTGATACGATAGACCAAAATAAATTTGTCGAGTGATAATGACCAATGTTGACGTATAAAGTAACGCGACTGTACTGTCACACAATTATCAGGTAGAACCGGTCAAATATGACAGGGTACAGCACGTAATTATTTCCTAGATCGAAGAAATGATTTTTTTTTTCGATGATAAAATTTGCCATTAAAATCGATTTGTGTCTATAAAACTGTCATTTTTCAAAATTTTGAGCTGAAACTTGATGTGTATGTGTATAATATTACTATATTCTTAAAATGACAGAGTTCAGCGCGTAATTATGTTTTAGATGGAAGAAATTGAATTTGTTTTCGATAAAAAATTTACGGCGTGTACGGCCTACGGGTCATTGAGTATGCTCAATTTTTGTAAACAAACTTTTGTCAATAGCCGTTTTGGTCAAACTAAACCTTCTTCGACCGGGACAGCAGATCCGAATAGTAGCTAAGATGTATTTAGATAGAATTATCAAAAGAATATGACCGATCAGGGTACATTTTAAGAGAATAGAGTGGAGAAATCTTGGTGATAATTCCAGAAAATAAAGATGCAGGAGAATCACAATTAAACTTCCCACAATGCACTTCACTAAACGAGGGGTTCTCAATGGGTTACACATTATTTTCAGTCTATCAGATTATTTATATTTTCAACAACAAGTGACTTTAAGTTTACAATTTCAGCCTGTCCTGACTCTATCGATACGATATAACACATTTTCAAAAACGTATTATACACCGGTGGCGTTAACTTTACAATTTAAGCATCTACGTGATTCTATCGGTACGATTGAGTAAGGTACAAACAAGAATACATCAGGGGCTCCCAATGGGTTATACAATATTTTCAGGCTATCAGATTATTTATATTTTCAACAACATATTATTACATCGGTGACTTTAAGTTTACAATTTGAGCCTGTCCTGACTCTATCGATACGATTTATCATATTTGCATAAACGTATTATACACCGCTGGCGTTAACTTTACAATTTCGGCATCTACGTGATTCTATCGGTACGATTGAGTAAGGTACAAACAATCTCCAAGAATACATTCGCCCTGTCCACCACGCAATATCAAAATCTCAAAAGCTAGAAACACCACAGGTGGCGTAATAAAGTTACTTGATAATCGGATTATCATCCTCCGCCTCCATTTGGGACTACCGATAATTTCCCTGTCAAAAATACAATCGGTTTTCCTGGCTAATCACCCAAAACACTGGTATTTGCAATAGTAAACTGAAATTTCCAAATGCACCACACCCCCTGAAAACAGTCTAAACTCACAGGTTCGCATTCCCATTGGGTGTAAACTTTTCAACTGGTACCTCAAACTTTCCAACTGTTGGAAATTGTCCAATTAATGGCCATTTCAGTCAGAAAAAAAATATGCTGATGTTGGTTTAAAAACAGCATATCCCCACTAATATTACTGGTTGGAAAGTCAATCAATTCTTTTTTCGACATATTTCTTGTAATTCTCGGCCGAAAACGAAAAGAAGCCTCGAACGAAATTGAATCATGGTCCAATATTCTTGTCATTCAGACGGAGTATAACTTGGCTAGTTTCTAAGTTTATAATTGGCGACAATTGCTTTAATTACGGAGGACGGAACCTAAATATTGAGGGGTGTGCGAATGGAATTCTGCGAACCTTTGAGATTGGTTTCTGGTTCAAGGGTGATGCAGTTGGATATTTGAAGGTGAACACCTCCATGGGAACCCTCTAGCCACGTCCCTAGAAATTGTACGTATGGGTATTTAATAAAATTAATTGACTGATATTTCGGCTGTAGCTCTGCGACCCCAGAATAAGCTTTACTTTGATGTCTGTGCGATTGGGAGAAGCAGCTTACATGCAACCACAAGATAACAACATTAGTTACATGTACGGTACATCGAAGCTTTATTTTCCAACTAATGCACAACACTTGGGCCAAACACTTGCATGTGTTTCGGCACCACTGAGGCTGTTGTGCACAGGACTGCATATAACTAAACAAGACATTTTAAATATGGAATTGTTGTAAGACTAGATAGTACATACATTGTATCTGATAATCCATAGATATCATATAATCCTACTATTTCTTGAATAAGAAGGAACATATAACTACGAATTTGTGAGTTTGGTTTCTTGTTCAAGGGTAATGCTATCATCTACGAGCAAAGCAGATGTTACATACAGGTTCACGTGAATTCGGTCAGTGATGAAATTATTCGTCGAGTTTCGTTGAAATGATATGGGTAGGGGCGATAGTTTGTGGACAGAAATTATGAAATGAACATGACGAAATTGACAAACTTCTCCACCAAGCGACGTGCTCCCCCAGCCTTACTATAAATAATGGCTAATTTCAGTAAAATTATCCATGTTTACACATATTTTAAATTCTATGGATCGTTTATATTCTACAATAATTTGTACCCAAGATACGGATTCTTACGTTTTATTGGGTATGAAATCTCGGTTTGTTTACATTATGAATGTTCTGATTTCGATAACGGAATAAGAATCAGATTGCCGCGAAATAACGATTACGGTCTTTTCGTTTACGGAACCATATTTCTTCGGAGTGTAATCAGTAATCATTAATCGGGATCAAATTACGAATTAACGCCCCAGACTCCGCCACAAGATGCAAGACATAGTTCAGTTCCATCGTAGTATTTGAACACACCACGAACCGAAATGATATGGTCTCAGTTTAACGGATGTTGTGGCAAAAGGCTATTCGATTAGGAACTAAACAATATGGATTGCTCATTAATCAATTTGATGCTAATGGGTCAGAGTAGCCACATATTATGGTCTCTCTCAGTTCCGTTTCAAAGTTCTTCCAATTTCCGTTCAAACACATGACCAGAATCGCAAAATAAGTTATTGGCACAACTCCACACTGCATAATTTAAAATAAATTGTTCATGCCTCGTAAGGTATTCAACCAGAATAGGACATTTAATTATCAGTTGATTATCTAGCATGTTTATTAACCAAGCGAGTCATACTTTGCTACCTTTTCGGAACAGCAGATTGAGCAGAGAATTATGTTCGGGATATATGTGAAAAATCAACTTTTTACCAAAATTTCTTTGCCATTTTGGAAGCCATCTTGAATAATTTGGTCTATTAACATATTAGTGTCAATAGTGTGACACAATTAAGATAGATCAAAAACTATTTATATATTTCATACCAAAGATAGTTACATTTTGCTTGAAAAAATGGTTCAAACATGAAAAGTTATTTTTTACAGATTTTTTTGGGAGAGAAAGTCCAGCATGTTTGGTAATTTCTTGGTTACAATAATAACAATTAGCCAAAGTGCATCAGGTATGTTAATATTTAATGCATAGCTATAGAAGGAAGAATAGCCAATTTTATTCATCAACCACAAATTGTAAGCGATTGCATGGCACTTTGGGGCAATACCCACCATCTACTATATATTTTTGGAACTTCTATCTGTCTGTCTGTCTGTCTGTGTGTTATAGACTCGAAAACTGCTCGACCGATCCAACTCAAATTTGGTATGCAGTGCTACTTTGATACGGGGAACAAAGCGAGCGGTGTTTCATTTCTTTGCAAGAGTCTTGTTGCATTATCTATATGGGTAATTGTGCACTTTTGATTAGTAGGAAGTATTCTTCCCGAGTATTGTTCAAATTTCTGTACTATTAAAAGTATAAAAATGCCGCATAATTTAGCAACTTTGAGCTTCAATAAGGTGTATATAATACATGTTTTGTTTGAATATCTGAAACATCTCGTTCGTGTCTGGAAAGAAATATCGAAATTTCACTCGCGACTTGCAGCCGCTCGTGAAAATTTGATTTCTTTCCAAGACACTAATGGGATATTTCGGTATTCAAACAAAAATTGTAGGTATTCTCTATTTATTATATGTAAGCTTGCCTATAAAATAGCGGAAATTGCCGAAACGTAGATATTCGTATGTAACTCTTTTTGAAGTCACAGTAAAAAAAACCTGTAGGTTTCGTTATATTTCACTGTAGACTGCCGGTGGTTTACGCGAGCGAAAAATTTGAAGCCACAGTGAAATGCAAATTCTATAACCGCGCGTTATAGTAGATTGTCTGCAAACTTATCGGTTATAACTCATAACCTTATTCGAAACAAGACATATTTCTTATAATTTAATCCGTCATGTTACAGGAGAACCACCATAAGTAGAAGGCAGAAGTAAAACAAATGAAATACGTTCCGAAAAAAAATCACACGCGCGTAAAGTTGAAACACTCTCGACATCTAATTATCGATCAATTATTGTCGTAAGAAATTCGGCGTTTTTGATTGGCTAGCCGCAACTTATCACGCACATTGCAGCTAATACCCGTGCACGTGATATATATATTTCGAAAGTGGTGACATCGAGACTTCTTATATAGCTTAGATTCCGTGTTTCATTTCTTTGCATGAGTCTTGTTGTTAAATTTATCTAGGTAATTGTGCACTATTGATTAATATGAAGTATTCTTCTCGAGTATTGTTCAAATTGCTGTGCTGTTAAAAGTAAAGAATATCGCATAAGTTAACAACTTTGAGCTTTAATAAGGTTCACATAATAAAAAGAATACCTACAGTTTTTGTTTTGAATACCTGAAGCATTTCATTCAAGTGTCTGGAAAGAAATATCGAATTCTCTTTCCAGTCACTCGTGAGATATTTCGGTATTCAAACAAAAACTGTAGGTATTCTCTATATCTCTTAGAAGCTGCAGTGAAATAAGATTTCGTTATTTCACTGTAGGTTTCGTTATATTTCATTGTAGCCTGCCGGTGGTTTACGCGATCGAAAAATTTGAATACAAATTCTATAACCGCGCGTTATATATAGTAAATTGTGTGCAAACTTATAACCCATAGCCTTATTCGAAAAAAAACCCCAGTTATTTCTTATAATTTAATCCGTCATTTCACAGGAGAACCACCATAAGCAGATGGCAGAAATAAAATAAGCGAAAAAACTTTCCGAAGAAAATCACACGCGCGTAAACAGATCTAATTATCGATTGATCAAGTGTCTAAATTATGAAATTCGGCGTTTTTGATTGGCTATATATAGCCGCAACTTATCACGCACCATGAATCTGTGACCCGTGCACGAGGGATAATATTAATCTCAACTGTGGTGACACAGAGACTTATTTGTTTCGATTCCGTGTTTCATTTCTTTGCACGAGTCTTGATGATCTATCTAGGCAATTGTGCACTTATGATTAGTAGGAAATATTCTTACCGAGTATTGTTCAAATTGCTGTACTATTAAAAGTAAAAATTAAGTTAGCAACTTCGAGCTTTAATATAAGGTACGTAGTATAAAAATAATATAACAGGGACGTACCTTCGCCCCCCCCCCCCCACTCCCGTTGCACCCCAACCTGGGCATCACAGGCCCGTATGATAACCTTTTCTGAATGGCCCTTGTTGTCATTGTGTTCGTTTGGCTTCAAACAGTATAATTGCGGTTGAGAGAATTCTGAAACATACTATAGCATTCAATGATGATGGAAGAGCGGTAACTCTTCCACTTCCTTTCTTGAAGTTTCCATGTGCGGAGCAGGGAATATATACAACGGGAAGGTTCACTTCCTATTGGCTCAACGTAATGGAATCAGGGAGCTAAATGTGTTCTAGAGTCGGGGAGCGAGTACACCGTGGAACCCTAAAGGTGAAGGTAACTGAAGAATGACCTTCACCTGATACATGCGACACGTTGTTAAAGGATGACATCGCGTTTATTTGATTTGTACATAATATCTAAATAATTTAAACTGGTGAATGAATGGGGGAATGGATTTTTGTGAGCGGGAAATTTATTTAACTAGCTGCTGTAGTTCTGGATTTTTCCAGATCAAATTTGGCTGCGGGATAGCCCCGTCGTACACTTGGGGATTTATTTTTAAAAGTAAACACATGACCTATGATTTTTCTTGCATTTTCGTGATCAACTGGTGTCAATCTAGCTGGGTAAACATCACTGGTATGGCATGCAGGCTTCAATTCAGTGAATTTGGCGGAAACGTTAACACTGTCGCCTATGGGAAACCATTTAGTTCAGTGATTCCTAATGCATGACGTCGCCAGCATCCGCCATTCTGGTAGGATAGAAGAGCGAATGGCGTCATTGGTTACCGCAGCGCTATTCGCCTTGTGTGTAAACAAAATCGAAATAGTAGGCCTATAAAAGAATAAACAATCAGACAAAAAGCAACATTTGTGACTATATATCATACTTTAATCCACCAACATGAAAAAAATATATTTTAAAGCAAATGAGTATTTATTTCAACCAAATTACGCTGTCTTTCTTGCCAATTTTCGTTTGTTATTCAATGTCGAAATTTTGGCTGAGATCATTCAATTCATAACTGTGATGATGCCAATTTTAAATTAAAATGCCGGCGTACCAAATATTGAAACATAAACTTAAAATAAAATTCATTTGGAAACATTACAGAATAATTCCATGCTTGTTGGCTCTGGCGGCTATGAAGAGTCAAAAGTGTCAAAATCAAAGTGTGGGTGGACCGTGGAGCCCTGTGAGATTTTACACAATTCTGAGGCTTCTCAAGTCAATAACATCAATGCTAGTTCAAGTAGTTGCTATGTGGTAATGTACATTCATTGGGCTGCACTAGCCACACCCTTACTCCCTTAGTCATTGATACATCAATAATTTAATATTTGGAATCAAATACTTAGTCATTTCAAGCATTACCCATTAAAACAAGAATTCTGATAATATCAAATATTTAATTATGTACTAGGTTTATAGATTTATAAATAGGCTACATGTGATTTTTTGTTTGTTCTGAAGAAAGATTAATTAATTAGTGAGTGTTCAAACATTTAAGGCTATATATATAAATGTATTTTACTCATGTTGAGCCTTGCTTAGTCCTTGCGTTCGTGGTATATGAGAACTCAGAGAATGATAATTTGGGAAATTTAGGCTACATATGCTTCTTTTTTATTTTAATATTTAACAAAGATTGAAATTTTCACACACATCAACGCAATATATTTTTATAACTACATCAAAATTTCCCAAATAAACTCATCATATTTAATATTGATGATATACATGACCCAGAGATGCTATAATTTATAAATTCTTGAATAAATACTGGGTATTGTAAGTTATGTTTGCCAATATATTACATAGCAGTAGGGTAGCCATGAATATAAGAACATAATGTCATCGGTTATTTTTGGAAAACATAGAGGATGATTGTATCTCCATGGCACCTCATAATGATTGACACCATAAGGTAAATTAATCATGATTGCGTGACACATGTCTATCACATTGTAAGTACCGGTACCACACCCTTTGCTGAAAATGACACAATATTATATAGTGCTGTATGCTAATAACAGAACTTTAAAATTATTGTTTCCCCACACCATAGACTATATTTAAGAGTAGGCGGGTAGGCCTATATATTATATGTGCGATTTTACTTAACTTATACTTGCAGGTAGGTTTAAATATTTAAACTGTCATTTTGATATTGAAAATCTATATATATCACACAAATAATTAAATATATAGGCCTACATCTGCCGCCATTCACTATACATAGTCTATCCAACAGACAATTTAAGTACTATAAGGACAAAATATGGATATGAAATGTAAATGAAATATTTGCTACTACCTGGTAAGTCTTACCGGTAGGGTTTTTTTGTATGTGGGTAGCAGGGTAGGTATAGGACCAGGGAAGTTTATGATATCATGGCCCAAAGATTTGATATTTGGTGGATGTTTTTAAATATCAAGTATTTCAGATTGATAAAATGGCACTGCAAACATAATGAAATGTAGTGTATAAAGTGTAACATACTATTTATTTGTAATACAGTATACTGGATTACTGGTAGCATGTATATGTGTCCCACCAACCCCTGTAATTGATGTAAACTCATCATATATTGATGGTACATACATAATTATTCCCATATCAACTGGTATGCCAGTTTCATAATAAAAGTGGCATCTGGAATGTAAGCCCTACTGAATGGTGCTCTTGGTGGAGCTTTTAAAACATGTTTAAATTGTGGTTATATTCTAAGCAATTAATTTAAATGACCAAGGTTGTGAACTTTGATCCCATAATAGATCTCAATTTTTTTCCATAATAGATCTCAATTTTTTTAAATTAGAGACATGACTCAGGTAATGTTATGGACATAGTCATTAGTCAAATTATGAACGACAGTCGTATTTGACACAGAAATCCCACCCAGTAAGTTTGTTTCCTAGTACTGGTAGAGTCAGACATACAAGTTAAATGAATTTTCAATTCGATCCATTCGAATATATCATATATGGATATGGATTACCACTTTAGTTCCTCTACTTCAGCGATATGTTGATCCCACAAATATCCTGGATGCCACTTTGATTTGTAAATCATTTTCAAACTCCCACACTTTTAACTTATTAGTAAAAGTAAACAAGGAAGTAACGATGCGATGACGTACGTTCCTACCAGGGTATCCTACCAGAATGGCGTCATGACAACTTCCGGTGATTACCACAAATGCGCGGAGTGAACCTTCCCGTTGTATATATTCCCTGGTGCGGAGCAACCAAAATTTAATTCACTTGAATATTTTCTCAATTATTGACACGAAAGTATTTTCGTTCGAACATTTTCTTGATTATTGATTGTTCCCGCATTGTTAGGGCTAAGGCAGCTATGATCACTCGCTCTCAAATGTCGCGGAAGACCGTGGACTACCAAAAATTGAATTCTGGTCTGGATGACTTTGATCCAGACGAAACCGGGGCGATCAGCCCACTTGAAGTTGATGACACAGAAAGTGACAATGTTGTTAAGGACAAGTTCCTGTATTCTGCTAGTGCTGATGCTGAATATTCTGATGTTGGAGAGAATGATGATGTTCCTATCTCAGAATCTATTGACACTCACACTGACCGGAGTAATTTGGACAAACATATTGCTCAGCTCCAAAGCAAAGTTAAGCAGGCGGAGCTGGAACAGGACCGAGAGAATAAAATTCTGGAGATAAAAAGATTAGAGCAGAAATTGTCTACAACCAGAGAAAACACCAAGAGAATTAAAGGTGTGCATGCTAGTGCTAGTAATTCTGCAAAAGATGCCGAAAAATCGGATATGTCTATAGATATTGATAAATTGCGAAAACTTGAAGCTCTTAATGCGAAAGTTTCCCAGAAACTGTCATCACTTGGTCTTGGAGCTAACAATAATAATGATGTGTTACCTCAAGCAGATAACGAATTGCAGTTAGATCATAATGATAACGATGACAATGAGTCGCAATGCGACAATACTCGAATTTATGCTCAAAACTCCCATTCAAGTTTAAAGTCAGGCATTACTGCCAAGCCGTCAGATAGGGTCATCAACCCACAGATTTCCCCCCATGCTACTTTAGAATTTGAATATGTGAATTCAAATATTGAATTTAAGAGTCTTTCATTTCAACAGTTTGTAGCTGGTGAACTTGAAACTATCACCAGGGTAGGTATTTCTGTTTCTGAAAGAACAGGACGATTAAACCTGTTGAAAAAGATTTCATATTACCATTCTATATATGAATGGAAGGCTCTTTTGACCTTTTATGCAGACTGGCTACGACGCATAGAGTTGGGAAAGAATCGGTGGGTTGATGATCCCAGTATTATTGAGTTGCCCATATTGTCAAAGCATATACGCACACAACTGTTCGAGCCACCTCCTTCGTGTGACTTGGGAGTTCAGCCTTCTATCAAAGGTGCTGATGATTGCACATGGTATTGCTCGCCTTATCAGAGAAATCACTGTTTGCAGTCTGGCCCTCACCGCGCACTGGTTCAGGGGCAGACTAGAACAGTGGAGCACATCTGCGCCACATGTTGGCGACAGCACAAGGAGAAGAAGCCTCACCCAGAGTCTTCTTCTTCTTGTCCGGATCATGCTAAATCATGCTACAGCAGTTTCAATCACAATGGTTAGAACCAACATCCCAAAATGTCATGACCACACCAATTTCACCCTAATATAATAAGGTTCACACTAACAATAATTTCAAACAAATATGCATACCAATGAAAATTTAACACAAATATATAAACTGACACCATACGATATTTCACACTATTAAATATGATATATAAGTTCACATTAATGACAATTTCATACGAATATGACAATTTCACACTAATATCATAAGGTCACACTTGTTGAAATAACTTCTCACTAACATAATATTTTTACACTAATATAATAATTTCTCACAATCTGATAATTTCACACAATCTGATTATAAATTTAACACTATTGACTCAATTTGACTGCCAATTTTACACTATTGACTATATATTTACACTATTGATTTATAATGTCTCACCTATTGATTATGATAATTGACTATTTTCACACCAAATACTATTTTCACAACAAATACTATTTTCACAATAAATACTATTTTCACAAAAAATACTATTTTCACAACAAATACTATTTTGACACCAAATACTAATTTCACACTAATACCTGTAATCATTTCTCACTCTATGACAATTTTCACACTTTAATATGACAAATTGCACACCTATTTGACAAATTCACACTAATTTGACAATTTCACACCGACACGACAATTTCCATACTAATATGACAATTCTCACTACTTGACAAATTCACATAAATATGATAATTCTCACAATAATATAACATTTCTCACTAATATCACAATGTTATAACACAATCTACAAGACCGAAATACATAAAACAAATAATTAAATTGTCATTGGGCTTACTACGTGTAATTAAATATTTTGGGAATAAAAGTATGCGACTGGTCACGAGACACATATTGCCATCACAATATTAAAAATAATGCATAGATATAAAATCATAAATTCAAGCCATTTGTCTGTTAATTCGGATATGCGACAATATATGGTGACTTGTGTATTATGGGTTTATAAATACATTGTATATTATACTATATATATATGTGTGTATTATTTTTGTGAGATGTGGATACTGGCCCAGTTATTTTCATTTCAGGTTGCTTGTTGTCACGTCTTCAGGGTCCATCGGCGCTCTGGGACGCGGTTTGCAGTTAGGGGGCCTCAGTTCCTATACCTCCGGCTCTTACTCGGCAAGCAACTTGACATCGGAATATGGCTCCAATCTTATCCGAATCTTCTTTCTGGCGGCCTACAGCTTGGCGGGCATTCCATAGTTTTGACTTCCCTTTTTCACACCACACATTTGCTGTGCCACACTCTACAGGGGAAATTTCATTTACTTATAGAATGTGGCATATAATTGGTAGGTGGCTGTCGGTGCCCATATGCATGTTGTATATATATTATACGATTCAAATGTTCTGTATGATTATGCATGGAAGCTTCAAGAATAAATAATTGCACTATAATATATCTAGTTTTCTCTCAGCTGCAATTGTGTTCGTTTGGCTTCAAACAGTATAATTGCGGTTGAGAGAATTCTGAAACAGACTATAGCATTCAATGATGATGGAAGAGCGGTAACTCTTCCGCTTCCTTTCTTGAAGTTTCCATGTGTGGAGCAACCAAAATTTAATTCACTTGAACATTTTCTCAATTATTGACCCACCCGCCACTCCCATTTAATTTTGTTTTAACAAATATAGGCGGGCATTCCATAGTTTTGACTGACGGATGCCGGCAGCCACTTCCCTTTTTCACACCACACATTTGCTGTGCCACACTCTACAGGGGAAATTTCATTCACTTATAGAATATAGAATGTGGCATATAATTGGTAGGTGGCTGTCGGTGCCCATATGCATGTTGTATATATATTATACGATTCAAATGTTCTGTATGATTATGCATGGAAGCTTCAAGAATAAATAATTGCACTATAATATATCTAGTTTTCTCTCAGCTGCAATTATAGCCAAATGGAGGAACAAAAACGATGATTGTACCTTCTATCAGAAAAATTAGAGATTGCATAAATCCTAACATGTATAGTGGTCTAATTACAGGAAAATTCACACGGCCATGGGCGAGAGCAGGACACACCGACCGACCATGGTTTGACCTGGCGTGAGAACATCTTGAAATCAGAACACCAAAATCGCATTTCAGTGCACAATTTTGACCAAATGTATGAACAATTGCAAATGTTAATCTAAAAGTCAACAAATAACCCTCTAATAAATTGTTGCAAAATCTAACTCCAAGAACAATTTCAACCTATTGTTGGTGTAAAGTTTGAAACTAATTTTTTGTCAGGTATGAAATTTCCAACTGTGAACATTTTGAGCAAAGTTAGATACAGTTTTCATTATTCACGCTGATTCACGTCGAAGGAAACTTGGACCATATGGATTTTCTATAGAGTGATCCCTCTTTGTTCATAAGAAACTCATTGCCATGGTTATTGCATTTCAAATTAAATTTGATTTTGATATTGTTTATTTGGACAACTTTCAGAGAAGTATTCAACGTTTTTCGCATTTCAAGCGGGGGAGGGGTGATTTTCCGGGCACGTATGCCGGGTGGGTGGGTATTCGATGGGACCAACAAATAATTTTTTCCGAAACTCAAAATGTTTTTTCCTGCAAGTCTTTTTGACTGTTTTTGCAATGAGTTTGGCTTAAAACACCTTAGAATGTCAATATTAACATAAATGAAAAATTTCATGATGATCAGACAAACAGTATAGCCTGTAGCCCATGCTACTGGATTTAATTTTGAAATCCAAGATGGCCGCTGGCAGCCATGTTTGTTTTGGCCGAATGACCCCAAAATGACTCGTTCCTATTAACATGTCAATGTTAACATCCATGACAAATAATATGCACAGAAATTCATATACAGCTGTTTACAGTGAATTTTCCCCCGCAAATCTCTGTTTTAGTGTTGAAATGGGGTGGGTGTCAAAAAATGGTCGGGAAAAAACTGCCGAAAATGGAAAACAATTTGGACGCGGGGGTAGGTGGGTCACAACAAGGGTCGAAGGAAAAAATCAGCATACGTGCCTGAATTTTTTTTCCGACCCCCCCCCCCCCCTGTTTCAAGGGTTAACATTGTTCACGTCTCTCGGTTCTTTATTTCCCCACTGTTCGTTTTTTCTCACCCATCCATTGTAGCGGTCCATCCGTTCGTGTGTGTAAATTGACTTGACTGGTCCCCCAAGCATGTAAACCTCATTAGTCCTCGTTATTAAGGCCCACTTAATTTTCGAGTCACGAATAATTTTTATAGTGCCATGATATACGGTTTTAATAACAATTTATGCCATAACATATGATTAAAATACTATATCCATCACCATTTGGAACCTCTGTGTCTCAGAAGGTGCCAATAGAGTAATAGAAAATAGATGAAGTCATAAAATCATTTTCCCCGTTATGGCTCCCAGAATGCAACATAATTCAAACTATACTGTTATTTTCAATGAAAGGGGAATAACTGTATATCTAAATATATAGAGTGATTCCCCTTCCATTGAATAAAATAGACTTTGTGTAGAAACTTTAGCATAGAACTGACGTCCGTAACTCAACAAAACAACATGTTCACAGTTTATTACATCGAATAAGTTTAAAATACAATGTATTGGAGCTTCCACTGTCAAACGGTATATAATATGGCATATATTTTAATTTTATATAGAGGATATCCACACCTTTTCAGTGGATATGGGTTATATCTCATGAGTGATGACAAATTTAAACATTGAATTTCCACGATTGGCTTTAGCCACGAGCGGAAATTCAAATGTTTTGTCATCACGAATGAGATTTAACCCATATCCACTGAAAAAGTGTGGATATTCTGTTTATTATATACTTTAGTTACTTGCCTATGGCCCCCAATGAATGTCAATACATCAGAAATTTCACCAGTGGGATATCACTTATATCTCACTAGTGGGATATCACTTATAGCTCACTGCTAAAACCTTATAATTCATGGGCAAGTATATAATAAATAGAGGATATCCACACTTTTTCAGTGGATATGGGTTATATCTCATGAGTGATGTCAAAACATTGAATTTCCACGAGTGGAAATTCAAATGTGTTGTCATCACGAATGAGATTTAACCCATATCCACTGAAAAGGTGTGGATATTCTGTTTATTATATACTTTAGTTACTTGCCTGTGGCCCCCAATGAATGTCAATACATCAGAAATTTCAAGCTGACACATTATGCCCAAAAAAATAGTCCCATATTTAAAACACTCAAAAAGTATAGATTTTGTATTTAGTATGTACTTTCGTTACTTGCCGATGGCCCCAATGAATATCAGTACATGATGTGTGCAGAAATAATTCACTATGAAGTATAACCTGACTACACACATGAGGATCCATACGGCGCAATAATACCAGTGAGATATCGATATCTCACTAGTGGGATATCACTTATATCTCACTGCTAAAACCTTATAATTCATGGGCAAGTATATAATAAATAATGGTATCTTGGGGTTCGAAAATTAAATGGGCCTTTAATCGATTGATATACATTTCTCGAATCTGACAAAAAAAAAGAAAACAAATTCGGGACACAGATCTACCAATCACACAAGTGGGATACGAATCGAAATAGGTGGAAGTTGAAAATGCAGGAGTCGCCCAAGCTCCTGTTTATTATCGTCTCCATGTTATATGTTACATAGAGGATCTCACATGAGTTTCTATTTTATACGGAATTTATCAACCGAGTTCACTAAATTCGATTTGAGCCGAGCTAGGTTTACCGAGGCTCAAGTGGAATTTAGTGGACGAGGTTGATAAATTACGTATAAAATAGAACGAGTTTGAGATACCTGTTATCACATGATCAAATAAACACGAAGCAACGCGATGTATTCATCGAAAACAACAATAATAAACTTCAGCAATCGCAATTAATTAAATGGTGGCGTGACGTCATCGCACGCGCTAATATTACACGTGTGTCTTACCAATAATTATGAAGCAGGTTTTGTGGGTTAATTATGTGATAAATGTATATATTAAAGGCCCACTTAATTTTCGAACCCCAGATTACATTATATAAAATATATGCCATATTATGTACCATTTGAAAGAGGAAGCTCCAAAACATTGTATTATCAACTTATCCGGTGTAATAAACTGTGGACATGTTGTTTTTGTTGAGTTGCTAACGCGTTTTGTCATCAAGAATAAAGTTAAAATCAGTACTATTTTCAATGCAGGGGAATAGCTCTATATATTAAAGATAGAGTTCATCCTCTTCTATTGAAGTTTCAATTCTGTTGCATTCTGGGTGACAGAGGGGGAAGTCTTCTATTTATCTGTGGGCATCTTCTGAGACACACATGTTTCAAATAGTGGTGAATTATAGCATTTTAATCATATTTTATGGCATAGATTGTTATTAAAACCGTATATCAAGTCACTATAACAAAATAATTGGCGACTCGAAAATTAAGTGGGCCTTTAATTCGACCTAAACAATGGCTCAATTACATTCACTAAATTACGAATGCACCGAGTTGTCCAATTAACAAGTTAAAACTTAAAAGTCCAATGCTAGAATCTACGGGGTTAATGCAACTTAATTGATTAGCGACCAATGAAAAAGAGCCAATTTTTTCTTCTGGAATAGATTGTCGAACAATAGGGCTGATTACCGCATGAATGTGTGTAAAGGGATTAGGGATTAGCATATATCTTTGGAACAGGAACACACAGGCAACGGAAGCCGTGTTACCAAACACAGCAGCGACCAATCAGAGGGGCAGAACCGTTCTCTGGACGACTATTCAAGAAGTAAATAAAAAGGGTCACAGTTTTAGGGTCTGACACATTCGAACCTCACTTGAAGAGCTCATACCTTCTGTGAGATTAGCGACGATCGTCAACTTATTTCATTCAGGACAACTTCTTCGCTACAAGTAATCATGGTAAGTACACTTATATATTCACATCGTTGGTCACATATAGAAATATGGTTCACTCTGGATTTGTTATAACACTTATAGACTCTGTTGGAGACACTTTTGAATACAGTAATGCCCAAAGTAATTGACCACTTAACCACAGCAGAATTATGGGTAATTTTTCAGGATTTAGTCGGAAATATGGCTTGTTGCCATTCATCGGAAAGCTCTCGGCATTCTGCTGTGGTTAAGTGGTCAATTACTTTGGGCATTACTGTAGTATCTTTATACAACATTTGTGTGTGAACGATCGGTTCTATAGTTTGTGTGAACGCTGACTGGGTCTAGTCTTCAATCTGTCTGGAGCCCCTGGAAATGTGAAATTGCTTCGTTTGTCTGTTAGAGTTGAGCATCAGTCCAGTTTAATAGGTGGCGGAAATATCACATTAGGTCAGGTTTGAAACTAAAGTCCCACTGCTATAGAGACTATATAGAGATCGACGAATTTTCTGAATTCCCACTATTTTAATTCTTTAATTTCTAGAACCTTTCTGTTTATACTTTGTATTATAGCATGTCTCCCACAATTGATTTTTTTTTATATGGTTACCCATATATTGAGGGTTTTATTTTATTCCATGCACAACTCCACATAATTCTCTCATACAACTAGATGGTGAGATCAATCTCTAAATTGAACATTTTGAGTAAATTTTTTACTAAGCTTTTTCAAAATATTTTACCGCGACATGCATGTATGACGACCGTGACCAGATATATTAACCCGGATGATAACGTAATTGATATAACATAAAATCACAATTATAAATGTAAAATTTTATACGCCCCCCCCCCCCCCCCCACACACTGATTTCAACAGGGTACGACGACCAGTATCGGCGACCAGTGAGTTACAAGCTGAAACGTGCTAGTTGCAGTATTGCTTCAACGTTGGTTGTTTCTGCTTTCAGCGTGAATGTATCTCCATCCATGTCGGCCAGGCCGGAGTCCAGATCGGTAATGCATGCTGGGAATTGTACTGCTTGGAACATGGGATCCAGCCGGATGGACAGATGCCATCCGATAAGACGATTGGTGGAGGCGACGATTCATTCAACACCTTCTTCTCTGAGACTGGAGCCGGCAAACACGTACCCAGGGCCGTGTTCGTTGATCTCGAGCCAACAGTTGTCGGTAAGTGCGTGCGTGGGTTACTTTCTTACATCGACCCTATGTATGAGTACCCATACAAACTGAATACTCGCTGGTGGGTAATTAATTCATTCCTATTTATTCATTTATAGGGATGTTAACCATTCCATGGCTGAAGCTTCCTGGAATTTTGTGAAAAACCCTGTGCCAATGCATTCTCTATATATGCGAGTCTCCCACATGCAGCCTAGTATATATAAGTGAATACATTGGCCTATCAATATTTACCTCGACCTTGTAAGCCAGTGTGGGAGATTCGCATATATTTATAAGAGAATGCCGTGGCACATAATCTTTAATGCTGCACCAGCGCAGCTCCCGTCATGATAAGGTTAAGATATTAACAAGCGTGTGCTGGACATACTAGTTAGCCAAACACTCCTACAACCGAGTTAGTTCCAGAATAAACTTCACGGAGGAGACGACACTTAAAGGCCCACTTAATTTTCGAACCCCCAGATTACATTATATAAAACATATGCCATATTATATACCATTTGAAAGAGGAAGCTCCAAAACATT
Source organism: Siphonodentalium dalli (assembly GCA_032622095.1). Lineage (NCBI taxonomy): Eukaryota > Metazoa > Mollusca > Scaphopoda > Gadilida > Siphonodentaliidae > Siphonodentalium > Siphonodentalium dalli. The sequence goes on along the minus strand of CP136063.1, from coordinate 90,308,160 downwards.
GTATTATCAACTTATCCGGTGTAATAAACTGTGGACATGTTGTTTTTGTTGAGTTGCCAACACGTTTTATCATCAATAATGAAGTAAAAATCAGTATTATTTTCAATGCAGGGGAATAACTCTATATATTAAAGATAGAGTTCTGGCCCTTCCATTGAAAAAGTTTGAATTATGTTGCATTCTGGGTGACAGAGGGGGAAGTCTTCTATTTATCTGTGGGCATCTTCTGAGACACAGATGTTTCAAATAGTTGTTAATTATAGCTTTTAATCATATTTTATGGCATAGATTGTTATTAAAACCGTATATCAAGTCTCTATAAAAAATAATTGGCGACTCGAAAATTAAGTGGCCTTTAACAAATATATATACGAAACATCGCTACATATAAGGCAAGACAAAATCAAATGGAATTCGTCACCGAACCGGTATGTTTGACATCCGTGTCCCTAACATTGTACCCGAACTACAGGAATTAGAGGTAACAGTCCGTTTGTCAACCGAAAGTCTGTCTAATAAAATTTGATAGAGTTCCGTGAATTTAATACATATGGGAAAATAATGGCCAAGATTGAACGGACTGCTGCGATTGATTTAAATGCCCCTTCCTGAATTTACGAATTATTTTGGTATCCCGGGCGATAACTTCGGTTATCCGACTGGTTTTGGATTTTGGTAGAAAAAAAAATCAATAGTAATATCCTGTTGGTATATTCGTTTATGAGTTTCGATATTAATCTGAGAGCTCTATATACTTTAATCGCTCAAAATCAAGAGGATGTTTTGTCAGAGTTGTCAAACAATGATTCAACGAATAAAGCAACGATTATTCTACCAAGCGCCTCTTTACGCTGGATAATCGTCGATCTGACTCTCCGAGTAAACCACTATGTATCCAAAGAAGATCAAACCTGAATCTCCGAAGATATTACACGATTATATACAGTGTGAAGAACGAAGAGGCGGTTGGTAGAATTATCGTTGCTTGAACAGCCTCTCAATTTTGAGCGATTCAAGTATATATATAGCTCCCATATTTTGAAACCAGTGATACCCAATCTCCAAGTTGAGCTAAAGCATCGTTGACACTTTCATTTAATAATATTTCGACCTTTTTTACCCAACTCTATAGTGAATCGTTGATAGCATCAGTAGGTTTGCTTTGAGCTTCTGAAGCTGCCTTTGAATCAGTCCACGGAAGGGCCCTGCTTGTTTAGGAAGATTAAACCCAAATTTATAAAACTACAATATACAATAATCGAATAATACCTTTCTGAACTCTTTAAATCCATATTTATTTAGACATTGCAATGGTGTTAAACTATCTGAAAAAATCTTTGCAAAATCAGGGTTTGTACTTCGATGAATTAGTGGTTTATACAAAGAATAAACGATTCTACAATGAGATTACATATATAAAAGCAACCAATCTTGAACTGACATAAACCATATTTAAAAAGTATTTTTTTTTCTACAGATGAGGTCAGAACAGGAACATACCGCCAGTTGTTCCACCCAGAACAGCTCATAACGGGCAAGGAGGATGCCGCCAATAACTACGCTAGAGGGCACTATACCGTTGGCAAGGAGATAGTCGATCTCGTCCTTGACCGTGTCCGGAAGTTGGCTGACCAGTGCACCGGTCTACAGGGATTCCTGATCTTTCACAGCTTTGGAGGTGGAACTGGGTCTGGATTCACCTCATTGCTGATGGAGAGACTCAGCGTTGATTATGGGAAAAAGTCCAAACTGGAGTTTGCCGTTTATCCATCTCCGCAGGTGTCCACGGCTGTGGTTGAGCCATACAACTCCATCTTGACCACCCACACGACACTAGAACACTCTGACTGCGCTTTCATGGTCGACAACGAGGCTATCTACGATATATGTAGGCGTAATCTTGACATTGAGAGACCAACATATACCAACCTCAACCGTCTCATTGGTCAGATTGTCAGTTCTATTACGGCCTCTCTGAGATTTGATGGCGCCCTCAACGTCGACTTGACAGAGTTCCAGACTAACCTGGTACCCTATCCTCGTATCCATTTCCCATTGGCGACCTATGCACCAGTCATCTCCGCCGAGAAAGCTTACCATGAGCAACTGTCAGTTTCTGAAATTACCAACGCTTGCTTCGAGCCAGCCAACCAGCTGGTCAAATGCGACCCACGTCATGGAAAGTACATGTCTTGCTGCATGTTATACAGAGGCGACGTCGTTCCCAAGGATGTCAACGCCGCCATTGCTACGATCAAGACCAAGAGAACCATCCAATTCGTAGACTGGTGCCCAACTGGGTTCAAGGTCGGTATTAACTACCAGCCACCAACCGTCGTCCCAGGAGGTGACCTCGCTAAAGTGCAACGAGCTGTATGCATGTTGAGCAACACGACGGCCATCGCCGAAGCATGGGCCAGACTCGACCACAAATTCGATCTGATGTACGCCAAGCGAGCATTTGTTCACTGGTACGTCGGTGAGGGTATGGAGGAGGGAGAGTTCTCAGAGGCCAGAGAGGACTTGGCCGCCCTGGAGAAGGACTACGAAGAAGTTGGTGTGGACTCCGGTGAGGCGGAAGGCGAGGAAGGAGGAGAGGACGAGTACTAAAGACATATGACTCTTCTAGCTATTTGTTGGTATATTATTGTGACATTTTCGTCCAATAAAAGTATCGCTTTGTTAATAGTTTCATTCGCCATTAATCTTCTGAGCCCACCTAATGAATTCCAAGCTCCTACTTATAAATGACCCCATGTGCACCCATTGTCATACAAACGTTAATTTTCCATTGTTTAACTTGCTGTATTACTATAAGTTTGATCAGTAAGTAATACAATGGGAAATATGTTCTGTCTAACCACACACACATTACAAAGTGATTGTAAACTGCCTTACTGTTTAAAAAATCGGAATTTAGCCCCCCCAACAACATTTAAAGAGAACATGTCAACTAACTAGCAGCTCTGCAGACGAACTTTTATAACCACGTGCACCCATGCATCCCCATGTTTCACCAGTAAATGTATTCCGTGCCACAATCATGCCTAAAGTTACTTGATAGTCGGATAATCGTCCTCCGCCTCCATCTGGGACTACCGATAATTTCCCTGTCAAAAATACAATCGGTTTTCCTGGCTAATCACCCAAAAACACTGGTATTTGCAATAGTAAACTGAAATTTCCAAATGCACCACACCCCCTGAAAACAGTCTAAACTCCCAGGTTCGCATTCCCATTGGGTGTAAACTTTTCAACTGGTACCTCAAACTTTCCAACTGTTGGAAATTGTCCAATTAATGGCCATTTCAGTCAGAAAAAAAATATGCTGATGTTGGTTTAAAAACAGCATATCCCCACTAATATTACTGGTTGGAAAGTCAATCAATTCTTTTTTCGACATATTTCTTGTAATTCTCGGCCGAAAACGAAAAGAAGCCTCGAACGAAATTGAATCATGGTCCAATATTCTTGTCATTCAGACGGAGTATAACTTGGCTAGTTTTTAAGTTTATAATTGGCGACAATTGCTTTAATTACGGAGGACGGAACCTATATATTGAGGGGTGTGCGAATGGAATTCTGCGAACCTTTGAGATTGGTTTCTGGTTCAAGGGTGATGCAGTTGGATATTTGAAGGTGAACACCTCCATGGGAACCCTCTAGCCACGTCCCTAGAAATTGTACGTATGGGTATTTAATAAAATAATTGACTGATATTTCGGCTGTAGCTCTGCGACCCCAGAATAAGCTTTACTTTAATGTCTGTGCGATTGGGAGAAGCAGCTTACATGCAACCACAAGATAACAACATTAGTTACATGTACGGTACATCGAAGCTTTATTTTCCAACTAATGCACAACACTTGGGCCAAACACTTGCATGTGTTTCGGCACCACTGAGGCTGTTGTGCACAGGACTGCATATAACTAAACAAGACATTTTAAATATGGAATTGTTGTAAGACTAGATAGTACATACATTGTATCTGATAATCCATAGATATCATATAATCCTACTATTTCTTGAATAAGAAGGAACATATAACTACGAATTTGTGAGTTTGGTTTCTTGTTCAAGGGTAATGCTATCATCTACGAGCAAAGCAGATGTTACATACAGGTTCACGTGAATTCGGTCAGTGATGAAATTATTCGTCGAGTTTCGTTGAAATGATATGGGTAGGGGCGATAGTTTGTGGACAGAAATTATGAAATGAACATGACGAAATTGACAAACTTCTCCACCAAGCGACGTGCTCCCCCAGCCTTACTATAAATAATGGCTAATTTCAGTAAAATTATCCATGTTTACACATATTTTAAATTCTATGGATCGTTTATATTCTACAATAATTTGTACCCAAGATACGGATTCTTACGTTTTATTGGGTTTGAAATCTCGGTTTGTTTACATTATGAATGTTCTGATTCCGATTACGGAATAAGAATCAGATTGCCGCGAAATAACGATTACGGTCTTTTCGTTTACGGAACCATATTTCTTCGGAGTGTAATCTGTAATCATTAATCGGGATCAAATTACGAATTAACGCCCCAGACTCCGCCACAAGATGCAAGACATAGTTCAGTTCCATCGTAGTATTTGAACACACCACGAACCGAAATGATATGGTCTCAGTTTAACGGATGTTGTGGCAAAAGGCTATTCGATTAGGAACTAAACAATATGGATTGCTCATTAATCAATTTGATGCTAATGGGTCAGAGTAGCCACATATTATGGTCTCTCTCAGTTCCGTTTCAAAGTTCTTCCCATTTCCGTTCAAACACATGACCAGAATCGCAAAATAAGTTATTGGCACAACTCCACACTGCATAATTTAAAATAAATTGTTCATGCCTCGTAAGGTACTGGGTCAACCAGAATCGGACATTTAATTATCAGTTGATTATCTGGCATGTTTATTAACCAAGCGAGTCATATTTTGCTACCTTTTCGGAACAGCAGATTGAGCAGAGAATTGTGTTCGGGATATATGTGAAAAATCAACTTTTTACCAAAATTTCTTTGCCATTTTGGAAGCCATCTTGAATAATTTGGTCTATTAACATATTAGTGTCAATAGTGTGACACAATTAAGATAGATCAAAAACTATTTATATATTTCATACCAAAGATAGTTACATTTTGCTTGAAAAAATGGTTCAAACATGAAAAGTTATTTTTTACAGATTTTTTTGGGAGAGAAAAATCCAGTATGTTTGGTAATTTCTTGGTTACAATAGTAACAATTAGCCAAAGTGCATCAGGTATGTTAATATTTAATGCATAGCTATAGAAGGAAGAATAGCCAATTTTATTCATCAGCCACAAATTGTAAGCGATTGCATGGCACTTTGGGGCAATACCCACCATCTACTATATATTTTGGAACTTCTGTCTGTCTGTCTGTCTGTGTGTTATAGACTCAAAAACTGCTCGACCGATCCAACTCAAATTTGGTATGCAGTGCTACTTTGATACGGGGAACAAAGCGAGCGGTGTTTCATTTCTTTGCAAGAGTCTTGTTGCATTATCTATGTGGGTAATTGTGCACTTTTTATTAGTAGGAAGTATTCTTCCCGAGTATTGTTCAAATTTCTGTACTATTAAAAGTGTAAAAATGCCGCATAATTTAGCAACTTTGAGCTTCAATAAGGTGTATATAATACATGTTTTGTTTGAATATCTGAAACATCTCGTTCGTGTCTGGAAAGAAATATCGAAATTTCACTCGCGACTTGCAGCCGCTCGTGAAAATTTGATTTCTTTCCAAGACACTAATGGGATATTTCGGTATTCAAACAAAAAATTGTAGGTATTCTCTATTTATTATATGTAAGCTTGCCTATAAAATAGCGGGAAATTGCCGAAACGTAGATATTCGTATGTAACTCTTTTTGAAGTCACAGTAAAAAAAACTGTAGGTTTCGTTATATTTCACTGTAGACTGCCGGTGGTTTACGCGAGCGAAAAATTTGAAGTCACATTGAAATGCAAATTCTATAACCGCGCGTTATAGCAGATTGTCTGCAAACTTATCGGTTATAACTCATAACCTTATTCGAAACAAGACATATTTCTTATAATTTAATCCGTCATGTTACAGGAGAACCACCATAAGTAGAAGGCAGAAGTAAAACAAATGAAATACGTTCCGAAAAAAAATCACACGCGCGTAAAGTTGAAACACTCTCGACATCTAATTATCGATCAATTAGTGTCGTAAGAAATTCGGCGTTTTTGATTGGCTAGCCGCAACTTATCACGCACATTGCAGCTAATACCCGTGCACGTGATATATAAATTTCGAATGTGGTGACATCGAGACTTCTTATATAGCTTAGATTCCGTGTTTCATTTCTTTGCAGGAGTCTTGTTGTTAAATTTATCTAGGTAATTGTGCACTATTGATTAATATGAAGTATTCTTCTCGAGTATTGTTCAAATTGCTGTGCTGTTAAAAGTAAAGAATATCGCATAAGTTAACAACTTTGAGCTTTAATAAGGTTCACATAATAAAAAGAATACCTACAGTTTTTGTTTTGAATACCTGAAGCATTTCATTCAAGTGTCTGGAAAGAAATATCGAATTCTCTTTCCAGTCACTCGTGAGATATTTCGGTATTCAAACAAAAACTGTAGGTATTCTCTATATCTCTTAGAAGCTGCAGTGAAATAAGATTTCGTTATTTCACTGAAGGTTTCATTATATTTCACTGTAGCCTGAGTAGTACAGGAGGCTCGTTACCCCCACATCTAAAAATAGATTTTTTGGGGTTAAAATTGTTTGTACTAAAATATTCCCAATTTTTTTTTTTTCAAAAACCCAAATTTTTTCCAAAATAAAAAAAAAAATGTTTTAAAAAATCTCAAAAATTTATAATGAGTTTTCGGTCTCTTACCCAAATCTCGGGCCGCCTATTAAATGTCGAATGTTTTTTAAATTATTTGCGTGTAATATCTTTTGTTATAGGCCAACTATTTTTGTTCAAACAAATTTTAAATATTTTTCATGAAACTGTTAATTTTATTAATCGATGTTTAGAAATAGCTTTATACCAATTATATGTGTATGGACTGGTCCGAGTCGCTGTAAATTTGGACATTGACACTATAGGTATGAATGCATACTTCAAAAATTTCAAAAACTTCACGATGTGACAACATATACAGACATAGGCATAGTGTTATACAGTCTTCTATGTACCAATGCTACATGTATGACATAATTAAAGGGGGATAATGCACGCATGGTGTGGAATGTTAAAGTGACACGATGTAAGGGACGTTATGTAATATTGGTGTGTGAATATTAAAGGAGCACAATGCAATCTAAGGGGACACACGGCACTCATTTTGAATGAATGTTAAAGAAACACAATACACACGCAGTGGGTGAAAGTTAAAATGACACAGAACAATATTAAAACTTCAAATTTTAGGGCTCTTAATGTACCATTTATGTATCGTTTCTCGCTCTACAATCTCCCCTCCCCACTTATAGATATATAACGAAGACGAGAATAACATGTTGATGAAGTTTATTGAAATTTAATCATTGTCTGAATCTTCGACCGTTAGAGTTATTTCTAAGAGTTTCTTGAATTTTCTCATCGCTTCATCTGCAGCCCATTCATTATTATATCCGTGTTTGGTCAGTTTGACCATTTTCTTCATGATCATGTTATGTATGGGTGATGTTTTCAATCGATACTGGTATTCTATTAATCGTCTATAACTTTTGAGAAAGAGAGCAAACTCTGTGTCGATGGTAGCCTCTTTTCCCGACATGCTCTCATCTCCCGACATGCTCTCTTCTCCTTTCGCATCATTGGTGATGCATTTCATCATACTTTTGAATGTGTCCATCTCGTTGACACATCGCGCAGCTTTCTTAAGACCGAATACCGTTCTACTACCGACGACATTATCATCTTCTGAATCTGACGAAGCGGTTCTAGATTCAGTTGAAGATGAACGGGGAACGATATCAGATTCTAGGTCATCGGTATCTTCTCCGAAGAAATCTGTTTTTGTCTCGGACATAACTCCGTGTTTAATCTGTTTATGTCTTTGTAGATTGTAGTTCGTCGATAAAATATTTCCGCATAAATGACACCTGTGCATTATCGCGAATTATTGGAAGAACGATCACTCTTATAAGTAGCGATAAAAAGAGAGAATATGGTGTGGCATACAACCGTCGCGTTAAGAGTACGTTCGTCCCGGGTCTAGGGTATAGATCTTTGACCGCCGGTGATTCAATTAATGCCAATTTATCAGTATGGTACTCTATGTATTCATTCATGATTTGGCTAATCGTATGACACTTTTCTTTTCATTTTCTTCTTATTATTAGACAAACCTCCAGCTAACACTCGCTTGTTGGTTTGTTTGGACGCTTTACGTGTGTTTGTCAACTTATTTGCTGCAACTTCGGCCTTAGCCATTTCAATCGCTTGAGCGATGGGCGTCACTACGTTAATATGTGGTTTTAGAACGTCTTCTTCACTATCACTATTTATAGTTCTGTCAATAAAGTATCGACCCTTATTATCTGGCGTTAACTTCCCATCAAGCATGTCTCTGAAATGTTTTCTCCACGTTTCAATATCTGCTGGAATATACGGGATCGACATGTTTCTTCAAATGTAGTGTACAAGTCACTCTTTTTTCTGCATTTTATTTTAGAAAGTTTATCGCCTCTTATAAAAATCGATTATCTGGATATTTATTAATCGAATCGTCGCTAGTAAGGTACAGATAATAATTATCCATATGACTATAGTTTCTAAAAAAAAAACAATTCAAAGAGAATCATTATTCTTCTTCTCTTATAGTTTTATTGATATCACTGAATATATGCTTGAAGATTGACCACTGGTTCAAATTTAACGGAATACCTATAATCGTCGGAGTGTTATTCACAACTCGCCTAATGTCTGTATAAATGTGTCCTTGATTATTACATAATGTAACAGTAATGTTTGATCGTATTGTCCACTTTTTCACGAAAACACACGGGTGTTGTTCGTAATCATTGGGGTGTGACATATTAGTATGAAGTAATTCATAGTCAACCGACTCACGCGGTATCTTCTTTGGAACTAAAATAAATGGTAGTGACACAGTGATTACCATAATAGTAATTCCTATCCATTTAAGGAGATTCATATGTAGACGACCACGTTCTGTTTGAAACGTATTCGTCAAGGTACCTGTTCTATTATCCATGATTGTAATTGTTCTCGTATACAACTTACTCTTATTAATTTTGATATCTGGCGACATCAGACTCTAAAATCCATGAATTAAATTTGTCTGGCCATGAATGCCAAATGCACCATGATAGTTATCGATGTCAATAATGCGTTTCGTTGAGATCTTGATTGAGTATGCACCAATCAATTAACAATGACACAGAATATCACCCAAAGTATATTCAAAGGGGGTGAGAAAAAGAGCAAATGAGCAAAGAAAAATGAGCAAATGAGCAAAAAAATGAGCAAATGAGCAAAAAAATGAGCAAATGAGCAAAAAAATGAGCAAATAAATGAGCAAATGAGCAAAAAAAATGAGCAAATGAGCAAACAAATGAGCAAATGAGTGTTGTTGTTGTTGTTGTTGCTGATGATACTGTTGTTGTTGTTGTTGCTGATGATACTGTTGTTGTTGTTCTGAAGGCTTGTGTTTAACTTTGATATGACGTTTCAAACTATCTTGCCAAGCATAGACACTTGAGCACTCTTCACATTGATACTTCATTTTCCTATATAATCAGTGAAATCGAGCGTTCTTCTATGCACCTATATTTATATAGAACAGAAACAAGGGCAACGTGGTGGACTAGTTAACTAGTTCAGACTGTCGTTCACAACGTCTCTTCATTTTGTTTGTACTGGATACAAATTTATCATATATGAGCGGTTAGCTTCTTCTCTATAGCGGTACTTTAGCTATCTATCTACCCTATGGTCGGTACTTTAGCTTTGTATCACAATCGATTTCATCATGTCACCAGGTTACACATATCTATATAATAGAGTGCTCATATTGAAATCACTCATAATTGCATTGACATTTGGATAGGTAGGTTGTATTGTAGCCAATGTGATAAATTTGTATCCAGTACAAACAACACGAAGAGACGTTGTGAACGACAGCCTGAACTAGTTAACTAGTCCACCACGTTGCCCTTGTTTATGTTCTATATAAATATAGGTGCATAGAAGAACGCTCGATTTCACTGATTATATAGGAAAATGAAGTATCAATGTGAAGAGTGCTCAAGTGTCTATGCTTGGCAAGATAGTTTGAAACGTCATATCAAAGTTAAACACAAGCCTTCAGAACAACAACAACAACAGTATCATCAGCAACAACAACAACAACAACAGTATCATCAGCCACAACACCAACAACAACAACAACACTCATTTGCTCATTTTTTTGCTCATTTGCTCATTTTTTTTTGCTCATTTGCTCATTTTTTTGCTCATTTGCTCATTTTTTTGCTCATTTGCTCATTTTTTTGCTCATTTGATCATTTTTTTGCTCATTTTTTTGCTCATTTGATCATTTTTTTGCTCATTTGTCATGGACGGGTTCATTGAAAAACAAAACAAAAATCGGGTAAAATTGAAAAACAAAATTAAAAAGGCACAATTAACTCCTTGAAAAACCAAAAAAAATCGGGTAAAATTGAAAAACAAAAAAATTCAATTAAAAAATTAAACAAGACAGTCAATGACTGTGGGGTCGCTCACCAGACTGCAAAGACTGATAAGACTGGGACTCTGGAGACCAAAACAGTCAGCACTTTTCATAATCACTTTAAAAGAAGTAGATTTAAACAGGATATGTGGCTAGAGAGACTGTAAGTATGTAGATTGGTGAAAATCCACCTTGAAATTGCCAACTGTACACTACTGATCACCCCCCATTTAAAAACAAATCTGAATTGCAGTCAAGGAAGAACATTCCATTCTATATAAGCCAAATAGTTCTTGCAAAACATATTTTAAGAATTACTATGCAGTGAAATAGTTAAGTCTCTGGCTCTGCCCTTATTTGACTTTGTGATCCCATTTTCACAAATCTGATAAGGATAAGATTTAAGTTCCCCAGTTGAAGTTGGTGATATTCACCCATTGGGCACCTCATTTATGAATTTTATCTTCTGCAAGTTAGGGGATATAGAAACTTCCTAGAAGGGAAATTTAACTAACAACAATGTAAATTTGATACTGTAGATACTTCCCAGAAGATGAGGCCTAAGCAGAATGAGGTCTCCAGAAGGTGAATTTGGTTATGCTAGCCCGCTGTGTGGGATAGCATCACAAAAAGCGTGTATGTTCCTACATTGTGCATGCCTGGCCTCAAGCAACACAATGTATTATACAATCAAGCCTTGAAATAGTGTGAAAGTGTGTCTGTCATTTGCAGAATGAGGTCCCCAGAGGGTGAATTTAGTGATGCTATCCCGCACAGCGGGCTAGCATCACTAAATTCACCCTCTGGGGACCTCATTCTGCTAGGGCCCCCAACTGCTATGGCAGACCTAGGATAAGATTGAAGTTCCCCAGTTGAAGTTGGTGATGTTCACCCATTGGGCACCTCAATTAGGAATTTATCTTCTGCAAATTAGGGGATATAGAAACTTCCTAGAAGGGAAATGTAACTAACAACAATGTTAATTTGATACTATAGATACTTCCCAGAAGATGAGGCCTAAGCAGAATGAGGTCTCCAGAGGGTGAATTTGGTGATGCTAGGCCGCTGTGTGGGATAGCATCACTAAATTCACCCCTGGGGACCTCATTCTGCAAATGACATTAGTCCTGATATGAACAATACATGAGAGATTGGGAATTAATGACATCTAGCAAATCTGCAGGAATGTTTATAAACATATCAAGATTGACATGATTGTGTCGGCATACCCAGCATATATACAGTTACAGCCAAAGTAAATGCTGCTTATTAATGATTCTGTCAAGAATTTGAGTAAATTTTATTTTTGAGACCAGGCCAGGGTGGCAGAAGCAGTGCACTTGAATGAAGGGCCAGGGGCCACAACCTACAGAAATGTAATGGCATTAGTTTTTCAATTATCAAAAATTTTTAAACAATATATATATATATTAAATTGACCATGGAGTTAAATACACTTTTTTTTTTAAATATTCTAATAAAAAAAAACAATTCCACAGTTTTTTTAAATATTCTTTATTTTTTAATATATCATTTCTTTTCTATTCTTTTCTTTTTTGGTTAAAGAGTTTAATCTGAATTTTTTTTTTCTGAGTTATGTCCCTGGCCCCACCCACATTTGACCCAGTGACCTCATTTGAACAAATCTGAACCCCAGTCAACCAATGATCCTTCATACCAAATATGAACCCATTTGGCCTGATGGTATTCGAGAAGAAGATGTTTAAAAGAATTACTATGGAGGGAAAGAGTTATGGCCCTGGTTTCTCAACTAATCAACCTGGTGACCTCATTTGAACAAATCTGGATGTGAGTCACCTAGGGAACATCCACACCAAATATGAACCCATTAGGCCTTATGGTTCTGGAAAAGAAGTCGTTATAAGAATTACTATGAAGGAATAGAGTTGTGGCCCTGCTTTCGCAACTATTTGACCCAGTGACCTCATTTGAACAAATCTGAATGAGAGTCACCTAGGGAACATCCACACCAAATATGAACCAATTCGGTCCAATGGAACTTTAGAAGAAGATGTTCAAAGAATTGTTGACGGACGGATGGACGGATGGACGGAAGGACGGACGGATGGACGGACGACGGACGAGGAGTGATGACTATAGCTCCACCGGAGACTTCGTCTCAGGTGAGCTAAAAAGCACAATTAACACATTGAAAAACAAAATAATTAACTCATTGAAAAACAAAAAATTAAATTAAAATTGTCATGTTTCTGACTATTGCCGAAATTCTCGGAACCTGTTGCAATTGCTTTTTCGAACAAAGCCATGGGTCGAATGCCGCCAGTGGCGGGCTAACCTGCTAGTCTATTATATATTTTGGAAGATCTGTGTGTGTGTGTGTTCGCGATGGAATCGAACACGGCTGGACCGATTTCGACCAAACTTGGTACGGACACGTAATTCGACCCGGGAACGAACATGGGCCCGTCCATTTGTCCGTGCGGCGTAACCTTGACCTTCAAAACTCATATCTCGGGATCCGCAGTGCTATCACGCCGGATTTAGCACTGCGATGAGGGAGGATAACTCTATATTCATACGTCGACGAACGTAAGCGTTTTGCAGGCAATTGCGCATCGTGTATTTTTCCCAAAATTATAACATTTACAATATATATTGTCAATTTGCAGGCTATTAAAAATCGTGCATCTATCCCAAAATATATCATTTATTACAATTTCTGATATATAAATTTTGTTACTTAGGTCTATTGTCGATAGATTTATTTTTTGTATATTCACACCACGCATAGGCTCAAGCTGTTTACATTTAGCCCGCGGGTCTGGAATCTCATCCAAGAATCCATTTAGCTGAAATAATACTTCGTTGTTGCGAAATGGAATCTACCGGTGGCCCCAAACCGTCAATGCCAACAACATCGACATTGTTCAACTTTGACGGCGAGAAAATAATTAGTTAAAATTTACTACACAATGCTAATTTATCTTTACGTTGAAGCTTGATAATTAACGAGGCGCGTTTATATACTTTAGTGGAAATCAAATCGGGTAAAACTGGCGGATTTTTACGGACGAAATTTGATACATAGGGTATTTCGGTATCCGCTGGGCCGATTTCCCGGTATCCGCTGGGCCAATTTCCACCATTTTTGGGGTGTTGGTGTTGGTAAACTGCCAGACGGATTTTGACGAAATTTGATACTTTGTGGTAATTGTTTCCAGGGAGTGTTTTGGACGGGTCAAATCGTGACCCCATCTGACCTTGACCTTCAAAATGGTCAATTCAATGTCAAAGCCCGGACGAAGTCGGGTCACCTTCTAGTCTATCTCATATATATTTTGAAGACCTCTGTCTGTATGTATGTTTGTTTGTTTGTTTGTTTGTCTGTCTGTCTGTCTGTCATTAATACAAATCTACGATTCTCGACCGATCGGGACGAAACGAGATCTCGGAAACGGGTGGAGCTATCGACTTGAAATTTGGTTTTTGAATGCGACGCCAGCTTCGCGCATGCTCAGACCAGATCTCGGAAACGGGTAGAGCTATCGACTTGAAATTTGGTTTTTGAATAGCCCGGATGAATAGCCCGGACAACGTCGGGCTCATCGGCTAGTCTATTATATATTTTGAAAGATCTGTGTGTGTGTGTGTGTATGTGTTTGTTTGTTTGTGTGTGTGTTTGAAATCGATGGACTCCAAAACGACTAAACCAATTTCGATGAAATTTGGTATTTTAGGGTATTTTCGGCCGGAGACGAACATAGGCATATTTATTTGTCCGTGCGATGTCAACTTTTCACGTGCGGAGGTCAAATCTATTTTTACGCCGTTTTTGCGCTAATATATTTCAGTTCGGTGCTCACAAATCGATTCGATATAGCGCGAATAATAAATTGCCAGTCATATAATTTGCACGGTTAGAATCTGTGTGGCTTCATCTTTCCAACGATATATAATATGTATGTATCCGTTTTAGTTATCTGCCTCAATTATTAGGTACAAGTGGTACGATGCTTTTATCGGGATAAAATCAATGCGTAATTTCTATGACGTCGTCAGAGGTCATAAAGTTAGATTACGTTAACTCTCACCCTGCCGATGCATTTGACTGTGTCGCGTTAACTCATCACCGGCCGAGGTATCCGCAAATGACATTGGGCTATATATCTCGGAAACGGGTGTAGCTATCGACTTGAAATTTGGTATGTGAATGTATCTTGCCCCGGATACGAATTTTATCGTGTCGCCGAGCACGTGCGACGCCAGCTTCGCGCATGCGCAGACGAGATCTCGAAAACGGGTTGAGATATTGACTTTAAATTTGGTATGTGAATGTATCTTGCCCCGGATACGAATTTTATCGGGTCGCCGAGCACGTGCGACACCAGCTTCGCGCATGCGCAGACCAGATCTATGAAACGGGTGGAGCAATCGACTTGAAATTTGGTTTTTTAATAGCCCGGACGAAGTCGGGTCACCTTCTAGTCTATTATATATTTTGAAAGATCTGTGTGTTTGTTTGTGTGTGTGTTTGAAATCGATGGACTCGAAAACGACTAAGCCAATTTCGATGAAATTTGGTATTTTAGGGTATTTTCGGCCGGAGACGAACATAGGCATATTTATTTGTCCGTGCGAGGTCAACTTTTCACGTGCGGAGGTCAAATCTGTTTTTACGCCGTTTTGCGCTAATATATTTCAGTTCGGTGCTCACAAATCGATACGATATAGCGCGAATAATAAATTGCCAGTCATATAATTTGCACGGTTAGAATCTGTGTGGCTTCATCTTTCCAACGATATATAATATGTATGTATCCGTTTTAGTTATCTGCCTCAATTATTAGGTACAAGTGGTGCGATCTTTTATCAGGATAAAATCAATGCGTAAATTCTATGACGTCGTCAGAGGTCATAAAGTTAGATTACGTTAACTCTCACCCTGCCGATGCATTTGACTGTGTCGCGTTAACTCATCACCGGCCGAGGTATCCGCAAATGACATTGGGCTATATATATCGGAAACGGGTGTAGCTATCGACTTGAAATTTGGTATGTGAATGTATCTTGCCCCGGATACGAATTTTATCGGGTCGCCGAGCACGTGCGACGCCAGCTTCGCGCATGCGCAGACGAGATCTCGGAAACGGGTTGAGATATTGACTTTAAATTTGGTATGTGAATGTATCTTGCCCCGGATACGAATTTTATCGGGTCGCCGAGCACGTGCGACACCAGCTTCGCGCATGCGCAGACCAGATCTAGGAAACGGGTGGAGCAATCGACTTGAAATTTGGTTTTTTAATAGCCCGGACGAAGTCGGGTCACCTTCTAGTCTATTATATATTTTGAAAGATCTGTGTGTGTGTTTGTGTGTGTGTTTGAAATCGATGGACTCCAAAACGACTAAGCCAATTTCGATAAAACTTGGTATTTGGATGTATTTTCGGCCGGAGACGAACATAGGCATATTTATTTGTCCGTGCGAGGTCAACTTTTCACGTGCGGAGGTCAAATCTATTTTTACGCCGTTTTTGCGCTAATATATTTCAGTTCGGTGCTCACAAATCGATTCGATATAGCGCGAATAATAAATTGCCAGTCATATAATTTGCACGGTTAGAATCTGTGTGGCTTCATCTTTCCAACGATATATAATATGTATGTATCCGTTTTAGTTATCTGCCTCAATTATTAGGTACAAGTGGTACGGGGATCTTTTATCAGGATAAAATCACTGCGTAACTTCTATGACGTCGTCAGAGGTCATAAAGTTAGATTACGTTAACTCTCACCCTGCCGATGCATTTGACTGTGTCGCGTTAACTCATCACCGGCCGAGGTATCCGCAAATGACATTGGGCTATATATATCGGAAACGGGTGTAGCTATCGACTTGAAATTTGGTATGTGAATGTATCTTGCCCCGGATACGAATTTTATCGGGTCGCCGAGCACGTGCGACGCCAGCTTCGCGCATGCGCAGACGAGATCTCGGAAACGGGTTGAGATATTGACTTTAAATTTGGTATGTGAATGTATCTTGCCCCGGATACGAATTTTATCGGGTCGCCGAGCACGTGCGACACCAGCTTCGCGCATGCGCAGACCAGATCTAGGAAACGGGTGGAGCAATCGACTTGAAATTTGGTTTTTTAATAGCCCGGACGAAGTCGGGTCACCTTCTAGTCTATTATATATTTTGAAAGATCTGTGTGTGTGTTTGTGTGTGTGTTTGAAATCGATGGACTCCAAAACGACTAAGCCAATTTCGATAAAACTTGGTATTTGGATGTATTTTCGGCCGGAGACGAACATAGGCATATTGATTTTCAGATCCGAGGTCAACTTTTCACGTGCCGAGGTCAAATCTGTTTTTACGCCGGTTTGAGCTAATATATTTCAGTTCGGTGCTCACAAATCGATTCGATATAGCGCGAATAATAAATTGCCAGTCATATAATTTGCACGGTTAGAATCTGTGTGGCTTCATCTTTCCAACGATATATAATATGTATGTATCCGTTTTAGTTATCTGCCTCAATTATTAGGTACAAGTGGTACGGGGATCTTTTATCAGGATAAAATCACTGCGTAACTTCTATGACGTCGTCAGAGGTCATAAAGTTAGATTACGTTAACTCTCACCCTGCCGATGCATTTGACTGTGTCGCGTTAACTCATCACCGGCCGAGGTATCCGCAAATGACATTGGGCTATATATATCGGAAACGGGTGTAGCTATCGACTTGAAATTTGGTATGTGAATGTATCTTGCCCCGGATACGAATTTTATCGGGTCGCCGAGCACGTGCGACGCCAGCTTCGCGCATGCGCAGACGAGATCTCGGAAACGGGTTGAGATATTGACTTTAAATTTGGTATGTGAATGTATCTTGCCCCGGATACGAATTTTATCGGGTCGCCGAGCACGTGCGACACCAGCTTCGCGCATGCGCAGACCAGATCTAGGAAACGGGTGGAGCAATCGACTTGAAATTTGGTTTTTTAATAGCCCGGACGAAGTCGGGTCACCTTCTAGTCTATTATATATTTTGAAAGATCTGTGTGTGTGTTTGTGTGTGTGTTTGAAATCGATGGACTCCAAAACGACTAAGCCAATTTCGATAAAACTTGGTATTTGGATGTATTTTCGGCCGGAGACGAACATAGGCATATTGATTTTCAGATCCGAGGTCAACTTTTCACGTGCCGAGGTCAAATCTGTTTTTACGCCGGTTTGAGCTAATATATTTCAGTTCGGTGCTCACAAATCGATTCGATATAGCGCGAATAATAAATTGCCAGTCATATAATTTGCACGGTTAGTATCTGTGTGGCTTCATCTTTCCAACGATATATAATATGTATGTATCCGTTTTAGTTATCTGCCTCAATTATTAGGGACAAGTGGTACGACTCTTTTATCAGGATAAAATCAATGCCTAACTTCTATGAAGTCGTCAGAGGTCATAAAGTTAGATTACGTTAACTCTCACCCTGCCGATGCATTTGACTGTGTCGCGTTAACTCATCACCGGCCGAGGTATCCGCAAATGACATTGGGCTATATATCTCGAAAACGGGTGTAACTATCGACTTGAAATTTGGTATGTGGATGTATCTTGCCCCGGATACGAATTTTATCGGGTCGCCGAGCACGTGCGACACCAGCTTCGCGCATGCGCAGACCAGATCAAGGAAACGGGTGGAGCAATCGACTTGAAATTTGGTTTTTGAATAGCCCGGACGAAGTCGGGTCACCTTCTAGTCTATTATATATTTTGAAAGATCTGTGTGTGTGTGTGTGTGTGTGTGTGTTTGAAATCGATGGACTCAAAAACGGCTAAGCCAATTTCGATGAAATTTGGTATATGGGGGTATTTTCGGCCGGAGACGAACATAGGCCTATTGATTTTCAGATCCGAGGTCAACTTTTCACGTGCCGAGGTCAAATCTGTTTTTACGCCGTTTTGCGCTAATATATTTCAGTTTGGTGCTCACAAATCGATTCGATATAGCGCGAATAATAAATTTCCAGTCATATAATTTGCACTGTTAGAATCTGTGTGGCTTCATCTTTCCAACGATATATAATATGTATGTATCCATTTTAGTTATCTGCCTCAATTATTAAGAAGAAGTGGTACGGTTTTCTATCAGGCCAAAAACAATGCGTAACTTCTATGACGTCGTTAGAGTTCATAACGTTAGATCACGTTAACGCTCAACCGGCCGATGCATTTGACTGTTTCAGACGTCTTGGCGATATCTCGGGCACCGATGGTAATTTATCTTTACGTGTGTAAATGTGGCGCGTTTATATACTTGAGTGGAAATCAAATCGGGTTAAAAGGTCAAATCGGGTAAAACCGGATGGATTTCGACGGGTACTTTTGTCGGGTACTTTTGTTCGGGCAGTGTTTTGGACGGGTCAAATCGTGACCCCACTTGACCTTGGCCTTCAAAATAGACAATTCAAGGTCAAACCCCGGACGAAGTCGGGTCACCTTGTAGTCTATTATATATTTTGAAAGATCTGTGTGTTTGTTTGTGTGTTTGAAATCGATGGACTCGAAAACGACTAAGCCAATTTCGATGAAATTTGGTATTTTAGGGTATTTTCGGCCGGAGACGAACATAGGCATATTTATTTGTCCGTGCGAGGTCAACTTTTCACGTGCGGAGGTCAAATCTGTTTTTACGCCGTTTTGCGCTAATATATTTCAGTTCGGTGCTCACAAATCGATACGATATAGCGCGAATAATAAATTGCCAGTCATATAATTTGCACGGTTAGAATCTGTGTGGCTTCATCTTTCCAACGATATATAATATGTATGTATCCGTTTTAGTTATCTGCCTCAATTATTAGGTACAAGTGGTGCGATCTTTTATCAGGATAAAATCAATGCGTAAATTCTATGACGTCGTCAGAGGTCATAAAGTTAGATTACGTTAACTCTCACCCTGCCGATGCATTTGACTGTGTCGCGTTAACTCATCACCGGCCGAGGTATCCGCAAATGACATTGGGCTATATATCTCGGAAACGGGTGTAGCTATCGACTTGAAATTTGGTATGTGAATGTATTTTGCCCCGGATACGAATTTTATCGGGTCGCCGAGCACGTGCGACGCCAGCTTCGCGCATGCGCAGACGAGATCTCCGAAACGGGTTGAGATATTGACTTTAAATTTGGTATGTGAATGTATCTTGCCCCGGATACGAATTTTATCGGGTCGCCGAGCACGTGCGACACCAGCTTCGCGCATGCGCAGACCAGATCTAGGAAACGGGTGGAGCAATCGACTTGAAATTTGGTTTTTTAATAGCCCGGACGAAGTTGGGTCACCTTCTAGTCTATACTATATATTTTGAGAACTCCGTGTATTCGAGAGATAGCCCACACCCTCCGGACCTCAATGATATGATCGTGAATGAGTATTGATATACCCCACTAAACTTTGACAAACACCGGTAATGGTGTGTAGATCATTTACATATCTCTCCTATATATTTTGATACAATCTATCTAATTTACATATCTCTCTTATATATTTATGTTTGTGTGTGTGTTGTACTTCATACAAATCTACGATTCTCGACCGATCGGGACGAAACTTGGTACGTGTGTGTAGTTTGACCAGGCAGTGGTCGTTGTCATATTGGCGAGCCCGTGCGACGCCCGTGCAGCGCATGCGCAGACGAGATCTTGGAAACGGGTGGAGCTATCGACTTGAAATTTGCTATGTGAATGTATCTTGCGCCGGGTACAAATTTTATCGGGTCGCCGAGCCCGTGCGACGCCTGTGCAGCGCATGCGCAGACGAGATCTCGGAAACGGGTGGAGCTATCGACTTGAAATGTGCTATGTGAATGTATCTTGCGCCGGGTAGAAATTTTATCGGGTCGCCGAGCCCGTGCGACGCCAGCTTCGCGCATGCGCAGACCAGATCTCGGAAACGGTGGAGCTACCGGGTACAATTTTTTCTTATTGAAACGCGTGGAGCTAAAAATTAAAACAAAATATAAAAAAATGTCATGTTTTGGACAAGCCGCCGGTGGCGGGCTAACCTGCTAGTCTATACTATATATTTTGAGACTTCGTATATATGTGTGTGTGTGTGTGTGTACTTCATAGAATCCAAAACGCGTGTACATATTGAGCTCAAACTTCCTATGTAAGTGTCAAATCCCACCGACACGACCGTGGTCGCGGTTTAGAGAAGCTCAGAGCACCCGTTCTCCAATCTCAAATCACCGCAAAGGCACGGCGTGGGTTAATCAAGTGATTATTTAATGAGCGTTTGTTTTTGACGCATCTCTATAAAGAGCGTCTGTTTCCCATTCAACGTTATTGGCATCTGCAGAGTTATACGGGAACGCAAACGTTATCGCTCGAAATTTATTCCCTGCGAGCACGGATGGCGCGCTTTGTTTTTACAGTATATACCTTTGGTATATACCGAAATCATCCCAGATAATCACGAATATAGCATCAGATTTCTCCCCAGATATACCGTTATAAAGCTACTGGAATCTTCCAATCTACTATTAATGTGTGTGTATATATGTGGGTACTTCATAGAATCGAAAACGCGTGTAGGAACGGGCATCCCCACGGCAATGTCGGCAAATATATATGAGTGTGTCCTTTATAGACTCGAACCGATTGAGCTCAAACTTGCTAAATATTTACTGGGAAATTCCAGGCAATGCCGATTGAGCTCAAACTTGCTACCTACGGGAAGTGTCATATATATGTGTGTGTCCTTTATAGACTCGAACCGATTGAGCTCAAACTTGCTAAATACGGGAAGTGTCATGGACGGGTTCATTGAAAAACAAACAAAAATCGGGTAAAATTGAAAAACAAAATTAAAAAGGCACAATTAACTCCTTGAAAAACCAAAAAAAATCGGGTAAAATTTAAAAACAAAAAATTCAATTAAAAAATTAAAAAAGCACAATTAACTCATTGAAAAACCAAATAATTAACTCATTGAAAAACAAAAAAATCAATTAAAATTGTCATGTTTCTGACTATTGCCGAAATTTGCTGCAAATGCAGCACAAGTGTCTCGGAACCTGTTGCAATTGCTTTTTCGAACAAAGCCATGGGACGAATGCCGCCAGTGGCGGGCTAACCTGCTAGTCTTCGTATATATGTGTGTATGTGTGTACTTCATAGAATCCAAAACGCGTGTACAGATTGAGCTCAAACTTCCTATGTAAGTGTCAAATCCCACCGACACGACCGTGGTCGCGGTTTAGAAAAGCTCAGAGCACCCGTTCTCCAATCTCAAATCACCGCAAAGGCACGGCGTGGGTTAATCAAGTCATTATTTAATGAGCGTTTGTTTTTGACGCATCTCTATAAAGAGCGTCTGTTTGCCATTCAACGTTATTTGCATCTGCAGAGAGATATACGGAACATACATTAAATTTAAAAAACATTTGTTTCTGACCAACCCTGCGAGCACGGATGGCGCGCTTTGTTTTTACAGTATATAGTTATATACCGAAATCATCCCAGATAATCACGAATATAGCATCAGATTTCTCCCCAGATATACCCGTATAAAGCTACTGGAATCTGCCAATCTACGGGAAATTCCAGGGAATGCCGATTGAGCTCAAACCTGCTACCCACGGGAAGTGTCATATATATGAGTGTGTCCTTTATAGACTCGAACCGATTGAGCTCAAACTTGCTAAATAAGAAAATAGCCCCCAAGCCGTAAATATCAACAACAACGATATTACTAAATACACGTTTTCGGCAATGTGAGAGTTTTCGGGGAGCCGTGATGACAACAACAACGACCCGAAGCCCTGAATGCCAACAACAGATTCAATGCAATGTTATCTATTATGCAGAGATATTTCACGACATTACGACGGGTACGGCAGACTCAAAATATTATGCAGACAGATTTCCCGACGGGAAGCGTTTGTTTTAAATTCAATGCAATGTTATCGTAGAGAGATTTCACGAAACAAAGAATGCGTTGTCTGTCGTTCCTAGGAAGGGGGGATTTCTACGGGTAAATTTTTCCGCCAGAAACAAAAAATTTTATTAAAACAATTCACAATTTAATTAAAACAATTTAAAATTAAAAAAAAAACAATTCAGAAACAAAATATATTAAATTTAAAAAACATTAAATTCATATTCAAAAATGTCATGTTTCTGAAACAAAGCCATGGTATGAATGCCGCCAGTGGCGGGCTAACCTGCTAGTACTATATATTTTGAGACTTCCGTATATGTGTACTTTATAGAATCGAAAACGGCTGGCTCGATTGAGTTCAAACTTCCTATCTAAGGGTAAAATACCACGGACACCGTAGTTGTAGCGTTTTGGAGAAGCTCTGACGACCCGTACTCCACTCTCAGTCACAAAAAACGGCACTGCGGTGGTTGATCAAGTGATAATTTAATGAGCGTTTGTTTTTGACGCATCGCTATAAAAGGGCGTTTGTTTACAATTCAACGCAACAGAGATATACGGGAACAGACGCAGTTGATTTACAATTCTTTGTGAATAGCTAGACTGCGATTCGTTCGAGTTGTTTTAGATCAAACAATATTCTCTGTCGCACTCATATTTCGTCATGAACGAATCCACTGTAATCGACCTATTTTTAGAACGCAACACATGATACCAAACAAAATTACGTCGCGTTGGTGATGGGGTTCACGGCGGGGTTAATTGACTGTCCGCTCTTTGCGGGGACTATTGACCATCTCGTAAGGGTGGACAACCTCTGTCAGGGGCTGCTCAATGGCCACGGGCAGGTTAAAAAAATCATACCTCTTTTATGGACGGGTATCATAATTTCTCTCGATTAAAAAGTATGTCGTTCCTAGGAACGGGGAAGTTTAGGACGGGTACCATGAATTAACTCATTGAAAAACAAAGAATGCGTTGTCTGTCGTTCCTAGGAAGGAGGGGGGGATTTCATCGGGTAAATATTTCCGCCAGAAAAAGGCACAATTAACTCATTGAAAAACAAAAAATTTAATTAAATTTAAAAATGTCATGTTTCTGACCAACCACGCCAGTGGCGGGCTAACATGCTAGTCTATTATATATTTTGGAAGATCTGTGTGTGTGTGAGTGAGGGTGTGTGTGTAATCGATGAACTCGAAAACGGCCAACCCGATTTCGATGAAATTTGGTATGTGGGGATATTTTCGGTTGGGGGGGGGGGGGGGTGACATAGGCATATTAATTTGCCCGTGCGACGTGACCTTGACATCGGGTCATTTCAAGGTCAAACGCCAGAATATCACGGGATTTCGATGAAACTTGGTATTTGGGGGTATTTTCGGCCGGGAAGTGGCATAGGCCTATTAATTTGCCCGTGCGACGTGACCTTGACATTGGGTCATTTCAAGGTCAAACGCCCCGAATATCACGGGATTTCGATGAAACTTGGTATGTGGGGTACCTTCGGTCGGAGAGTGGCATAAACCTATTAATTTGCCCGTGCGACGTGACCTTGAAATCGGGTCATTTCAAGGTCAAATCGCGAATTTTGATGGGATTTCCACGAAATTTGATACATAGGGTTTCTTTTGTCCACTGAGTATTTCGGACGTGTCAAATCGTGACCCCGACCTTCTAAATGATCAATTCAAGGTAAAATCGGGTAAAACCGGATGGATTTCGACGGGCACGTTTGTCGGGGCCGTGTTTTGGACTGGTCAAATCGTGACCCCACTTGACCTTCAAAATGGACAATTCAAGGTCAAGGCCGGGTCACCTTCTAGTCTATTATATATTTTGGAAGATCTGTTTGTTTGTGTGTGTGTGTAATCGATGGACTCGAAAACGGCCGAGCCGATTTCGATGAAACTTGGTATGTGGGGGTGTTTTCGGCCGGAAGGTGACATAGGCCTATTAATTTGCCCGTGCGACGTTACCTTGAAATCGGGTAATTTCAAGGTCAAACGCCCGAATATCACGGGATTTCGATGAAACTTGGTATGTGGGGATACCTTCGGTCGGGGAGTGGCATAAACCTATTAATTTGCCCGTGCGACGTGACCTTGAAATCGGGTAATTTCAAGGTAAAACGCCAGAATATCACGGGATTTCGATGAAACTTGGTATGTGGGGGTACATTCGGGCGGGGAGTGGCATAAACCTATTAATTTGCCCGTGCGACGTGACCTTGAAATCGGGTCATTTCAAGGTAAAACGCCCGAATATCACGGGATTTCGATGAAACTTGGTATGTGGGGATACCTTCGGCCGGGAAGTGACATAAGCCTATTAATTTGCCCGTGCGACGTGACATTGACCTTGAAATCGGGTCATCTCAAGGTCAAACGCCCGATTACACGGGATTTCGATAAAAATTAGTGTGGATGGAAAACTCTAAAATCAAGAGGCTTTCTTTTGATAATAAGGCCAATTTTCGTCGAACAACATGTTGATAATTAACACGTTTCGGGCTATTTTATACTATAGTTGACAGTGGTTAGCATTATTTGTGGGCAATTAGTCGATTCTGATATCTGAAGCGGCATTTCTGAATATGTTGTTGTTGTTTGAATCTGATTATATGGGGACCATCGACTCGGATTGAGTACATTTAATATCGGTTTGCAATAACTAATACATCCATTATCACAATATTTCACAACATACATGTTTTGAATGGTATATACATATAATGGCTTTTCGTCGATTCGTTCAGATTAGCCAAAGATCAGCAGCGTGAATTCCGTTACTTCTTCCTTATTCCTTATTCAAATACATTGGGAAAATGTGGCAAATGACCATGTCTTTAGTATAGTAAGGCGAGACGAAATTTCCGGTGAACAAAATCTGGGTAAAAAGTTAAAAAATGTCTCGAAATTAGGCAAAGTCCGAAATAAACAGAAATTGTCGGAACAAAGTTCGGGGTCATAAATGGCCATCTTGGCCCAAAATTTTGGGTTGAGTCCAAAAAAGTGGGTCGAATTTCAATTTTCGCTCTGCTCGGTCGGGAAAATTTCGGAAAATGTCTCATATTCATAAATGGCCACCTGGGCCGAACTTTTTGTGCCGAAATTTGTTTTTGGGTCGAGTCAGAAAAAGTGTGTCTGATAGAAATTCCCGCTCTGCTAGGTCAGAACAATTTGGGAAAATGTGGCAAATGACCATGTCAACGTCTTTATTAAGGTAAGACGAAATTTCCTGCGAAAAAATATCCGGGTCAAAAGGTCAAAAATGCCTCGAAAATAGGCAAAGTTTTAAGGAGCGCGAACTTTAGAAAACATAACGGTACGTTTTCTTAACAGCATCAGTTTGCCAGCATCATATAGCAATTCAGCAGGACCCACCAACATCATAGCAAATTAGCAGGACCACTTAACTAGCTAGGGCTGTACCAACTTCGTATTAAATTAAAGTGACTCATGATCTTCGAAGTGGGTTTATGCGCGAAATGAAATAATTTTTGTAAAAGTATGTAAACAAACATTGATCGACCTTGTTCTTATTTTAATCAACTCTCCAATAATATCGCATATATAGAAACCATTGTTTATATAAACATTACTGCTATTGTTATTATGGCATTACAAAGTCCAATTAATCCAATACGATACCAAAATTTATGACAAACGTTGGAAAATGTAAAAGAATTTAAAACTATTCCCAAAACTCATATTTAGACTAAACTATTTGAACCTACTGCGCGATTTGCGATGTTTGTTGACAAATCGCTGTAAAATTTCTGTTTATATGACAATGTTTTCCACACGCGAAATTTCGTTCTTGAAGAGTTATCAATATTAACATAAGAACAGTTTATCTACTTCTCCATGTTTTTCTGGGGGTGATGTTTTTACTTCTATATTATTTTTGCATATTTACCCACTGTGAAGGGCTTGAGTCCATTTAAGTGTGTGTAAGTTGAAGAAATTAAAACAAGTAACACAATCATTGATATTATAACCGTTTACTTATTACATCTGACCAGAAAAAGATGTTTAGTGCAATATTTTAAAGAAATTTCTTCGAATTATTCTTGAAATGTTTTTGAATAAATATGACATGAACTCGCGAGTTCTTTATCCGGACCTAAAATGTTGGATTGCCAGCGAAAACTGACGTAATTCAACATAATGTGAATGAAAAAGTGTCCATGTATATAAAGTGTATTATCAGACAAATTACGATTGTAATCTTGGTATGGTGCATTGGTGCTAATGCATCGTCTCTTTTCGTTGTCAAATGTTTTATCAGATGTTTAGTATTCTTCGCCATCATTATCACAATCGTCGTCGACTGAATCGATTCCAACTTCCTCGTAGTCCTTCTCCAGGGCGGCCAAGTCCTCTCTGGCCTCTGAGAACTCTCCCTCCTCCATACCCTCACCAACGTACCAGTGAACAAAGGCTCGCTTGGCGTACATCAGATCGAATTTGTGGTCGAGTCTGGCCCATGCTTCGGCGATGGCCGTCGTGTTGCTCAACATGCAAACCGCTCGTTGAACTTTAGCGAGATCACCTCCCGGGACGACGGTTGGTGGCTGGTAGTTAATGCCGACCTTGAACCCAGTTGGGCACCAGTCAACGAACTGGATGCTTCTCTTTGTTTTGATGGTAGCAATGGCTGCGTTGACGTCTTTTGGAACAACGTCACCTCGGTACAGCATACAGCATGCCATGTATTTCCCATGACGTGGATCGCATTTGACCAGTTGATTGGCTGGTTCGAAGCAGGCATTGGTGATGTCAGCGACAGAAAGCTGTTCGTGGTAGGCCTTCTCTGCTGATATGACAGGCGAGTAGGTTGCCAATGGGAAATGGATACGAGGGTAGGGTACCAAGTTAGTCTGGAACTCAGTCAAGTCGACGTTGAGGGCGCCATCGAATCTCAGGGAGGCGGTGATTGAGCTGACAATCTGTCCAATCAGACGATTCAAGTTGGTGTATGATGGTCTATCAATGTCAAGATTACGTCGACAGATATCGTAGATAGCCTCGTTGTCAACCATGAATGCACAATCGGAATGCTCAAGTGTAGTGTGGGTCGTTAAGATGGAATTGTATGGCTCAACAACTGCTGTTGAAATTTGTGGAGCAGGGTAGACAGCAAATTCCAGCTTTGATTTTTTGCCATAATCCACACTGAGTCGCTCCATGAGAAGTGACGTCAGACCGGAACCAGTACCACCACCGAAGCTATGGAAGATCAGGAATCCCTGTAGACCGGTACAATTGTCGGCAAGCTTCCGGATTCTGTCCAGAACAGTGTCAACGATCTCTTTGCCGACAGTGTAGTGCCCTCTAGCGTAATTATTGGCTGCATCTTCTTTGTGGCTAATGAGCTGCTCTGGGTGGAAGAGCTGTTTGTATGAACCTCTTCGGATCTCGTCTGAAAGAAATAACAGGGATAACATTATAGCAGATGTTGACTTTAAAAGTTCAACGAGACACTGTTCGGAAATCTGGAATGGGGCCAATTATCGTGTGGTGACTGGAGTTGGGAATGAAGAATTCCCGAACTCAAAGAGAAGTATACACCTTGAAGATTCATTAACGCTCACAAATTACTATTTCTTTGGCTGGGGGGGGGGTATATACATTGATTCGAGTTGACGAACCCACCCATCAAAGCTCAGAGTGATCTGATATTGATTTTTTAAATTTGTTATTTCCCGAGATATTTTTGGCGGCCTGGCAAATATTCTTCAGGCCTACGGTCTCGGTTGAAGATTGATAACTCTCAAATCAAGTGGCTTTGGGTGTTAGATATTTGACAATCCGGCCAAAATTCTTGAACAATATGTTGACAAATAAAAAGTTTTGGGAAATTTTATACCATAGTTGACTGTGGTTAGCATTATAATTGATTTATCTATTCTGATAACTGAAGCGGCATTTCAAAAAACTATTATAAAGGTCTAATTTGGAATGGTCTATTATTCGTCTTGATAGATGGTGAGGAAGTATAAGCAGAGGGCCACGAGATGAAGAGATAAAACAATTACAGAAGGGTTCCTATTGATCGGTGGGAAATGTTCAGATAATTATTATCTGAACATTTATTTGCCAAGGAAACTACCCGACAATGAGCATTTAGCATAGAAAGAGTTACACTCTGCTAGGATAACCTTATACAGGCATATATACTGTTCTCACGAAGCACACTGATTGGCTATACGAAATGCGATATTGCATAAGCGTTGACCAGATCTGAGCTTGCGTGCAATTCAAGGATGTATATTTGCCAATTGGAAATTCAGAGGTATATATATATATATATATATAGTTACCCGGCAATTAAATGATATACCGTTACAAACTGTACTGCACAGTTGTTGGAAACTTGTCAACTTGAAAAAACCCGAAAAGAGATGTCACCACCACTATTTATTAATATAATTGACATTAATACGTAGGGGTGGTGACATCTCTTTTCGGGTTTTTTGACAAGTTTCCAACAACTCTGCTGTACTGTCCCAGTAACCCTACCGAAAACTCTTCTGTGAGTATATAGCATATAAGTGAGAAATTAAAGGGAGACGGGCAACTTATTATCATTGTTCGTGTGGTCGTTACAGGCGGGGACATTCTATATAACCTATAATCTTCACCAAAGACCTAAGATCAGCACGTTAGCATTCGCATTAGTTCGAAGGGAACCGAAAGTCCGTATCGGGGAGGGGTTACAAGGAATTCCATAGATTTTTTCATTTAGATAGATTTTTAGAACCTTAAATATTAAGTTCCGAGTACAAGCATAGTATACTTGGCATCAAACTGGTTCAGATGGAATGTCTGACCTTTTTGTTCCCAAGCAGAATGCATTATGACATTTATGGCAAAATAAGAATTGGTGGTGGTAGGGAACGTGGCGATGTGGGGTTTGGGTGTCTCATCCACCCCCCCCCCTTTCCTTCCAAATCCACAATTTTCAACAATTGGAAATTTCATTCCTGGCACAACATTAGTTTCAAATTTTACGCCCCATATAGGTTGAAACTGTTCTTATTGCTTGATATACCAACCAGTAATTAGTGGGGAAGGAATTTTTGTTTTCAGTAGCATATTTTTCTACTTTTGGTAAAAAATTTGAAATGACCATCAAGTTGGAAATTTTCCAACAGTATATATAGGAAAGTTTGAGATACCAAAGTTCCAACCCAAGGGGTGCAAACGGATTGGTCTGGTTAAGTGGGGTGCAGTTGGAACTTTCAAGGTGTACACCCCGCAATGGAGACCCTCTAGACACGTCCCTGTTGTGTATATCATGCAGTGAATGCCACCGCGAACTTCCGCTTCAAATTGATAGGAGGATGTGAATGATTATGGCGTATATATAAGCTTTGTGGTGACCTACTCTGATGCGAAATTATATATACACACAAGGCTTTAGATCTCGTTATGCGTTGTTTAGACTATATACCAAATGCACGATCACACACATAATTATGTGCGTTGATGTAAACTAGGGAATTAACCATTTTCGACGGACGATATAATATTATATGAGCCACCATAAATTAACCCGCTGCATGTGAGGGTGTCAATTTACCTCCAATCATTCAGGTTCGGACTGTTAAAATGAAAATGTTTGATCCTAGAAGTCCCATTAAAGGCACACTTAATTTTCGAACCCCCAGATCACATTATATAAAATATATGCCACATTGTATACCAATTGAAAGAGGAAGCTCCAGAACATTGTATTATCAACTTATCCGGTTTAATAAACAGTGATCATGTTGTTTTTGTTGAGTTACCGCCGTATTTTTGTGTTAAGTTTCATCTGGATTGTACTGCAAAAATGTAATGTTTTCAATATCTTAAAGAAACAGTTATTCCTCTTCCATTGAAAATACATTTTTAATTTGAATTTTGTTGCATTCTGGGAGTCATAACGGGAGAAATCTTTCTATGGTTTCAGCTGTTTTCTATTTCTCTATGGGCATCTTCTGAGACACAGACGTTTCAAATGGTATGATTTTAATCATATTTTATGGCATAGATTGTTATTAAAACCGAAATTTAAACCGTATATCAAGGCACTATAAAATAAAATCGGTGACTCGAAAATTAAGTGGGCCTTTAACTTCCTTTGGCTCCCAAAATAACAACGGATGTATAAATATGTTTACACTAAATAACAACGAATGAACATTTAAGATTGGGTATATACTTTGCTTTTGGACTAATATAGGCGAATACATTTGCCTACTCTTCTATAAGCTGAAAGAGGTAAATACCTTCAAGAGTTCGGGATTTGATAGGAAATTCGAATGAAAAACCACTCCCCTAAACGCAAAAAATCTAGCTACGTATCGGCGTTGAGTGATTTCTAAATTGACAGTAGCTTCCAGAAGCTTCAGAATAAATTAAATTAAATCTCGCGTTTTGTTTTTATGGCATTGTGTCTAGAAGACACAAACCATTAACTATCTGGAAGACACAAACAAAATAAATGCAAATGTTAAAATGGCTTACCGATTACTGTTGGTTCAAGATCGATGAACACTGCTCTTGGAACGTGTTTTCCGGAGCCAGTCTCGGAGAAGAATGTGTTGAAAGAATCATCGCCGCCACCAACCGTCTTATCTGAAGGCATCCTTCCATCCGGCTGGATCCCATGCTCCAAGCAGTACAGTTCCCAGCATGCATTGCCCATCTGGACGCCGCATTGTCCAACGTGTATGGAGATACATTCACGCTGAAAATAAAACGGACAATTTTTTATTTTTAATATATTAAAAATGCAACCATGGCTCTCATATACTTGAGGATATTTAGATACATTCAGGGTTTCAGACCCCCATTTACAACATCATAATGTATTTTTAAAGGCCTACTTAATATTCGAACCCCAGATTACATTATATAAAATATATGCCTATTATATACCATTTGAAAGAGGAAGCTCCAAAACATTGTATTATCAACTTATCCGGAGTAATAAACTGTGGACATGTTGTTTTTGTTGAGTTGCTAACGCGTTTTGTTATCAAGAATGAAGTAAAAATCAGTACTAATTTCAATGCAGGGGGAATAACTCTATATATTAAAGATAGAGTTTTCCCCTTCTATTGAACAAGTTTGAATTATGTTGCATTCTGGGTGACAGAGGGGGAAGTCTTCTATTTATCTGTGGGCGTCTTCTGAGACACAAATGTTTCAAATAGTGGTGAATTATAGCATTTTAATCATATTTTATGGCATAGATTGTTATTAAAACCGTATATCAAGTCACTATAAAAAAATAATTGGCGTCTCGAAAATTAGTGGGCCTTTAAAATGTTCAGCTTTGTTCTGTTGATACTCAATCCGATCAGACGCTCCTAAATTACTATTTCTTTGGCTTCGGAGGTAATACAATATTTCATTCGAGTCGAGGAACCCACCCATCAAAGCTCAGAGTGATCATATATCGATTTCTGAGGTTTGTTATTTCTCGAGATGTGTATTATATAATATGTGCCT
This sequence comes from Siphonodentalium dalli, assembly GCA_032622095.1. Lineage (NCBI taxonomy): Eukaryota > Metazoa > Mollusca > Scaphopoda > Gadilida > Siphonodentaliidae > Siphonodentalium > Siphonodentalium dalli. The sequence goes on along the minus strand of CP136063.1, from coordinate 90,275,991 downwards.
CAGAAACACGTGTACAAACGGAGGGTCTCCGACAAAATTGCGAATGAAGATGGATAACTCTAAAATCAAGTGGTAATACGTTCAAATTTCGTGATACTTATAGTGATAAAAAAATACGGCCTTATTTTTTTTAACAAAATGTCGATAAATTTGATACCATAGTTGACAGTGGTTAGCATTATTTTGTAGCAATAAATCGATTCTGATAACTAAAGCGTATTTTGAAGAAATGGTATTGTTGTTGTTGTTGTTGTTGTATCTTGATGGTATATATGGGGACCGTCTGATCGGATTGGGTACTTTTAAACTGGACTTACAAAAGATTTGAAATATCAGAATTGTTGGTGTCCCTCCCTCTAAATCATCGAAACTAAATGAAATAAATGCATAAAATAATATAAAATTCAAAACCAATCAAAGTAGCGTATTCGATTTTGCATGTATAAAATTTCTTGTTCCTAACATGTTATTTTTTACATTTATAGAGTCTAAATAAAAAGTTAAATAGATTTTGTTAAAATTGATTTGGAACCCTGATTACATCTTTAAAGGTATATAATATAACACCAACGTTAAAGGTATGCAATCCGAGCAGACGGTCTCCAAATAATCAAGTTACAACAACAACAACAACAACAACAACATTTCAAAATACGCTTTATTTATCAGAATTGGTTAATTAATTACAACAAAATAAAGCCAATCACTGTCAACTATGATATAAAATTTCCCAAAACCTGATTTTTATCAACATGTTGTTCAACGAAATATGGTCGTATTATCACAAAATATGGCCGTATTTTACCACTCGATTTTAGAATTTTCCATCTTCATCCGCAATTTTGTCCGAGACCGTGGCCTTGACTTTTTTTCAGGACACTAATAAGTACACATCTCGAGAAATAACAAATCGATATCTGATCACGATGATCTTTGATGGGTAGGTTCCTCGACTCGAATCAAATATGTTTTTACTCCCGAAGCCAAAGAAATAGTACTTTATAGGAGCGTCTGATCGGATTGAGTACCTGTAAAGATCATGCGCCAGTATTCTTTATATTTAATTCGGATTATTTATTCAAACTATAAGCACGTACAACTGATAACTTACCCCCTGCTCTCTCATGGAACTAAAGGTTTAAATATACGTCGATTTGAATAGACAGTCCCACTTACTATGCCATGTATAGTTCCCACAACTGGTGGTATGGGTGTTTAGTTGAAGCTTACTCATCGTTAAGATCTTATATCCGCCAATTGAAATGTGACGATCTTGTACAACTAATGCTAGTCTATATAATGTACTTAGTCGGAAGTTTATCGCCATGGTGTCAATTTTGTACCTCCGGTCCGGTCTGCAGTATGCACGTTTGGTGACGTTCCCGCTATCACTATACCCATGTAGACGTGTTTATATAGACGGTATTCCATTAGGTGGCGTCCAACTTTGAATTTTAACTGTCAGATGTATACAGATGTACCACCTTGAAGACCTATTCTCAACTTATTCTAAATGTCGGGAAATTCCAACCTAAGTTACCTAACAACCCAGTATATATATGTACAAAAGTTTACAACTGAATGATGGCGATTTCAGTATTTTACACCAAATATTGTCTTGAACATCAAACTTTCAGCCAATATTTTTGGTCTAAAGTTTTCTGTTATTTAGGGCATTAAATTCCTAATAAAATCAGGATACATTTGAATTTGTTCAACTAAATTAAAGTTGGGGTGGTCCATCCAAACACTCCTTGCATGTCACTCCGTCAATGTGCATGCACATATACGGTAATAATACCACATGGTTATAATACTGGCATGAACTTTTGCATAATAAGAACACTAGCTATATATAGTAGATGTTTAATAGTACATCCATTATATAATTAAATGCATTATCCGATTTAACGCTCCTAAATTACTATTTCTTTGGCTTCGAGGGTAAAACAATATTTGATTAGAGTCGAGGAACCCATCCACCAAAGCTCAGAGTGATCGGATATCGATTTTATGAAGTTTGTTATTTCTCGAGATGCGCAATATTTGTGGCCCAGAAAAACGTCGTCAAACCGACGATCTCGGACAAAATTGCGGATGAAGATGGATAACTCTAAAAACAAGTGGTAATACGGCCAAATTTCGTGAATAATCAAGTGTGAATATATACGGCAATATTTGGTTGAACAAAATGTTGTTAAATAACAAGTTTTGGACAATTTGATACCAAAGTTGACTTTGGTTTAATAGCATTATTTTGTTGCAATTAATCGATTCTGATAACTAAAGGGTATATTGAAGAAATGTTGTTGTTTTTATCTTGATAATATGGGGACCCTCTCGTCGGATTGAGACATATTGTGTACTTGTTCGGGTGCGTGAAACTGATCAGTTATAGTAACCAGACGCTATGCCAACTGGAGGAATGTAGCATTTTACTAACATCGCCGAAAATCTTAAGCAAATCGACCGTACTACTCCATAGAAAACATCGTCTGAACTGCGCTCAATTGTAAATGTTTACATCTCGATTCGGGACGCAACTACCGGCGATAAACTAACGAAAACGATTTCGCCATTGGTAGTGACTGCATTTAATTAATATATAAGAATGACGATGTGTGTTGCCAAGTTGGATATAATATTTGTTTTAATTACTACTTTGAACAAGATTATTCTCCATTTATATTTGATCACCATACCAGAGTGTTTCACATCACTTTAAATAAGAGAATAATGTCGATCTGGTAGAAAATTATGTCAACCGATGAGAGCACAGATGGATGAACAACATAATTAAATATGGTCCTTTGGACTATATACATATTATATACGTGTATGTAAAATCAAAGGAAGTTTCTTTGGTACGTTTTATTAATTTCATATCTTGATCGAGCTCAAAAATTGTGATATAAATGACTAACAGAAACCTTATGTTTGGGAGTGCACATTATTAGCCTTTCGAAGGTATACCATGACGATATTCTAAAAATAGCTTAATCATACCACTCCGCATTCCGTCATTCAACAAAGCTATTAGCATACGTGAGAGCAGGCCTTCACATCAGTGTATGTCGACTGTATAATTGGTGGTGACACATAGTGCGACAGCCGGAGGCGGCGTATTGGTCGCAATGTTATCGCGTTATAGCATACCAGACATAGATGCATGGTAAAATAAACCTATATAAAGCATACATTATCGGTCCATACACATGGTCGAGAACCAGCCGAACAACTTGCTCGCGGCTGCAATCTAATTTCCACAAAAACCCGATAATTGATCCGGTTCCGAGTCGGAAAATTGCATCGAAATAAACCAGACATTTAATACAAAATACAGACGATGTGTCACATTTTACATGATGAGACGAATCCAGTTTACATCCCGATTCGTGAATAAAATCAATTATGACTTAACTATCTCGCTACATTCGATGGTCGACGTGCATCCCTGGTTCGATATCCAAATTGTATAAATTTGGTGAATCATCCTGAATCATCTGTCTGTTTAATAATAGCAATGAATTCACCATCACTGTCGGTTGGGCAAGGGCGCACGTCCACAACACAAAATTAGTCATAACTCTAAAAGTACTTATGCAATAAAGATGTATCTAATAGGTACTGTTTGTGTTACACGTATATATGTCTAACTTCGATCGTGTCGGGGAGGGGTCACAGGGGTGCCCAACTTGGAGTTTCGAGAAAATTCCATTTTCAGTCTACCCCGGGCCCCTGGGTTTGAATTCAAACCATGCATGCACGTCCCCGGTGACTTGACTTGAAACATATATTATTTGCATAATATACAAAAGGGATTTTTGCAACCCTATAGCTCTCCCACCACAATTTTACAACACACATGAAATCAAAATGACGGTACAAATGTATTTACATGGTGATAAGTTTCGAGATAAGTAATATGTAGTGCCTTCCAGAGATTATCGGGTAGATCGAGGTTGGCTCCCCGGTGTGACGAGGGGAAGCAACCATCGTGAAGTGAAGACTGTATAATATAATATAATTCCTAGTAAATGATATAATCCTTTGTGAGTAGTGACGTGACGATAGGGTGGGGTCTCTCTCTCTCCGCTCTCCAGTCTTGGGACGGTGGACCAATTTTCATCAGATGTAAAGTTCATGCCTAACACAACAGCAGTTGAAAATTCCAACTAATAACATATCGAAAGGTTGAAACGGTTTTGATATTTTGATTTTTCTATTCAATTATTTGAGTGATATTTACTTTCTTATATATGTTTATTTATATCATAATTAGTATATATGGACAATGTTGTGTTAGACCAACATTTTTTAATCGTGGGAGGTATGTTATCTTGAAATTACCAACAGTTGGAAAGTTTTAGGTACCATTAATCAAAGAGTTCAAATTCAGTGCATGGATGCAAATGAAATTTCCCGAGAGTTTGACATTTCGTTCTTAACTGATCAAGGGGAGCAGTTTTAAGCTATACGCTATAGACACCCATAAACGGAGACCACCAGAAACAGTTCATGCTTGTGAAATATCAATTTTTAGAAGAAAAAAATCAAAACAAATTAAAACAAATGTTAGCCATGTGGGCTATTTTAGAGTGAATCTCATATACTAATAATTATATTTGCATGAATTCTTGAAACATGGAAACAACTACTCGTTGTTGGATCCTGGATTAGAATGTGTTACTGTTACTTGCATATTTCATTTCCAATCACAACCGCCATAGTGGCCCATACATACACATTTAAAAATACAACTCTTAACAACTGCACGGTCTATCGCAACATCAGCCTATCAATCATACCCCTTTGTAGTGTCTGATATACCATCTACAACAGTCCGCAGATGCACATCAAAGAGATTGGTAAGAATAAAAGTTTTGATTGTAAATACTGTGTACGTGACTCATGAACGTGACTGTTGTCTCCATTTGGGGGGGGGGGGGGGCGATGTCTTTAATTCCTTCCTATTTGCACCTCAATTGGTACCTCAATCTTTCTGTTACAATTTCTAACCTGACAACCCTATGGCTATTAAATTTTCCAGCTGATGAACATTTCAGTCAAAAACTTTGACTCTATAAAACAACAAATTTCACACTAGAACCACTTGCTGGAGCCAAACATTATTATAGTCATGCAATTTTGAACTGATGTGTCAGGAATGGAGTTTCCAAATGATAATTATTGTGAATTTTTAATCAAGTTGGGGGAAGGGCTATTTCGATTACAACCCATGCCTGTCGCCACTAAATTCCCTGGCTTGACACGATGGAATTTTCACGAAACAGTATACCAGTAACCAATGCACGCATCTTGCTTTTGATGCATATCGTTGGTTGAGTGCCCATTTAGGTGGGAAATATGTTCTCAACTCGAACGTCAAGACATCGTTTTTGAGGCAGAAAGTCAGCCAATGTGATGGCCCATTATTATTATTATAATAATACCATAAATAACAGATATGGACATTTAGTATTAAACTTCAAAGCATTTAAATTTATTTAAGTTAACACGAATCTTGGGTGATGCGGCCATGATTGTCTATATCCCTCTCAGTCCCGAAGTGGGGGACCTCGAAGTCAGAATATTGACTCAAAGGTTGCAATTGAGCAAATGCTTCATATTTATATGGGTCTTCCCGAATAGCAGGGATGAGCACCCGGTCCACTCCCGTCACAAACCTTATGTATATATGACTATTATATATGTACTCTACACCGGCATCGAGTATTTGTATACGATATTCCAATATTGAATATATAAAATAATACACAATCACTTCCCAATGTTTCAACATGAAGTAATACATTAAATGAGAATTGAACACAACTGAATAGTCCAGTGAATAATCCATATTTTCTCACACAAACGTACTACATAATTATTTCGTTTTAAAATTGTCCCATTGACCGATTTGAGGTCTATACGAACCAAGCCAATCAAGTTATTATATATATATATAGTATTAAAATAATTAAATAATTAAATATATATAACTGTAATAAGATAGTATTTGAGATAAAATTAATAAAGTCACTCTGATCACAGTTACTGGACATCAAGTCCCAAAAATAAGGGTTTAATCGAGTTTATAAATCGGTATCCCAATATAAAGAGCACTTTATATTGGGATACCGATTTATAAACTCGATTAAAACCTTATTTTTGGAACTATATGTCCAGTAACTGTGCTCTGATCATGAACCAAAATGGACATTCATATTAAATGTGGTTCTAAACGACGAATATTCAGTTTCCCAATTGGCATATATTGAACTTGAAGCTAAGCATATAGAATAAATTTAGGCACCTCTCCATCGTTTTGAGAATTGGCGATACATTATTAATTTAGTATATAAAATTAAAATAGAACACGGTGTGAATATTGTGGTATGTTTACAACAGATCTTGCCACTCCCCTAGACTGCGCACATGCTACCACTGCCAAGAAATGACTCACAGCCACGTGTTACAAATAGCGATTTATGTACGAGATGAAACTTGAGCGTTTAATATACAATATACATATGTCGGTCACGAACAATATACATATGTCGGTCACGAGAAACACACAAATTAAACGATTTAAAGTCAAAACGGATGTAAAATGGTACTCACCATGATTAGTTATGAAGTTTGGTTTCCAAAATAGTTTTTTTCTGGTCAGATGTTGAAACTTTTCCTCTAATTCCTCACCAAGACGTATGCCGCCACTATGTGAGATAAAGATTCAAGTGAACCGACCCATCTGTTACATGGCTTATATACCAGTCGCTGAATCATGCGCCGCATCAGCGCTCTGTTCGTTCATAGGTCAGTTTTAAACACCACGCAGACAGTGTGCATTTCATTAACGGTTTTCTCACCGGGGCCACTGCGATGATTTATCGCTGGCGGCATTCTTATCATGTGAACTTGACATTTATATGGACGCCCCAGATGGTCAGAATTATTCCATTTGGCATTCGATATATCGAACCGTGTAACGGCACTATTATAGAGATGAAAAACTCGCCCATCTGGAAGCACAATGTCATCTTTTGAAGTCGAGGTGGCTTTAAAATGGTATAGGTTATTCGACAGTGGCCATTTGATAACTAGTTATGCTATATTCAATCTTCTCTGGCATGCATAATACAACAACAACATTTCTTCAAAATACGCTTTAGTTATCAGAATCGATTAATTGCAACAAAATAATGCTAACCACTGTCAACTATGGTATCACATTTCCACAAACGTGTTATTTATCAACATTTTGTTCAACGAAATATGGACGTATTATCAGTTGAGTATCACGGAATTTGGCCGTATTGCCACTTGATTTTAGAGTTATCCATCTTCATCCGCAATTTTGTCCTAGACAGTCCGTTTGGCGATGTTTTTCTGGGCCACAAATAATTGCACAGCTCGAGAAATAACAAACTTCAAAAATCGATATCTGATCACTCTGAGCTTTGATGGGTTCCTCGACTCGAATAAAATATTTTTTACCCCCGAAGCCAGAGAAATATTAATTTAGAAGTGTTAATTCGGATAATGCATCTTTAACCCTTTGAGTGCCAGGTCCGATTTGTGCATCAACTCATATACCCTGTGCCAATGCATTCTCTTATATATGCGAGTCGACCATAGGTCGCCTCGCATATATAAGAGAATGCATTGGCCTAACATTGTTTTTTATTTTTTATTTTTTTTATTTTTATTTTTTTACAATTTTTTTTCAATTTTAATAATTTATTCTTATATTCTTTAACAGACTTATTTTGTAGGTTTAGGGCCGATGAGATCGGCCCCTGGCACTCAATGTATTCAACCCGTAAAGAGGGTCCCCATCTCAACAGATTCCAACAACAACAATCCGATCGGAGGGTCCTATATTACTATTTCTTTGGCTTTGGGGGTAAAACATATTTGATTCGAGTCGAGGAACCCATCAAACAAAGCTCAGAGTTATTAGATATTGATTTTTGAAATTTGTTATAAACTCGAGATGAGTACTGCTAACTGCCGTAAACTGCTCTGGATGTGTTCTCCAAATCTATTCAAACAGACAAGGATGGATAACTCTAAAATCAAGTGGTAATTTTAACGCAATTTTGACTGAGTTCTGGGCCAGATAGTATTCCCGATAATGAAAAATAATAGATTTCTAAAATCGATATCTAACAAATCTGAGCTTTGATGGGTGACTTCCTCGACTCGAATCAAATATTTTTTACCCCCGAAGCCATTGAAATAGTAATTGAGAGGAGTTTTATCGGGTTGAGTACCTTTAACGGGCACACGTAGAGTATTCCCGTGTGAATGACGCGAGTGTATCAAATAGTTAGTCTGTAGATAGTAACGGGCACACCCACTCTGGTCTATATATAGTAATGGGCACACCCACTCTGGTCTATATATAGTAACGGGCACACCCACTCTGGCTTGGTCTTTATCTTTTTATTCAATGATTTTTCCTATTTTTGTTATTATGTCCAATGATCTCATTTCAACAACGTTGCGATATTCACAGTGAACACCCTTGCAATAGGAATTGTCCTGTTTCGGGTTGGTGCTGTCGAATGGGTACCTTAAAGGTTTCATGACATAAGTTATGTGTGGATGTGCATTCAATGCCTTCGATGCATTAATTTTTTTTTTTTATATGCACCAGGTCTATTTGATCGCCATTATAGTAAAGATGATAGGACATGCGGTCTTGTTTTCCGCTCGATTCGTTATGCTAATATACAACCCTTACAGTTACACATTAGCCAAAAATCCGACATCAGAATCCAATATGGCGATCTTCCCAAACAGCCACTTCTCAATATATGGTTCATCAATTCACATACTCATCTAATGCATTGACGTACCCGGACAACTTCTGTATATGGCTTCGAATGTTGAAAGCCCGACATTTGACGGATGCATTTCTGCTAAGGCGCAGAAGACCACAATGCATAATATACCCAAACTCCTTGAACATGATCATAAGAACAATCTTGTTGGCGTCCAACAATCGTCTCACAGATCCAAGCAGATGATAACAATACACACGGTACTAATTTGTGGTATGTGTCATGATAGTGGAAATGAAATTGGACCATGACAGCACCGCCCCTTATTTTGTTATGTTTTAGATTCAGACAGGATCTCATGTGTGGCTTTGCTTTCCTTGTATGCTAAGATTGTATGTTCCCATCCGTTTGGAAGCCGTTCTTAAACAACTGGACCAGGCGTGTGCCATTGGCTACTGCTGTATAAGCCCCGCCAAGACTGGGGTGTAGTCTTAAAGGCGATACATTTGATAGTTGGTTGATATGTCATACTCACGCTGGGTGGTATGGTTTAAGAAAGTACAAATGCCATCAACAAAAGGGTGAAATGTTCAACGCGAATAACATCCATAGGAATGTTACGTTGATGAGCTCTTGCATTCAGTTCAACAAACGTTGGTACACCAAGTGATTTATTGGTAACATCACCATTGCTATGGCAAGCCGTTTTCACATTTTTTATTGATTTGAACTTAAGTCCAATTATTTGGACTTAAGTCCAATTATTTGGACTTAAGTCCAAATAATTGGACTTAAGTCCAAATGAATTGGACTTAAGTCCAATTAGCGAATTGATTTGGACTTAAGTCCAAATGAATTTGACTTAAGTCCAATTATTTTGACTTAAGTCCAATTATTGGACTTAAGTCCAAATAATTGGACTTAGTGGGTGTTTATACATTACCCGGCGAAGATCGCATAACAATAGAGTGTTTATACTTCGCCGGATAAGAATTACGGCTATCCGGATACTCAGCTATACGGTTTTCAACTTTTGGATAAAATGATTTAGTACAAGCACCTGATTGTCGTATGGATTCTAATTCGCTCTGCGGTTAAGTTAGATGTTTATCTGGGGTCATGCCGTCATGTGTGATTTCCTTTCAACAATTAACTCGAACAATATTATTGTGTAATCGCTGATAGACCAGCCCGCTTTTCACCTGTGTATATATTGGTCAGTGTGCCAGTTTGATTGTCTCTAATCAGCTGTCAGGTCGGTGGTCACGCACCTTGGTTATAAGCTATTATTATAAATACTAACCGATGATGGTACACGTACTCTGCATGTGCATGGTACATTTGTTGCGCATTCGAGGGAATTAATTCATGTACACGTATGTCCATATATATATATGGAGGAAATGGGATGGCACGTTTCTATGGATTCAAACTTAATGGACAATTAGTTCAATAATCTAAATCTGAGTGTGGGACTGTTCATCTTTGGAATTTATCGACCGACCGTGGTTATGGCAGGTGTGAGAATTTTTTTTAATCTGAACCCTGAAAATTGCAAAACCCTAGCATTCAGCCTTAATATTTCCAATTGTTGGACATTTTCCAAACTTGACGCACCTCTAATAAGGTTGGATCATTTCCAACTGATGGTCATTTCAGTCCAACAATTTGGTAAAAAAATAAGCAAATGTTGCCTAAAGAAATCACCAATAACAAATTGTTGAAAATAAAACTACGAGAACAATTTCAACATATTGCTGGTGTCAAATGTCCATCTATTGCCGTGTCAGGTATGAAATTTCCAGCTTTTGAATATTTTGATTAAAGTTGGGATGAGACACCCCATCGCCACGGCCCTATATACATGGACATGGTGAACGCCCGAGTAAAATGAAAAACATATTTTATTGTATAATGTGCAAACGGAAAATGTGTCACATTTGATTCGCGATGTTGAAACTTATATATATAATATAAAATCCAATCCGAATGATTAGACACCAATTTGTAGATGTATGCGACGAAAAGATCTCAAAACTGACAATGGCCATGCTTTTGGTGCGACACTCACTTCACAGGCTGTATATGAATCCAAACAAACCATTAACAATGTTTTTTAAATATCTATAAAATTACCAATAGCAATACCTGAAAGTTTGCGTTGGATATTAATAATTTCAGCATTTCCATTTCTAAAAAGTTTCATTTCACTATACTGCCCAACCATATCTCTAACAGGAAGCGGTTAGATATTTACAGGTGTACAGCAATATCATATTGCAGTTCAGTGAGAACTAAAACGAAAACTATTAACAAGTAAAGGAGACACATGAATATATGCGTATCTTCGCCGGCGATGTGTAAACACTCTGCCCAACCTTCGCCGGCTAACGGGTTCGCCGGGTAACGGCTTCACCGGCTATGTGTAAACGTCACCTTAAGTCCAAATAATTGGACTTAAGTCCAATTATTTGGACTTAAGTCCAATTATTGGGCTTAAGTCCAATTATTTGGACTTAAGTCCAATTATTTGGACTTAAGTCCAATTAGTGAATTGATTTGGACTTAAGTCCAATTCATTTGGACTTAAGTCCAATTCATCTGGTTTGAAACGATAGTCCCCTTCTTTGTAATGGTATATTCCTGCAAGTTTTGATTGACAGTCAAACTCCGTACTAACCAGGGCATTCCTGACTCCAAGACTAACTCCGTACGTCCCCTTTGCCACGTGGCTTGTTTTCGGCATGCCGAGATTGAAAATGTTTCGAATCCGAATTGGCATCTTAATAAATGCTAACTGCATGCATGAATGAAGTAAAATTAATTCACGACTTGATTCAATTGTTATTTGACAGCATGTAGTGTAGGCTACACGCAGTTTCGTTTATTGCATTTACTAAGTGTCTTATTTGTATAATTTGCTCGGTTTTCAAAGTCAATGTAATAAGGGTGTACTCGAAAGTCGAATTATGCCAAAACAATAGATTAGAGTGACTCCCCAAAACCAGACCTGCTTAATATCTGATGGGGGTGTTTCTTATACAGATGAATTGGACTTAAGTCCAAATGAATTGTACTTAAGTCCAAATACCACATAATTGTTAATTCGGCGAGGAATTGGACTTAAGTCCAAATAGATGAAAATATCGGTATTTGGACTTAAGTGTAATTCATTTGGACTTAAGTACAATTCCTCGCCGAATTCACAATTATGTGGTATTTGGACTTAAGTACAATTCGCTATTTGGACTTAAGTCCAATTATTTGGACTTAAGTCCAATTATTTGGACTTAAGTCCAAATAATTGGACTTAAGTTCAAATCAATCGAAAATGTGAAACGGCTTGCCATACATTGCGACCATTTTCCTGCATGAGACATTAACTACTATATTCTAAAGTTATCTATTATATATTTTGGAAGATCTGTCTGTGAGGGTGTGTGTGTGTGAGAGAGAGGGTGTGTGTGTGTGTGTGTGTTCGCGATGAACTCGAAAACGGCCGACCCGATTTCGATGAAACTTGGTATGTGGGTGTATTTTCTGCCGGGGGGGGGGGTGGCTCAGAGAAATATCAGGTGCTAACATTATGGTACGCTATAACCTGTATAGCTAGAGCATACATATAGTGGACCTGGACCATGACCCAGTTATGCCGCATAATGGGGCATACACATAAACAGGAGCACCGAGCAATAATACAAATGTGTGTGGGCGTTACCTTAATTGAGTGGGCGCTGTTGTCTCATGGGCTATATATAGGAGGAATCGCCCACAGGTCCCCAGAACAAAAATTGACACCACCCCCAATAATACTTAATCCTATAGATAGGATTAAGTATTATTGGGGGTGGGGTCAATTTTTTTTCTGGGGACCTGTGGAATCGCCGTGAGATTTCGTGTGCATGGTAAATGTTTTTGTCAAGACCGTGGGGCAGGTTTTTGGGTGCGTCTAAAATTCACCGAATACGATATCATATCGGAGAAATGATCACCTCAGAAAAAAAAAACATCGAGTTGTCATCGCGGGATGATTTCAGATTTTCTGAGATTAAAATCTAAGATTCTGCTTCTAAATGCAGAAATTAGTCAATAAATTCTGATAAAATGTATTAAAACTTAGAAATAATTAGTATTTATTCAGTTTATTATGAAATAATAGCACAAATTTGAGCCGGTTTTGCAACTTCCGTTTAAACTGTAATGCATATCTCAGAAATGGTTGACACTTTGTACCTACTTCGTACCCAACCTGCCCCCACGGTATTGATGAAAAATGCCAAAAATATATTAGTTCCAATAAATATAGTGTTATTGTCGGTTGCCAAATACGCAAGTCAAATTATATATTTATTACACACCTATTGTGTTAATTTTCTTATATTGAGCAGTGTAACCCATACAATATCTTTACCAACGTATTCAACTCGTATACAATACGGAAAACGTCGACGTCACGAGTCACAAATTACGTCAACTTTATCTTTTGAACAAGAACTACAAACTTTATTAATAAAGTCGCCTATCAGTTTGATAAAAATGGCTATAAATTACGACAGAAACGAATCAATAAACGCTAAATCTCGATGTTGAATAGTTCTAGTGGGTGTGTAATAAAACACAACCACACATTATGTGTGCGTGGTGAGAAAATTAAATTATGCTACAAGTTACAACTCGCGTCCCATCGTTGTAACGTTGTAACATTCCGCGTAACAAATTCGTACGTTAATTTTCACGTCATGCACACATATGTGTGGTTCTGTCTATTTTATATGAATGAATAATCATTCCAGAGTGTATTTATAAAATATTATATGCCAGAAGTTGCATATTGTTGGCTTTAAAGTGCTAAATTGGAGCGTGGTCAATATTTACCACGTGCCTATCAAAAATGCCACTTGCCTATCATAACAAGTTTGTGCTTTGCCATGAGCCTATCTGCGGAGGCAATATGCCTGTCATAAATTTGTGATATGACACTCAGGAAAATCGATATTTTTCCACGAAAAATATGTCTTTTATTGTGGATTTTGGTTTTATTGTATCAATGGACTGTGCATCTAGTGACATGTGTACATGAAGCCTACATATCGAGATTTATACCATTTATATTAGGTAGTTTCTTTGATAAACGACAAAAACCGGTTGTAAAATTCGACAAATTAAGTAATAAAAAAAATATCTAAAGGCACACGGCTATCACAAATGGTGTATGAATACACCAGTCATGGTTCTATCTAATGCCATAAGCGTTCTCGCCGGGTGGATTCCAGAATTTAGGATTTTCCTCAAATTCTGAGCACACGTATGAAAACCGCCACACAATGTCACTACAGCAATATGCCTACCCACAGCCACCAGCATGTAGGGTTATCGGGCGTGATCATTGTTTTGAAATAATCCAAAGATGTTATTTCCACTATCATATCGGGAAGGCTATTCCACGTTAATACGTTTCGTTGCGTGAGCAAGTATCTCCCGACTTTCAACGCGTGTTTTTGTGGAGAGTGCTTTCTGGAAAAAAAAGTCCTTTTCATTGATGTTATAGTGATTCTGAAAATCTTAAAAGTCTCAATCACATCCGTCCTGAATCGACGATGATTAACTGTTGGAAATTATATCTTCATCATTCGTTCTCTGTATAGCTTATATTTCGCAAGCTATGCAATCTTCGTCGCTCTATACGGTGAACCACGGGTATTTTGCACAATAGACCTCACCACCCAAAGATATATAAGACAAGGTAACTATATATCATACGACCCAAATTCCCACCACCTGGCGTTGTCAAGCTGCAGCTAAAATATATATATTTTAAATGTATTCAAACTAAACACATGCTTGTCCCTGAAGGACAATATTTCATTTTGGAATATCACCCGACTAGATCAGTTGATTGTATCCAAAGTTACATGTATCAGAACAGAAACATTCTGGACATTTACTGGGCACACCGGCTGAACAAAGTCTGCAATCAGACCAGATGGTGCAACCAGTTTTGGCCGTGACATTGTATTCGTCAAGACTTTCATTGGATCAATTTCTGGTAGATTTCTACTCGACCTGCATTTTCTCTGACACAAAACGTGTTTTGTGAATAATATCGCATTCTTATCAACATTATGGTGTAACATTAGTATACTCATGAGGAACTTATCATAATCTGATAAATGTTATTTCTAAGTTAGCCTATAATCGACAACGAAGACCGCCCGTCCCTTTATTAATTTAATGCGGATACAGTAACATGATTCCCTTGTCCTTCCAATTCTTCCGCCAACCCTGCCATTTCCTGTTATGTAAAACCTGGCGCACTTTCGTATCGAGTTATCAATGGGGGATAAACCCTGCACGGAGTTTGATGTTATTAGTTAGTCAATGGTAAATCCTTGTAAAAAAAAAGAGGCAGAAATGCTGTGGCCGGAAAAATACGGCAGATAAATTTATACCGAAATGTGTGTGTGATGTGACTGTTGTGTCTGGACTTCGGCGTTACTAAACCCGGAAGTCACACGTCGACGTTGTTCTGTCAAAACTTTGGAACTTTTATTGTTATTGTTTTGGTTTGAAGGCGCATAGTATATATTAGCCATCATGACATCTTTACTTAATGGCCCGAACAAGGAACCGTCCCAAGATTATATGAATATCCTATATTCCGGATCAGATAGCGATTCAGACGTGCTGTTAAATGTACCTCGAATGAAAGGCAACTTGTCGAAGAAAAGTCAAAGTGCGAAAAAGTAAGTGACAATCATTTGAACATTCACTTGTAGAA
Organism: Siphonodentalium dalli; assembly: GCA_032622095.1. NCBI lineage: Eukaryota > Metazoa > Mollusca > Scaphopoda > Gadilida > Siphonodentaliidae > Siphonodentalium > Siphonodentalium dalli. Next base: position 90,260,421 of record CP136063.1, on the reverse strand, counting down.
AATGTTTACATCAATTCCCTTGACAACAAACTATCAATCGATGATGCAGTCTTATAAACTATGGGAGGCCGTTTTGTTGTTTTCAAATTAATGCAATAATGCCATGGTTGGTTGGTCAACTTGGTCATTTGGTGTATCTGAATACAGGAGAAGTCGGCCCCATACGAAGTCGGCCCCATATATAAAAGAACCATTGTTTAAAATAACTCTTCATTTCATATTGATTTGAAATATGAAACTGATAATAATAAAAATGACAATATAATAATAACAAATTCAATGAGTCCAGCGAGAAGTAGCCGATAAAATCTGTCGCATTCTATGTACTCTTGTCATTCTCTGACAAGAGCTTTGCAGTAAACGTAGTCAACAGGAATTGTGCCGAATTGAGGAATGTATGAAAATCGGATAGCTGGGCTAACCTTATATACATCTATAAATCCGTAGTGAGAATAATGAGCTAATTGCTTCGTTCGCGCTAAACAGCAAATATACAGTACTTAGCGCTTTCTTTAATTGTCTGTCAGCAACTATCATTGTTATTATAACTGACCCGCTGTCAGTGACTGCCCATAAGTGAAGTTCATTTTGTTATTACAACTAAGAAATTGAAAATGTTGCGGACTTCACAATTAGCCTACACTAAATCAATCAAATTTAAGTTGGGGACCTCACAATTAGCCAACAAAAACACTATCTCAATAAAATTAAGCTGATTTAATCCCTTCTAATTAATGGGGCCGACTTCGCGTGGGCCGACTTCGCGCAGGGCCGACTGCTCACAGAAATAAGGTTACTTGTTGTTGTTAGTACACTGAGGTGCTTTATCCACTGGTTACAGTTCTCAGATGCAAAATATTAAATATTTGGACTTAAGCGTAATTAATTGTGCTTAATTAAAATTAAGTGCAATTATCAATTAGATGTACACAAATTCAATTGTACTTAAAAGTGCAATGCATTTAACATTATGTGGGCAAGAATTGCGCTTCAGCGCATTTCAAGGATTTTTCTACCTATTTTGGGAATGGGTCCGAGTCCCTTCGATTTGGGAAAAATGTGTCTTTACAGACCAAAATTGGGAATTTTCCATGTTTTAGAAAAATTAAATTAATCACTGTTACACACAACTTGTGACAAGTAAATAGTACTAATACATGTACCATAATTTTCGGTGTATAACGCGACTTAAACACAGGTAACTCAAAGATGGAGTAAAATCCCAGCCCATTGAGGTCCATTTCTCAGCCTCAGGTAAGTTGAAAATTCACAGATAACAACGGAAGGATTCAAGACATTCACCAAACTTCTATGGAAAAACGTGTTTTATATAAATCAGCAAGTTATCCTCCCTCTTTCATAAATGCGCTGACTGGTAGAGGAGAGGTAACACGCATGTTAAGCTAATAGTTAGGTCGCCGCGTGTACATTATACTATGCAGGTTCCCGATGTCGCTGATTTACTACGGGTTTTCAGCCGTTTATCGATCGACTGAGTGTACAAAACGTCGGAAAATTTATAATAATTCAATAAACCTGATGGTATTATTTACCTGCCTGCAATTGGGAATTTGGCGGTTGAAAATTGGGAATAAAGGTGCCTTTTTCCCATTGGGAATGGGTCCGAATACCGGACCCTGAGGACACCTAAAAAAGTCCCTGCATTTAAAGGTACTCAATCCGATAAAACTCCTCTCAATTACTATTTCAATGGCTTCGGGGGTCAAAAATATTTGATTCGAGTCGAGGAAGTCACCCATCAAAGCTCAGATTTGTTAGATATCGATTTTAGAAATCTATTATTTTTCATTATCGGGAATTCTTTCTGGCCCAGAAGACAGTCAAAATTTCGTTATTATTACCACTTGATTATAGAGTTATCCATCCTTGTCTGTTTGAATAGAGCTTTGGCGTAAAATCTCGAGCAGGTTACCAAATTGACGGCAGTTATTAGTACTCATCTCGAGCAATTAACACATTTCAAAAATCAATATCTAATAACTCTGAGCTTTGTTTGATGGGTTCCTTGACTGGAATCAAATATTTTTTACCCCCAAAGCCAAAGAAATAGTAATATAGGACCCTCTGTTGTTGTTGGAATCTGTTGAGATGGGGACCCTCTTTATGGATTGAGTACCTTTAAAAACTGTAATTTCAATTATAGAATTGTCTGCAGGATGACTACATGTATGTGACCAAACCTGATATGAACCTCATTTGATCTTCTAGTGGAGAAAACTTGTAATGGCTGTTGAGCTTAAGTGCAATATGGTAGATATAATTTTGTTTGTGTCCTTCTAAACTGTGACAGATCGTGAGATATTAAATTAATTAATTAAATATTAAATATCTATCTATTACATCAAGGAGAAGTCATGAATATAAAATATTGGAAGTTAACTAAAATCGACCCAAGAGTTTTAAAAGTTTCTCAAATTGTTTCAAATATTACATTTTACCACTATTTAATACTTCAACAGATGCTTCTAATTATGGGAAACAAGAATCCAATGTCACAATTGTTGTAGGATGCCCTCTTCTTGAATTATTTGTCATTTTAGTTGTTATATTTCAACCATTATTTTTACTAAGATGGTCCCTACAGGCAGGGAGAAAATAGCATCACCAATATCGGTTTTCTATTCCGTTTCCGTATTTGGGACACACTATAAAGTGTAAGCCCAGGTCGGCTCCACATAAAATGTGTTTTTAATGTACTACCGGTTTGTGCTAGGTGTCAGGTGTTATATATCTCATGAGCTTAGAATTATCAGGCATGGACATGTGGAAGCATCAATCGAAAAGTACATGCAGTGAAGTATTTTATTAATAATAACACGATTAAACATCATATCGTGTGAGGACAGTTTCATTAACATAGGTCTGATCATCATATTGCCCCATCATCATCATATCAGGAAAGGTAATAGTTGAGCATGATTGATGGTTGACGGGAGCTGTTAATGACCGAAAAATTATTAATATTTGTTGAATAATAGACACAATACTAGTGAGATACATTGATTCTGACAACATTATATAGAGGAACCTGTGTAAAAGCTTGATGGTAAATTGTATGATAATATCTACTTAACATATTTTTGTGCTGTTCGTGGTCAATATAATTCAATATCATTCAGAAATGGTTGATACATACCTTTCCATTTACCTAGAGTAAGTGGACTAATGAATTTAAAAATATATATTACCAGTTAGTAATCAACATTTAGAAGGGCCTGTGTTGTCCATTGAATGTCATCCGTAGTTGCCTGAGGTCTCAGCACAGTTACTGGACATAAAAGTAAAAAAAAATCAGGTTTCAATCAAATTTCTAAAGGTTTCAACAACAGCAAAGTAAAAGAAATGAACGCATTTCCACAACACCTAGACAAACATATCTCAAATAAACGCACTCAACACAAAACGGGGCATATCGCCATATGGCACCTGTTTTATATCAATAACTCACTGATCAACATTTCTGCAGCGATAAAATCATTCTGGTCACCAAATTATCAGAGTTTAAACCATTTATTCACAATTATTTCCTAGTGAATCGTCGCCATTTATAATTGTCAAATTGGAATCCGGAAAACCGGTGTTCTTAAAAAAGGTATGTCAGAACACATGCACTTATTTTTCAGGACACCAGTTTCCTTCACAGGATGCCTAGAACAAAATGGAGACCTATATGGTGACGATTCACTCAGAAATAATTGTGAAAAATAGTTTAAACTTCAAACTTTAAGTTGGCTACCGGAATTATTTTATCACCCGACTAAAACTCTCTTCTGTATCAATCAATGGTAATTGTAATGTATAGATGTCATATTATTGGAAAATAAATATGTTTACACCAACTGGAATCGCAGTTGAGTCGAGGTTGACAAGATGGGATAACGAGCAACCCAACTCATTTGCCAACACAAATAAAATAAATGTACAGGGCTGAATAATGATTATACAAGATCAATTTCTTCCAGTAAAAATATGTGTGCAAGTAAGATTATACACTCTCAGGTGCTAAATCAATCACAGTTGCAATTGAATCAAGTCTGAATTTAATGTGTGTGACATTTGCAGAATGAGGTCCCCAGAGGGTGAATTTAGTGAGGCTATCCCACATGGTGGGCTAGCATCACCAAATTCACCCTCTGGAGACCTCATTCTGCTTAGGCCTGAACAACTATGAGAGACCTAGGATCAGATTGAAGTTCCCCAGTTGAAGTTGGTGTCAGATATTCATAAATCATATAGTGTTATGTGTAATGACGAAGCCATCGATGATGAGAGGCATTTCCTAATTGATTTGTCCAACATTTCTTCCTATACGGAATGAACTCATTAAAATTATGGGTGACAATTTTATCAATTTTCGATTGATGAGTAGATTGGACCAACTCACACATATATTAGCCAATGACACAGCTCAGATATGCTCCCAAATCTGCAACGTAGTCAAGCGGTTATTCGAGGCCAGATCACAGCTAAACTAGACAAATTTCGTGTGTTGAATCATGTATGATAACTCACTCTACAGATAAAAATATACGCAATTTATGAATATATATATATATATTATCACTATTATTCAATGTATGTAATGTCAATATATTGTATGATGTCACATGATACACTGTTAATATTATTATACATGGCAACCTGTCCCTTTAATGGGGCGTCTTTTGCTGAATAAATCTATCTATCTATCTAGAGTCACCCCAATCATGCAATTTATCTTCTGCAAAATAGGAGATATAGAAACTGACAAGGGAAAAAGTAATGAAAAACAATGTTAATTTGAGACTATAGTTATTTCCTAGAAGATGAGGCCCAGCGGAATGAGGGTGCCAGAGGGTGAATTTGGTGATGCTAGCCCAGTTTGCGGGATAGCATCACTAAATTCACCTTCTGGGGACCTCATTCTGCAAATGTCAGACATACTAAATTCAGGCTTGATTATGATGGCCATTCGCATTGCAGGAAGAGGTTGTATAATACAGTTAGTCATGGCTGTTCAATATGGAATGGAATGAAGATATTCACTGTACTGCTTCTAATTGGACTTGTTTGTGGACTTGGACTGGGATACTACTTTCTCCTACAGAAGATTGATGATTTGAGTGAACAAATTAGGAAAGGTAAGTTAAAGATAGCTATATTTGGTCAAAACGGTTTCTTTCTCATAACATGACGATTTTGAAGGGTATTTTTCATTTGCAAATTTGTGCAGTTCATTTTGTCAGATATAAGATTAATAAATAGTTGCAGCAATGATTTTGAGTTATTGAATGAAATAATGAAGCTTTTCTTATGCTGCGGCTTACTTGGCATCATACACTAACTTTACACTGTTTTGTTGACAGTCCCAGCTTTAGCTGGCGCAGACATTTTCAGATCTTCTGTTAAATATTTGGTAGAATTTGTTGGCTGATGTACATCCTATTTGCTTGGAATAATTGCTGTATGTTTTTTCATGCAATGCATGTCAGTGGTATCCAGTTATTTTTTAATTCAACTTCCACATGTGCTGATAGAAAATCCAATTACAGGGCCCAGGCCCCCAGTGTTGGTTGGTTGGCAACTTAGGGAAATACATACAGTAATGCCCTAAATAATCGACTCCTTAACCACAGCAGAATAATGGGTAATTTTTCAGGATTTAGTCGGAAATATGGCTTGTTGCCATTCATCGGAAAGCTATCAGTGAGAATTTTCCGATGAATGGCGACAAGCATCTGAGCATTACATATCGCTGCAGACTTTTCCAGAATCACACATTTACCAGTATTTGTCCCCTGAAAAAATAATTTCGGGGGACTATTAAAATAGCCGGTGTCTGTCTGTGCGTCCATGCGTGCGTCCGGAAATGGTTTCCGGATGATAACTTTATTTGTGGACTAAAATTAGTATAAGAATAGGAATCTGGCATATATGGATCAAGAACACAACGAAATTTAATTTGTCAAGTATCAACCTATTTGACTATTGATATGAGTACACGTATCTGTGTTTTGCGGAATATTACAAGTGGATTTGGAGGGTCTGCAAACAAATTAGATACATTTGTATAGCAGATTGTTGGGACAAATGTATTATTTTGTTTGTGGGTTGAAATTATTTTCTTTTGCCTGTTCAAGGACTTTTTGTGCATCTTAAGACAATAAACAGACTAAACAGGATATGGCATGATTGACGCATCAGAATGATAGGATTACAAGTGAAAACTTTTGCATTATTGTTGATCAGGTTGCCAATCAGGAACTTTGAATGCGGAAGGTTAAACATGACAAACTATGAACACTATTAAAGCCAGATGGCCTGTTCATTCAGTTAAGTATGCAAGCTTGCAAACAGTGTATCTCATTTGTAGAATGAGGTCCCCAGAGGGTGAATTTATGGATGAGGCATAGGCGTAAGATCAGTTTGAAGTTGCCCAGTTGAAGTTGGTGTTGTTCACCCATTAGTCGCCTTGATAATGCATTTTATCTTCTGCAAATTAGGGGATTTAGAAACTTCCAAGAAGGGAAAAGTAACTAAAGCATTGTTAATTTGAGACTATAGGTACTTCCCAGAATATGAGTCCTAAGCAGAGGGTGAATTTGGTGATGCTAGCCCACTGTCACTAAATTCACCCTCTGGGGACCTCATTCTGCAAATGACAGACACACTATTTGCAGACTTGTAAGTATGATTAATTAATGCACTTATATAGTCATTACCCTCCCCCTAATGAATTTCAAACTGTATGTGTGAAATGTGTTTTCAGACCCAGCAGGTGACTAAAGGTATTTTCCTTGACGGAGATATAAACACTGTTATCTTCGAACTGAATGTGATGCTTTTACTGAATTGGAATGTGACATCTAACATGTAACCTACTATAAAGTCAACGACACTATAATTTCTGTTTAAAGTTGCAATAACTGGGATGGTGTAACTACAGTAATGCTCTAAGTAATCGACTCCTTAACCACAGCAGAATTATGGGTAACTTTTCAGGATTTTGTCGAAAATATGGCTTGTTGCCATTCATTGGAAAGCTCTGTCGGGGAGAGCTTTCCGATGAATGGCAACAAGCCATATTTCCGACTAAATCCTGAAAAGTTACCCATAATTCTGCTGTGGTTAAGGAGTCGATTACTTAGAGCATTACTGTAGCACCTGTTGATGTGGCTAATGGTGAATAGCCAATGGAATAACACAGGTCTAACTGACTCTAACAATACTAATAGACCTTTGACATCAAGTGAACAGTTTTGTCCAATTGAGGACATGTATAGGATTCTATATATTAACCTTTCAGGGGTCTAGATGGCTGCACTTGTGGAATAAGGTGCTTATACTCACATTTGTTGTCATATTAAAAGTAGCCACATGTATATATGCTGTTCTTGCTAAAATTTAGACTGACAGATGTTAGCTAAAATTACTGAGTGAGAGGGCATTCAGACACAGAAAGCACTTGTCTGAACAGCGGTCAAGTACATTCTGTTTCAAATGTCCAATTACAAGGTACACCTAATTATTCACTTAAAACACAGTCATTATACCCTCACTCTCGAAGAGAATTGGGGGGGGGGGGTATATGAGTGAGGTCACGGTCACATGTGAAATTGGACCCACCCATATTGTTCCTGGGATCAAAGTAGGCATACACACCAAATTTTAGTCGGATCGGTCAAGCAGTTTTCGAGTCTATAACACACATATGTACATACAGACAGACAGACAGAAGTTCCAAAATATATAATAGAATACACAATATTCACCTTGACCTTGTTAGTCAGTGCATTCTCTTAAATATAAAGAATACTGGCGCATGATCTTTACAGGTACTCAATCCAATCAAACGCTCCTAAATTACTATTTCTGTGGCTTCGGGGGTAAAAAATATTTGATTCGAGTCGAGGAACCTACCCATCAAAGTTCAGAGTGATCAGATATCAATTTTTGAAGTTTGTAATTTCAATTGTTTGTTGCCCAAAAATCAATATCTGATCAATCTGAGCTTTGACGGGTGGGTTTATCGACTCGAATCAAATATTTGTAACCCCCGAAACCAAATAAATGGTAATTTAGGAGTGTCTGATCGGATTGAGTACCTTTAATACTACACCAGCGCAGCTCCCGTCATGAAAGGGTTAAACCAAAATAGCATCTGATTCAGTGCGGCATATTGAGCATTAATTTCTGACATTTGCAGTATGAGGTCCTCAGAGGGTGAATTTAGTGATGCTATCCCACATGACATGATAGCATCACCAAATTCACCCTCTGGGGACTCTCATTCTGCTTAGGCCTGAGGAATATTGATAATAATAAAAACAATTTTTTATTTTTTTTATTTAATTTTTGAAATGTTTGTTTTAGATTGAAGTTCATTGAACTCCTTCTCAATTTAACAATACAAAACACATTGTTTTTGTTTCTTTTAAAGATATATTATGGACTTGTTTGGGTGCGTGAAATTGATAAGTTAGTATTCCGGTGCTAAGCCAACTGGATAAATGTAACATTCTACTAACATCGCCGAAAATTAAAGAAATCAATCATACGATTCCATAGAAAACTTTGTCTGAACTACGCTTAATTGTAAATATTTACTTCTTGAGTCAGGACGCAACTGTCAGGGATAAACAAACGAAAACAATTTCGCCATCAAGGGACACTGCATATAATTATCCCCCGCCAAATTGAAAATTTGCGGGGGGGATATAGGAATAGGTTCTGTCCGTCCGTCCATCCTGAATTTTAAGAGTCATAACTTGAACAAATGTCAATGGATCTCAAAGATTTGTGGTATATGAGTTCACCTGACCATTACCTAGTATGAGTTCGCAAGCCAGGTCCGGCCGGATAATTTTACCGGAGTTATTGGACTTTGTTTATTATTTTTGTCGAATTTACCAAATAGCAAATAGACGACGTCACAGGGCTCATTTCCACAAATCTCAACGGATTTCAAAGATATTTGGTATATGAGTTCACCTGACCATTACCTAGAAAGTGTTCGCAAGCCAGGTCCGGCAGGATATTTTTACCGGAGTTATTGGACTTTGTTTATTATTTTTGTCAAATTTACCAAATAGCAAATAGACGACGTCACAGGGCTCATTTACACAAATCTCAACGGATTTCAAAGATATTTGGTATATGAGTTCAATTGACCAGTATCTAGAACGAGTTCGCAAACCAGGTCCGGCCGGATATTTTAGGTGGACTTATTGGACTTTGTTTATTTTTTTGTGTGCAAATGGACGACGTCACAGGGCTCATTTCCACAAATGTCAACGGATTTCAAAGATTTTTGGTATATGAGTTCACATGACCAGTATCTAGAACGAGTTCGCAAACCAGGTCCGGCCGGATATTTTCAGCAGAGTTATTGGACTTTGTTTATTTTTTCGTGTGCAAATGGACGATGTCACAGGGCTCATTTCTACAAATGTCAACGGATTTCAAAGATTTTTGGTATATGAGTCCACATGACCAGTATCTAGAACGAGTTCGCAAACCAGGTCAGGCCGATATTTTCAGCAGAGTTATTGGATTTTGTTTATTAATTTTGGTGCAAATGGACGATGTCACATGGCTAATTTCCACAAATGTCAGTACCTAAAATGAGTTCGCAAGCCAGGCTTTTTGACAAAATCCCACCTCTTGTTTAGCACATACTGAGAACGCAAACATTATTGAGAATGCACTTCCCCAACTGCAAAATTTGGTGGGGGATACCGTCGTCTGCGACTGCTTGTTAATATATAAGAGTGTGGATGTGTGTTGTCAATTTGAATCATAATATTTGTAAAAATAACTACTCTGAGGATGATTGTTCTCCATTTCTATTTGATCACCCTACCAGAGTGTTTCACATCAATTTAAATGAAGTTAATTTGCTTTTAAATACATTTTGAAAATCTAACGCCATTATAATATCCCTCAGGGTACCCCGATTCATATGGGAGGCCAAATTCACATATATTAATAGTTGAGTTTCAGCGCAATTTAATTGTGCTGAAGCACAATTCAATTGCATTGAAGCTCAATCCAATTGCACTGAAGCACAATCTAATTGCTCTCAATCCCAATTCAGCTTGATTCATATTAATTGGGCTGAAGCATAATTATTGTTACAAACTTACACCACTGAATTGGTAGGTTATTTCCATATCATCAGTCCATAATGTTATAGGACACCATCAATTGCACTTCTTTTTTTTAATTCAGTTTTAGATTGAGCTCCTTGTTCAATATAATTTTTTTTTTAAAGTTAACAAAATTTTATAAACTAACACCATTTATAACTCAGTCAGGGTACCCCGAGTCACCACACCAAATTTGGTTTAAATCATTCCAAAATGTTGTGTTATGTACTGGTAAATTTGTTTGGAGCGATATTAAACCCAATTAATTCACCAATTTAATCCCATGCCTTTGGATTACTTAGCTATTACAATGGCTGTATCATTTTCTGATTCTCTTATGCCAAAAAAAATGTGTCAACAATACACCTGGATTTCTATTAACAGTAGACTACATCATCTGAGTATATCACTCTACAGATGGTCTGAGGTCATTATACATTTCATAGGTTTAATAGTAAATTAATACAGATGCCAAGATTCAGCATAAACAAAACCAGTGATTAGTTGACAGCTCTGCTATATAATTGATATTAATGGATCAGCAGTGTGGTGGCTGTGTTGTTGGTAGAATTTGATACATTATCATTTTAGACTTAAATTGGATTCTATTAACCCAAGTATTATAGATTGTCAGACGATTGGGACCTTGGACGATTTGGACCTCGGACGATTGGGACCTTGGACGATTGGGACCTCGGACGATTGGGACCTTGGATGATTGGGACCTTGAGTCAGGACGATTGGGACCTTGAGTCAGGACGATTGGGACCTTGCGTAATTGCTTTTTCATAGTACAAGTATATTAGTTTAAAATCAAATTTTATTTGTGTAATGGAATTAATAAATATAATAATTATTTAATGAAAATCAATAATAACGATATTTGATTAACGAGCATGCATTTAACTGTAACATCTTCAATTATTGGTCGTTGTCTTTCTCGTTCTGTCGAACTGGTGCATATAGTTTGGAAATTTCTTTGAGTAGTGATGACGACGAAATTTCTTTTAAGTCATAGCTGTCCCACTGCTTGACCTCTTCTGTTTTTATTATACGTGAATGATGCCGTTGCAGCCGCAAATTGCTAGTTACTACTGTACGCAGATGACTCAGCTTTGATAGTCTCGGGAAATGATTCAAAAGTGATAGCAGATCAACTGAGTACTGAATTAACATCACTAAGCCACTGGCTAGTCGACAACAAATTGTCACTTCATTTAGGCAAAACAGAATCCATCTTATTTGGCTCCAAACGCAAAATTAATAAATGTCCCGAACTTGTAATCTGCTGCAACGGTATCAATATTCAGTCCGTCAAGGAGGTGAAATATCTGGGTGCCTGTCTCGATGAAAGTCTCACTGGGGAACAAATGGCCAAACAGGTACTAAATAAAGTAACTGCTCGTCTCAAATTTTTATATAGAAAGGCTGACTTTCTAACCCCTTTCACAAAGAAACTACTTGCTAACTCATTAATTCAATGCCACCTCGATTATGCATCCTCTATTTGGTATAGCTCTTTGAGTACAACTACCAAAAATAAACTACAAATATTTCAAAACATATTAATCCGGTTTGTTCTGAGCTTGGATAGATTTTCACATATAGGTTATGAAGAGTTTAAAACCATTAAATGGCTTCCGGTTGAATCCAGAGTTTCCCAAAGAAAGCTGACTATCATGAAAAATATAACAGATGGGAAAGCTCCTACCTACCTAAGAGATGGATTCCAATTTTCGAACACTCATTGTAAATATAATCTCCGGTCTGGAATCTTTAGATTATCTGTGCCTCATGTTAGGGTATTTGGTTACAATAGCTTTTTCTACACAGGAATCACGTTGTGGAATAATTATGTAAAATATATTGAACCTAACTGCAACTTGGCTACATGGAATCACCTAATAAAACAGGAATTATTCGATAAAATTTTAGGTACTGAGGAATCTGACTTTGTATATTATTAATGGTGTGAATCATGCTATTAAAGGTACTCAATCCGATAAAACTCCTCTCAATTACTATTTCAATGGCTTCGGGGGTCAAAAATATTTGATTCGAGTCGAGGAAGTCACCCATCAAAGCTCAGATTTGTTAGATATGGATTTTAGAAATCTATTATTTTTCATTATCGGGAATACTTTCTGGCCCAGAAGACAGTCAAAATTGCGTTATTATTACCACTTGATTTTAGAGTTATCCATCCTTGTCTGTTTGAATAGTGTTTTGGTGTACACATCTCGAGCAGGTTACAAAATTGATGGCAATTATTAGTACTCATCTCGAGCAAATAACAAATTTCAAAAATCAATATCTAATAACTCTGAGCTTTGTTTGATGGGTTCCTCGACTCGAATCAAATATTTTTTACCCCCAAAGCCAAAGAAATAGTAATATGGGACCCTCTGGTCGGATTGTTGTTGTTGGAATCTATTGAGATGGGGACCCTGTTCGGATTGAGTACCTTTAATAATACCGTACGACCTTATGAGAACTTGTGCTGTGGCCTGGTCAGTCATGTGGTCGGTTACCATTAAGGACCACAGTGGAAATAAGCAAGCTTTGGCTTGCTTTCCTGTGCGCTCCTTGATGGCAATCGATAGCATGACTTGTCAGACGAGCATATTCATATGTATATTTCTCTTCTACTACTCTATTTTCCTCTCTATCTTTCTATGTACGATGACAGTACTTGGCCAGCTGCATATATTGTCACTGCTGCCTGTATTTAGGGATTCCATCTTTCGGTCATGGACATGCCAGTCTAAAGCCGGCCATACATGGCAGCAGTGTGTATATGCAGGTGGCGAAGAGCTGTTGGTTCTCTTACTAGTATCTCTTAAGCAACATGACAGTCCTGTTGAGGGAGGAGGGTGGGATATAGCACGGGTTGATTTTTCATGTTTGTATATATATAAAGGTACGAGTATCTATTTTGTAGTCATTACTAAGCTAGGTTTATTCACTATCTTGTCCCTCTACAGAACTGTCAAGCTGCATTCTTGTTATATTTATATATCTATACTTTTTATATTTATACTATATGAATGTCACACTCTGTGTTACTCTTTTGTATATATGCTTATGCTCATATGTCTGCAAATTTTGCATCTTTTAGCCATTAAAAAATTATCTATCTATCTATCTATCTATATAATGTAATAATTATTTAATAGGAATGGTCTGCATTATGAATATAAAGTATATACACAATAAATATAATCACTTGAATAAGGAATTACACAAGGTCCCAATAGTCCTGACTCAATGTCCCAATCGTCCTGACTCAAGGTCCCAATCGTCCAATCGTCCCGAGGTCCCAATCGTCTAACTTAAGGTCCCAATCGTCCAAGGTTCCCAATCGTCTGGATACCGTATTATATGTCCAGGTCACCTTTTCACATTTAATCCAAAGCTGCGCTGGTACAGCATTACATATCCTGTGTCGGTGCATTCTCTTAAGTTGTATATGTGTTGCCTCCATATTATTTGACCCATAAATTCCAATAATTTGTGTTATTATGTACATTGTTCTATAATAGTACATAACAGTATACTCTAATAATTCAACATCAAAACTCAAATTATGATTCCGAATATAGTAATTTACTATCGACAGTGGATGGGTTAAACATCTGTCGATCGTGATCGTCCGGTTCCTTTGTACAACTTTTGATTTATCTCCTAGAAATGTGTTCCCGTTCCTGTCTCAACTTTTGATTTCGCGCACCTGTCCAATCAGAATCATCTACACCTGGCAACTTTTCCTATTTTCGTGTTATCGTAATACTTCCGCTATTGATTTTCTCTTATAATTGCGATGGAGTATTTTGACGTTTTATCCTATTCATGAAGAGTATCAACACTTTCTAACCGCGTAGCCGGTTTAGCTGATCAAGCTGGATAAACAAACGAGAATAAATGTTGATTTTAGGCCATCAAAAAGGATGAAAAAACGGCGTCAACTTGACGCTCTCGTTGGAAATGGGAAATCAAGAAGAAAAACTAAAAATGGACACGAACTCCTTCGCTCAAATGACGAATCTGACTCCTCTGATTTGGACTCATTTAGTCTAGATTCTGATAAAGTTTCCATTAAAAAGTAAATTATTTTGTACAATTTCGAGCCTAGCGAAAGGCATTGATTATATGTCCAAAAAAAAATAGTCACAAGTTTGTGACAACTTCATGACAAGCCAAGGCCAAGGGCTAAATTACAATCATCAGTGACACCACCATCCCTATATTGGGTCCGTGACTACCTGCCCCTGAGTCAACCCGCCCATTTCACTGTGTGACATCCAGGCCCCGGGCAAACCCGCCCGCCTAAAAATTACAAAGGTAATTGGGTGTGAGGGGATTATGAGATGTTTGTTTAAAGAAACTAGGATGTATTTTATTGATTTTTATTTGATGTACGGTAATAATATACACATGTGATATAACTTAATTATACGATAATAATTTTCAAACTATAATACGTTTATTCGAGTTTAATGAACAAAGTTTAAAAACAAAATTTAAAATGAAGTTTAATGAACGAAGTATATAATATGAACGAAGTATTATACAAACGAAGTTTGAAATGAACGAAGTTTGATATGAACGAATGGTTGACATTAATTTAAGTTGTCGATGGGCTGCTGTGGTAGATCGTCGTCTGCACTGAGGTTATAACTTATAGCAGGGTTTCCAGTAGGGGTTGGAGAATGTGGCCGTATTTGGGAAGCACATACCCGGTGCCCTATCGGGAGAAAAATTGAATGTTTATCACTGAAAAGTAGCCATTTCCTTGTACTTGAGACAACAAGCAGAAACATTGAAGCTTCGAAAAGAAGCCAAATTAAAACAGATCGTCTTTCATTGATCTCAAGTTAATGAACTAAAAGCATGTAAGCACCACAATATACAGTGGATACAATGACTTTTATAACAGCAATTTAAGCCGACATCAAAGGAACCACAGCGGTTGGCAAAAGACACATTGTCACTCTGTGTCAAATGTACTCTAGCAGTAAACCAGTGTGACATCATGAGCAGAGCTCATGTCACGTGCTACTCTCGGGGTCCAAATAAGCATACATATGGAATAACAGTACAGGGCGGCATATTTTGTCAGACCCAATAACAGCACGGGGCGGAATAACAGTACAGGGCGGCACATTTTTTCAAACACAATAACAGTACGGGGCGGAATAACAGTATAGGGTGACAAATACAAAGATTATTTTGAAAAGTCATTCCACGTCTAGGCTACTACTAGTATATGCACATTCTGCGTGTTTCCTTTGTATATTGTTCACAGTACCACTGAATCAAAACAATTTGGTGTAAAATCAAAAGCCATTCCTCAGACAGAGATGACCTGATGCTGGATTCATAATGGATATTTTTTGTGTTAATTGGAGAACTATTAATATTTTAATTGTTTTATTTTTAATTAAACATTTCTTTGATACAGACCTTTTGAGGTAAAATGTCTGCACTGTTCGACGCGCAGCGAATGCCAGACCTCGCCTGTCTTCATGGTTGTTGCCCAGAATTCAACCCCCTAATGACTTATATACCGATGTATAATGCGCATTTTGAGGGGAAACAGTGGGTCAGAAAGTTAGGACTTATAGACAGAAATCTAGGCTTTGTTACCAAGGAGTGTGTAGACAACTGTGCACGTGGTCCGAAATACTGATCATGCCTTATTCATGCACCAAGTACAGGATTCCTTGCAATCTGTTATTCATCAGTGTAGGTTATCGCTCGTCCTGTGTAAAAAGGGCCAATGTCAACATGTCTATATAGTTATAAGTCCAACAACATAAGACAAAGTCGATATATTGAAAGGTTAATGCATTACCCGCACCTATACATGTATGTACATGGTATAAGTGACCTCAGAAGTTCATGGTAATCATCACGGTCACGTGACCTATTCAAATGTGGGTATATATAGCACATTTTGGCCGGTTATGGGTCCCTCCCTGAATGTCCCTTTATGAAGGTAAAGTGAAAAATAAATGTTGAGAATTACCAATTTCTGCATTGATAGCACCCATATATGCATGAATATGCATCAAACATAGACATTAGTGTGTGAACCAAGATGGCCGCCAAGGTCATGTGACCTATACGGTGGTGGCATGAGTGGCTATGAAATTGCAATGCCTATGTCTGATCACATATGAAGTTTTAACACATTATTCCGAGCGATACTTGAGATGCACTATGTTACTCATATACACCCATAATGCTTGTATACATGTATTGTTAGATCATGTCATGAATCTCTACTCTGTCTACGGGCGTTAGACAGAGTAGAGATGCATGGCATGATCTAATGTATTGTATGCTTGGCAGTGGTTAAATCGTCTGTGGTGCTGAGTGGCTGCGAAAGAGTTAACTACATTTACTTCTGCAAAATACTAAGTAGGATAGTTGTTGTCAAACTTCGTGAATTAGACTGGCCCTTGCCTCAATTGAACCAGCCGCACGATTATAAGGCCCCAAGCAAGGAAGCAGCTCGAAGGCAGAACTTGAAGTTCCGCCTTTGAGTCGGCGACTTTGCCCAAGGATGTCTGCAAGGCGAAAATGAAATCGCCTTCCAAATTTAACAAAACTAGCTTGGGATTTATGGTACTTTTACTGGTGTATCACAATTTGTAGTATCTTGACCCACTTTTTACTCAAGTGCCTGAAAAGGTCAAATATCTGACTTGGCAGTATTAATCCCTCCAGTCTTTTAAAGTCAAAACCCGGTGAAACGCTACTTAAACCTGTTTAATACTGTTTAACATTTCAATAGCATCCTCTTTTTAAACACACCCTCAACCGGTATACTGGTATGAGTGGACACTTGAGGAGTTAGATTCGTCCACGAAACTATTTGTTAATTTAACTCTTTTAGACATGGTTATCGGAGTGTTTGTTCATCTTGTATGACTGTGATCTCATTCTGCCTTCTCCTGGCATGTGTAATAACTGTTGTTGGACTCATATGGATGCACTTTCAGCTGAAGCAGGAGATAACTACCTTAAAGGACAGACTTGCTACAGGTAATTTTCACCTGAGCTTGGTAATTTTGGTGTGGTCTTTTTTTTTAGTTCATATCTTGAATGTGTTTTCAATTTTCTCTATATTTTATATTCTGCACATAATCTCTCCTAGGTTAAAGATATGACATGGGCAACAAATTGATATTTCTACCTGTAGTCATTTTCTAACATTGCTGAATGTATTATGTTTCATTCTATTTATTTTTAAAGATACATGTATGTTATACCGGTAGATAGAACGATACAAATGCGTGAACTGGTTAATGTTATTGCACGAGTTTGTTGTCATTGGATGGTAAAATGTGAACTGTAGATTCAGGTTTTACATGTACCTCTCGGTATGACAAACAAATGCAGTAGCGTTAACATGTTCACACAATTGTGTTCTGTTTATTGCACACCCTGAAGATTGTATCAATTTGTATGTTGCAGTATATTAATATACTGAAATTTAGGTGGACATTGCTTTATTTAATTGAATAATCTTGTGATTTATGTAGACTATATGTGTACCTAACAATTTAGTTTAGACAATTTCTGTTACAGTTGACATTGTAAATTATGTCAACATAATCGGTTTGTATTCTCTAAGTACAAGACAAATTTATTTATCACATAATTAGCCCCTAAACCCGGCCTAATTATTTTAGTAAGACACACATGTATTATCGGCACGTATGTGACTTAAGAGCTTTATAGCACAATGACATCAATCGATGATTTTATTATGTTAATTAGAATATAATTATGATGTTCAATTTGTGTTGGGTTATTTGGTGTTGACTTTGAGAAAAACATGGGTGATAAGGGTGGTTAAACAATTCTGTCAACCTAAAAAGACACATTTAAAATAGAACTATATTTATTCTTGAATGTGTCTGTTGTGATAAGGAAATCAATAATAATTTTTTTTAACCCCAGCCATTTCGATATCATTTTTTTCCTTGCTAAAATGTGATTATGTATCTCAAATTCGTCGCAAATCTATACAAAATTTATTAACCTCGTCCACTAAATTTTATTCGAGCTTCGCTAAAGCTCGGCTCGAATCAAATTTAGTGCACCTGGTTTAATAAACTTTGTCTAGAATTGCGACTCATTGGAGATCCTCTATTTATTGATCGTTTTGAAATCTTTGGTATTTCTCAAAAATACACCATGAATGGGTGTGCAATAAATGTTTTAAAATGTAACCATATCCACTACAATGTTATGAATCATTTGTGGCATTGCAAAGAACTTTCAATGCTTTACAAAATTAACCAATCTTACTAGAATGCTGCTAAACATTAGAAAATGATATGGCATACCTCGGTAACTTGTAAACACGAATGACATTTTATATTAAAGACGGATTCATGGCTTCTTAGTCTTCAATATGTAAAATATTCATTAGTCAACGACTTGTGCTAAAATATCTACATGTACCATTGTTATATGTCAATCGATAATATTATTTCCTGTATATATTGTAGTAATATTGGCTGGTTTAGACAGACAACACTAATTGTCTTGAAGACATGTTGAAGATAGTGAAACGTTGTAGAAATGTTAGTTAATCTTAATTCGTCAGTATTTGTGGATGCTTTCGGCTTTTTCTTACAAAATTATTTCATTTTAGCTCAACTTAACAAGTCAAGTTTGAGCTATTGCCATGGATTGGCGTCCATCATGTGTTCTTGCGTGTGTCCGTCAACAATTTCTTTTAGCATACCCTGCAGGTCATTTCTCTCATCCGATCATCACCAAACTTCATATGGATCTTTGGGGTGAGCCATCGATTTTTCCCGAAATTCATTAAAAATTCATCAACCATCATGGATTTCAATTTTGAATCCACCGGCACACCCTTCAGCTGCATCTATTGGAGAATTGTTTCAAAATATACATGCATCTTTAGGATCATCTCTAGATGTGAGCTATTGAATTTGAATGATTTTCAATGAAAACATAGCTGCCGGCAGCCATCTTGGATTTTACTCTCTGCATCAGTAAATACTTTGGCATGCCCGACAGCCAACGTTTTGCATCTAGTTAATCTCAAATGTCACATGGCTCTTCCGGTTGACCTCTTGTATTACTTAAACATTTAAACTTTCCATATTCCTTTTCGCTCCATAGACTCTAATAGTCTAGTCGTAATTCTCAGAAAAGACATTTCTAGAAGCATTTCCGCGGAAAAGTGTCAAACCAACTTTTTTACCATAATTCGAAGGTGCCGAACACGAATAGACTGCCTGTCGCCCGATTGGATGAACATAGGGTTCAATAAAAGGCTTTTAAAATCTTCGTGTTTTCTTCGCTGGAGGGTTGTTGATACGGCACCGTACAACGTCATATGAAATCACGTAAGTGGCCTTGAACATACTCAAACTTATACACTCCTCGGGGAACGTTCAAAGCCGCGTTGTATCATGATACTATCATCACAGTAATAATTCTGAAACATTAACATCATATTAATCAGGTACCTACGGTAAGACATTGCTGTTTTGTATATTTATCGACTATTCTCGTAAGAATTCTCTTATAGTCCGGGAGCCAATATGGATACCCTTGTACCCGCCCCATGGGACATAACTTCACCCCACTCATTTTGTTCCTTATTATGTCCTTCAACGTTTAAGCAATGTTAATAAGAAAAAAAAGTGGCCGTGTAGACTTCAGACAAGATGGCGTCCATCCTGGCCGCCATTTTTCAGATCAGACCCTAAGTCAGTTTTATGCAAATTATAGCGAGAAAATCTGGTAAAATGTATACAAATGTATATATTTTCGTGAAGCAAAGACAAATTGACACTTTTTTGGCGCAAAATTGAAACTCACCTTCCAAGATGGCCGCCAAAATGGCCACCGGAAGTTGAAAATATGACGTTTTTTTTCACAAATATCTTCTAGATGAGTTCATATTGTTTGGAACTGGTTGAGTAATATGACTTTATATTGTGTTTTGTATATTAACTGATCATTGGAGCGGCGTGTATGAATACAGTATACAGTGAGTTGCTGAATTGTCATGTGTGAGGTGTATATGCAAGTACGGAAGGTATAAGTGGTCGTGTGTGTGGGTATTCGTATATCTGGAAGGGCTCACCATTGGTGAGGTGTATATGTATACCTGGATTGACCCTATGGTCATGGGTATGGCGAATATGTATACATGTAGTGGCTGTATGGTTCATATTGAGATGAATATGTATGCACTGAGTGAATGTATGATCGTGCATGTGGTGCATATGTATGCATAGAGTGACTATATGGGCATATGCCAGGTGTAGGAGTACACCTGGTGTTCATGCATGGTGAATTGTGGCTGTATCGTCATTTGTGGTATGTACAGGTATAACCAAGTATAATCAGGTTGTATGGTCAGGTGTACGTGTATAAAGTGGGTGACTATATTGTCATTTATGTGGTGTTTATGTACATATGGAGTGACTGAGGTAATGGTGGATTGTACATGTGGGCTCTTTCACGTTAAAGGTTGACAAAATGAATTTTTCGGATAGGAGGGAAAATGATGCATTTGTCATTGTGTTTGGAGTCATTGTGTCTGAAGAATTTCTTGATTATTTATAATCATGTCAGTGATTACATGTGGTTTGATGGAAGTGTTGTTCATAAAACATGTGTTTCTCAATAGTTAAATATAAATGTCTTGAATTATCAGAGAGGACATATTTTTTAACAGATTACAGAGTATCTGTACTTACTTACAATATTAAAGGAATAATCCATGTGTTATTTATGTAAATTTTCTCAGAGAAAACGACAACAAGACTAAGACATACAAAACTGAAATTAAAGTTGTCTTCTCTAAGTATACTATAAGTTGTTATTTTTTAACTGGATAAATTTAGCATTGTAAACAAAGATATTTGTTTATAATATGGAAGTGATATTTAGTACAAGTACATATATTAAAATAATCGTTTTTTCACAAATCTCCGATTATTAACCAGAGGCTGATCATGATCGGCAGATGTTTAACCCATCCCTCGGCGATAGTAAAAAGCTATGATTGGAATCATAATCTACAGTTTTAATGTTGACTTATAGAGAGTTATATATTTTGTTATGTACTAATTTAGTATAGACAAATGTACATAATAACACAAATTCTCAAATTATTGGAATTTGTTGGTCCTTGTGCCAATTTTCATTAGTAGTCTCACTTTGACAAATTGACATTGATATGCATATTATAATATTGGAATACCCTAGGACCTTCAACCTGAGATAAATGAACAAAGTTCATACCCTGGTAGTCAGTATAGCTCTCAAGAAAATAGTTGAGACCATACAAGTAACAAATGTATTATCTATACAATGTTTATACACCATAATATGATGAGGATTCTGCCCCTATGACCCTTAGTACACTCAGTACAGATTACCATAGTTCATATTAAAGACAGTAAGTAGCCCCCAATAGAATGATTTCACACATTACAATGTTTTATAATTACCTTGAACGCTAAAATCAATAATATTCAATGTTAATCTTCTGTGCTCACTCTGTGGCCCCTAAATTTCAATCAACCATGACAAGATGAACAACTTGGAAACTATTGTTCATCACAATAATCCATACCAAGTATTAACAATGTTCATCTGCCTTCGTTGACTGGATAAATAAATTTTTGAAGTACTTATTTAGAGTTATCTGACCCTTTAATGCCCCCTGACTAGAACCCCCTGAAGCTCCTGACATGATAACCTGAAGATAACGCTAGCCCCTTTTAGATTTGTTTCATTCATAGAAAAGCATTGATTTCTGTTCTCAACATGAAATCCATGACAACCCCATAGTCCTCAATGTTAATCTTCTCACCCCATCGGTGTCCCCTAAAATCCACTCAACCATGAACAAATTATAAACTATGTCTTATGGCAATGATCCATACAAAGTACATGTATTATGGAAATCCACCCAGTGAGACTGCAAATAATTTTGAATTTTAAATAGTGCACTACTACATTAAATGTGGGTTCGCTGTCTGCTCATATTCTGAAGAAAAAATCCCTACCAATGGACAATGGACTATTCTAATTTATACTTTTAGAATTGAATTGGAGACTCCATTCATTTATGAATGCCAATGCATTACAGATTATAATAGGGCTAACATATGATAGCTTAAAAATAACTCTATTTCAAAGATTCACGTTGTCTGTAGGTGTCTCTTGTCTCTTATATAGTGAAGCCTGTATTAATCAGGAAACCTCACATCTGAATAATTCTAAGTCGAAAAAGGGCAATAACTCCATTAAAAAAAAATTGGAACCCATATTGGAACTTGGTCTGTATTCTGGGCTGAGAAATCACAAACCAATTACCAAATTTGGTTCCGATCAGATAAAACATTGCAGCATGCATGAATTCTAAGTCGAAGTGGCCCATACCTATACCTATATGTATTAAAAAATCAGATCAAACCCATTTTCAAACTCATACTGCAATTTGAGCTGAGAAACTCATTCAAAATTCAGTTCCGATTGCATAGAAAATGTTTGAGCTATTGCATCATGCGTAAAATTTCTATGTATGGATAGACAGACGGACGGACAATGAGTAGTCAAGCTGGACCGAAACTATGTGTACCATACATAAAAACTGGTTATGGCCTTATGGGACAACAGATTTTGCCCCAAAATATCATTTGCCATGTTTCCAAGAGTCTCAATATGTTTATCTTCACGTTTCTCAGTTTGAAAGGTCTATTCAAGTTCTATAAAATATATTACAAGGCAATGAAAATCAGTAATCTTTCTATAATCTAGTTACAAGACTGATGTCTACAGAGAATGAATGTTAAAAAAGGGTGTCCTCTCCGAGAATAAGTCAGTGGAAATTGGCGATTTAAAAAAATGCTCTTGTTGAGTCAATTGTTGTCCGATTTTGATAATGTTTTCAACATTACAATCCTTAAAGCATGCACTTCACCTTGAGATGTAAAATCTTTACACAACTAAATCATCTTTCTATTATCAGAGAATAACCATTAGGGAATATGGATATTAAGATTTCATAATTTACATATAAATTTGAAAAATATCGAAATTCAAAGATTGTTTCAGTAATTTTGCCATATATGTTCTCGGATTGTTCAATGCTCAACGTCGTGTGATATCGTTCAGGAAAGAGATGCATAATAATTAAAATTCAGACATTAGAAATTAGTTGTTCATTATTTTCAATTTTGAGGGAATCCTGCATAGACCAAACCTGAAAAATCAAAATACACTTGCAACTGCTCTGAAACTTAGTTCACGATCCAGTATGATGTTCCTAACATGAATTAACGAAGAAAAAGTAATTTGACAAACATTTTTTTTTCACCCTGTTTGGCCACTTGTGGTCAACCTTTAACGTGAAAGAGCCCATGTGTACCTTGGGTGGCTATCGCTTTCCACAATAACTCAAGGATATGTTAATCAATAGAGAGGTCATGTCAGAGAGTTCTCTATCTTGATGGTGTTTTGAGTACATGGGGGAAACGTTAAATGTGGAAAGCGTTAGCCACCCATTACCACACAGTCATTCCATTAATACATAAACACCACAGACACAACAATATAGTGACCCAATGTTTATACGTACACCTGGCCCATTACCACGGATGACCATACATCCATGAGTCACAATGGAGGCCCACCGGGTATACTCCTAAACATGACCCATAACCATATAGTCACTCCGTGTATACCCATGCATTCACCTCACGATTGGCCATACGGTAATCCCCTGTATACATATTCTCCATACAGATGGTCAAATAGATATTCAATATATATATCAACACCACAACAATGACCATAGAGTCACTCCAGGTATACATATGCACCTCACCAATGGCCATATAGCCACTCGCTTCATACACATACCCTCACCCATGCCACCTGGTATACTCCTTCACCTGACATATGTCCATATAGTCACCCCGTGTGTACCTATTCAAAACATTCATACATGATCATGGTCAATCCTTGTATACATATTCACCTGACCATTGGCCATGTCACTCCATGTATCCCTATGTGTCGCACCATAGCCGAATAGCGACACAAGATATACTAATACACCCCAGCTATGTCAGAAAAGTCACTCCATGTATGCATATGCACCTCACCCATGGCCATATAGCCACTCGCTATATACACATACCCCTCGCCCATGACCATATTAGCAACACGTGTGTATACCCGTATAACCTACACATGACCATACCGCCACGAGTCACCAAGCAGGAACACCAGGTATACTCATACACCTGAGACATGACCATTTAGTTACTTCCTGTATAGATAGTCATTACATTTATGATCATACAGTCACTCCTTGTATACCTACATGTACTCATATGACCATTGACCATACAGTTACTACATGTATACCTAATCAACACACATATTCATATAACCACTCGATATATACATATGCAGCCCACCCTATACTAGAGCCCGAAGCCGCCATCGCACGCCGCCGCCGCCAGCCATATTGGCAACAAGCCGCCGCCAGCCATATTATCTCTAACGCCAGCCACATTTAAAAATCTCCGCCGCTGGAATTGTAAAATGGCTGAGCCGTGTGAATGGGCTTATATGTCAAGCACAACTGTACTGTGTATCGCAAAGAACTAAACCGCATTGCCTAATATTGGCATATACTCGCTTGGACACGGCATGGTTGCTATATTATCAGAACACCGGGCCCCTTAATGTGGAATAGACTATGCCAATGCATGCCTTCATATAACTGAATGGGCGCATCCATTCGGTATTGAAAGGGTTAAAATATAAATTGTTTATATCGACAACACCCAGTCTCAGACATCGCTGGCATTTGTCAATATATAGGCCCACACATAAGAATAGAACATAGTTTGAAATATTATATGTCATTACTATCGGGTTCATCATTCAATGATGCATGCATATATCGCAAGATGGCAGTGATGATAGCAGTCTGAAGTCGACAGAAGTCCCAATGTAACTAATTATGCCGATTAGATGGGAAACTATATATAGCCATGCCAGTCCTTCGTGAATTTTCGCCATAATGGAAAAGCCCAACATCAAAAGATTACGTGTGGAATGGAATTCTACGGGTTCACCACAAACGCTAAAAAAAACGGCGTCTATAACCGGTAACAGGGGATTAGGAACATTTCGGAAACGAAAATACGCTGAATGATAACATCTGAGCCGCCATATTTCATCAGCCACGAACGTCGTGACTGAGCCGGCTTAGCTAGCTAACCAGCCACGAAAATCGGTTGAGCCAGCCATGAAAACTATTTGTCGTGGCTTCGGGGTCTACCCTATACCATAGAGTCACTCCAGGTATAAATATACACTTCACCAACGGCCATTCAGCCCTTCCAGATATACAAAAAACCTGCACACACGACCACTCATACCTTCCATACTTGCATATACACCTCACACATGACAATTCAGCAACTCACTGTATAATCATACACGCCATCCATGATCATACAGCTAATCCCTATAAACCCACCAATGATAATACATCCACGAGATATATAAATATATACCACAAGGACACTCCCTATATACCCACACGATCGATAATGTCCACCCAGCTTACTCCAGGTATGCATATACACTTTAATCATGACCGTACAGTCATTCCATGTATACATATGCACATTACCCGTAACCATAAAATAACTCCCTATTATCCACACACCCCATCCATGATCATACAGACAACACATGTACATCCCACCCATGACCTTACATTCACTCCATATATACATAATCAACACATAGATGACCATGTAACTATATTCATACACCACATTAATGTTCATACAGGCACATCGGGTGCACCCGTACTGGATATACACAACCATACAACATAGTCACTCCATTCATACCGATTCACCTCACACATGATCCTGACCTCTCCCTGTATCCTATACATCTTACAATGGACAACCCACACATAACCATATAGTCACTCCTTGTATACCTATTCACATCATTCATGACATACAATAACTCCCTGTATACCTATTCACCTCAACTATGATCATAGAGTAACTCCCTGACTACCATCTTGGCATCCACCCTGCATCCAGTTGATATTTTTTGTTACCATAATGGACCAGAATAGCCACAGATTATGGTTCATCTCTGTTCCGTCTCAACGTTCTGCCCATTTCCATTCAATGATATGGCCAGAATCACAAAAGAGGTTCTCGGCAAAATTCCATACTTTAAATTGAAATTGTCATGCCCCATACAGAACTGGGACAACCAGAATATAACATATAGTTGTCAGTTAATTAACTAACACGTATAATAAACAAGTGAGTCACAATTTACTACCTTTTCGGATAACACACAGAATAATGTTCAGGATATATGTAAAAAATTTTTTTTACAAATTTGGTTGCCATTTTGGAAGCCATCTTGAGCAATTTGGTCTATAGATACCGTAGTGTGACACATTTAAGATAGACCAAAACAATAAACACATTTGAATCCAGAGACAGTTACATTTTACCAATGATAGTTGCATTTTACTTGAAAAAATGGTCTATACCTGAAAAGTTAATTTTTGCCGATATTTATGTCAAGTGTTTGAGAGAAAAGTCCAATATTTTTGGTGATGTCAGTGGTAACAATAGTAATAATTAACCATGGTGCATCAGATATGTTAGTATTCAATGTATAGGAGGCAGAATTTTATACACCAACCTAGTGTTCAAACGACTCTGGGATTCTGGAGTCGACTAGTCGAACACCAAAAGTCGAGTCGACGTCGACTAGTCGGCCAAATACATCACCAACCTTATACTAATGAAGCACATGTGAAAGAAAATTACAAATTCCGTGCCATCATCACACTATTTACACTCTACTGTGATCGGAGAATTTTTTTGAATCACGTGACACGTCACGTGGTTTTGTTGCAAATGAACCGGTGCTCTAGAAACCCACTGATCGCAAATAAGTTCCCTACGAATCTACGATGATAATGAGAATAAATAATTGAGGGATTTTCTGTTAATCATGAAATCAAATAAATACTTCCCTGCCAGTGTATAGAAAATAAACGATACTCAGTCTCAGAGTCAGCTCAAAATAAAAAACAAAACAAAAGAAAACGTGCACACACACTGTGTGGCACACATACTGTGTGACACACATTATAATTATTAATGATTATATATACGATGTGTAACATAGGCCTACTTTGTAAGTTGCCATAACTTCCGTAAGGCGTACGTAGCAAGCAGAGAGTTAGACTCAGTTAGTGTCGACGAACACTTTTGTGGAAGCCCCTCCCTCTTTACCTGTGTTGGTTAGAAATGCGCACTACGAATTTTTGCGTCCGCGGTATAGGGAGTATGAAATGTGCGCGAGCATAGAAACTAAATGACGCAATGCAAAGACCACGTGGCATTAACCTGGAACATGCGTGAGACGTCGGTCAAGTACGCCTCGACCTAATATTTACTGTTTATGGACCACGTACTTTTTAGAAGTCAAATATAGAGTTACTGCTCTTGTAATGATAATGGTTAACTTGAATTATCGCATTGGCGAATTTCGGCGTAGTTCTATGTCAAGCTCGACATTAGGACATATGTTTGGACTTTGGAAAGCTTCTTGAACATAGACTAGCTATCTTTGCTGCTTTTCTGACCCACATTTAGTGAAACCATGCATTGTCAAGGCCAGCTGATGAGATTAGATACTGTATTTCGACTAGTCGACTGTGGAAGTTAGAGTCGATTACCCGAAAAACCAGCGTCGACGATTATTTGTCGACTAATCGTTTGAACACTACACCAACCACAACTTGTAACCGATTGCAGGACACGCTGGGGCAATATTTACCATTTTCCATATTTTGGCGGCCATTTTGGCAGCCATTTTGAGCCAAAGTAAGAATTTTGGTTCCAATGAGTTGGAATATTCAAAGGTAATGATATGCCTCACTTACATTACAAAGTTCTGTTCATTTCTTGTTGAAATATGACTAAAATCCCAATTGTGATTTATTTGTGAAATTTTATACCGTGTTCCAATAATTGCATATTTAATTGCTCCAATGATCAGTTAATATACAAAACACAATATAAAGTCACATTACTCAAGCAGTTCCAAACAGCATGAACTGGTCTAGAAGATATTTGTGAAAAAACGTCATATTTTCAACTTAATCCTGATTCACAGAACTTTCAACCGGGTGTGATTTCATGAAGAGCGTTTATTTATTAAATAACATACTTGTCCATATATGTATAGCAGATGATGATATAGTTATGACAGAAAGGTCACGAGGGGTGATTCAAATAACAAAGTATTTCCATGTTCATGAGATTATATGTATAACGAGTGTGATATATGTCTCGATATTGACTTACTGTATTTTCGCGGCAATAAAAACAGTATGTGACTTTAAGTTGATTTTATGGGTGAAATATGGGTCACAGGCAGCGACAGGCACCCTCATTGGATTCAGCATACTTGAATTATGCTAGAAAACTTAGTTTCATGCTTTTCCCCAAAAATGCCTCTAGGGTTCTAGTATTCCACAAATGTAGCTTTTCCGACCAAACTATAATGTATGGCATAATTTACAGTGTAATTGACACTTTCGTTATAATAGTGCCATTTAAACTGGTTGTGACTATTAGATGGGTATCTAGAGCAATATACCCAAGAAATTTACAAGCCATGTCCTGTCGTCACAGTTTACTCACTACATTTTTTGGGAAATCATCCGTCCATGTCAGTTTGTTTTATTTGGCTGTACTGAGCGGGGTCAACATAGTGGGGTTAACACAGCAGTGTTATTATTGAGTCCAGAGTCTTTGTACATGTAGTTGTCAAGGTCTAAAATGATGAAAGCAAAATAGAAGATGTGTGGTACAGATCAGGTTGTGCCTGAGGAAATCAATACCCAATGCAAATTTCAAAATGAAAGTGCTAATCCCATCGTCAATCTAAAAGCTGTGGTTAGATGTCAAACAATCACATCCCTGTGCACATCAAGTAAAGACAATCAATGAGAGAAATAAATATCAAGCCTTGAAATAGTGTGTCTGTCATTTGCAGAATGAGGTCCCCAAAGGGCGAATTTAGTGACACTACCCTGCACAATGGGCTAATGTCACTAAATTCAGCCTCTGAGACCCTCATTCTATTGACGCCTCAACTGCTATGGGAGACCTAGGCTCAGATTCAATTTCCCCAATTGAAGATGGTGATGTTCACCCATTAGTCACCTCGATTATGCAATTATCTTCTGCAAATAAGGCAAATAGAAAAGAAAACAGAAGGGAAAAAGTAACAAATAACAATGTTAATTTGAGACTAGATACTTCCCAGAAGATGAGGCCTACACAATGAGGTCTCCAGAGGGTGAATTTAGTGAATCTACCCAACTGTGTGGGGAAGCGTCACTAAATTCACCCTTTGGGGACATCATTCTGCAAATGACAGACACACTATTTGAAGACTTGATAAACATGTACAATACACAAACTTGGTCAATCTTGCCATTGTTGTTTGCTGGTGAATACCTGGTACATGTAACAATTTTATTTATCACAGTGAGGTTCAAAAGATGAGTCTTGTGAATAATCTGTATTGTTGTTAACTTATTTTAATTCGTAGCCTGGAGCAAAATTTAAGCCTCTTATTTCTCCTTTCTGTTTACTTTTCTCAAGATTTGTTTGCTAAAGATTGTTTTACAAGGTCAAGGGTTTGGGAGATCACAATGTGTCCTGTAAGCATTTTAAAACAGACCCTGAAACGTAATTGGATGATAGTTTTCTATACATTATCTATGCAGTGTCTTCTGTAATTTTTTTTCGGTAGTTTTTTGTTACCTGGATATATAAAAGTTTAATGTCATTAACCCTTTCATGACGGGAGCTGTGCTGGTGCAGCATTAATGATCCTGTGCCAGTGCATTCTCTTATATATGCGTGTCTCCCATAGGCAGTATATATTCTCATATATAAAGAGAATGCACTGACTTATAGTACAAGGTCAATGTAAATATTATTAAGCCAATGCATTCTCTTATATACCAGTATGCGAGGCTCCCAATGGGAGACTCGCATATATAAGAGAATGTATTTGCACAGGGTTTTCGCAAAATTTCAGGAAGCTCCAGTCATGAAAGCCAGAAAGGGTTAAATCCTATGTCTAAATTAAAGGTTATACCCCAACTTAAAAAAAAAAAGGACTGGATTGACTGTGTACATGTACATCTGTTTGTCCATCCATCCATCCGGGCTATATCTCAGCCTTATCAGATCTGAATGAAATTTGGTATGGAGGTTCACAAAAGAGGGGCAAATGACGTTGACATTTTCCATTCTAGTTTTGCCTGATTTATGACCCTTAGTTTGTCACTATTTCATGATTTTATTTCTGTCCAGCTCTTTTGCTGATGTTTTTTAACCATTATTTGAATGACTGACCTTACAGAGTAGAGAATTGCTGTGGTTAAGGAGTCGAATATAATATTATTTAGAACCTTACTGTATATATCTCTATATTTGATAAAACATGAACAATGAGTCATGAAAGAGAAATTTCTATGGGTCAACATAATATTCTTTTGACATGAATAGATGTTGTGAAGGTACTAGTTCTAGTATTACTGCAGGCCTGTAGATTCCCTTTATTTTTGGCACACTGTGGTAGATCACAAACCCATCAAGCAGTTATATCATTTTGATATTTAACATTAAAAATTCCTATTTTTTCGTTTATGGAACCCAATTCCTTCTTCAAGAAACACTAAAAAAAAAAATTCTCCTGCTCAAATAAACAAAAATATTCAAATTCAAACGAAGAGAGCATGTCTTCATCTGCTGTTACATCTGCAATAGTTAGGGCACAATTTCATATTTTGGGTACAACCTTTTCCAGCTTAAATTTAAAGGCTTGATTACTGTATCTCTTCAAACTTGGTGGTGGGTTTTAATTTTGATAACTTATATATGTGAAATTTCTCGTCAGAAATTTACTTTTGCCACATTTTTTGCCAAAATGAAAATAATTTTTGCCAATTTATTTTAGAAGTTGCAAAATGCTAAATGTTTTTACAACATTAAGTTTTATATTTGGCAATTGCTGATTTAATTATTTTCGGGTAGTTATCGATAGGAAAGCAGTTAATTATTAGTAACTTGGGGATTGAACATAAAAATGATGGGTCACTAAATGTTCTTTATTACTTTTTGGTGTGTGCTGGCATTTTCAGTCGTTTTCGTTGGTTTGATCTAGTCTCCTTAATATCCATATGCAATTTGTAACAAAATTGAAATGAACCTTTTCAGGATTTTTTCTACCCAGCCCCTTTGTAATGCAATTGATGTTACCAGTCCTTCCAAGAAAAAGTAGCTAGTGCTGACAGTGATTTTGGCTTTTCAAATGGAATTTTGAATGCTGAATGTGCATGGCGGGCAGTCAAACTGACCCTTCCCTCGAAGTTTTTGAGTATACTTCCTCAATTCCACTTCCCATGCACAATCTCCAATCGATTTGCTTCGTTTTAATTGAGACAGTTGAGTTCAGTTGAATATGCTAATCAGCATTTTAGTATGTAAACTGCTGATCAGCAGCTGATCATCATATTTGGTGTGTCCTTGTTGGCACCTGCTCCGATTGAAATGACAAAAGATAACTTTTACAGCCTTCAGAAAAAACATTTTGTCACAGATTTCTTTTACTAATGGATGTAAAATTTTCTGTGTAGTCTTCTAAGATACACCTCAGGATGTTGTCCTAATTTGGGCAAAAAAAGGATGTGTGGGTAAAAAGTTATACAGGTAAACACCTGAAAGTTACAAACACACATACACACACAGTTGATGGGTTTTATTAGCTCACCTGAGACGAAGTCTCCGGTGGAGCTATAGTCATCACTCCTCGTCCGTCGTCCGTCCGTCCGTCCATCCGTCTGTCCGTCCGTCCATCCGTCTGTCTGTCCGTCTGTCCGTCCATCAACTTTTTTTTTAAACATCTTCTCCTCTGAAACCATCATACCAAATTAGTTCATATTTGGTGTGGATGTTCCCTAGGTGACTCTCATTCAGATTTGTTCAAATGAGGTCACCGAGTCAAATAGTTTTGATGTCAGGACCATAACTATTTTTCCACATAGTAATTCTTAAAACGACTTCTTTTCTGAAGTTGTCGGGCCGATTGGGTTCATATTTGGTATGAGGGTACCTTGGGTGACTGTGGTTCAGATTTGTTCAAATGAGGTCACTGGGTCAAATGTGGGTGGGGCTATGGACATAAATCTGAATTTTTTTTTCTTTTTTCGATTTAACTTATTGCTCAATTTAACCCAAAAAATTTATATATATATATATTTTATTTTTAATAAATATTTTTTTTTTATTAGATAAAATATTTTATCTTACAATATAGCTATATTTCATCAAATACACGCGAAAACGACTAGGCGGTTTCCGATCTTGTATCCTGGATGGCAACAAGGATATCTTCGATGGCAACAGCTGGTGCACGTGCGTTTCGACAACTGGCTTGTTTTCAAAACAAAACGTCTAAATAACCAACTAAAAGTCGTAAAATAATATACTCGTGTGCTACGAATGTAAAATAATCAATAATTAGTTCAATAAAGTTGACAAAATGTGGAGACAGGGCCCGAAAAGCTCAAAATAACCACCCAAAAATGTTTGGAAATCGAAAAAGGAACGAAGTTTACACATTGTTTACAGCGCGCACGAATACGGACTATTTTGACAATTTCTATTTCAGCGAAGTAGGGAATTCCCCGTAATTCAGTACGGTCTTGATCAAAAGCTACTGAACGCATTTTTATTCGATAAAATACAGAAGGGAAAATCAAATTAATTTTATCTTATGTTAAGGATATAAAACAGAATACTTACGAAAAGTCCGTGATTTATTGCATTTCCTCTAAATGGGTTATTTTATTTTTTTAGTGCGAGTCAGAACTATATTGTCGGAAGTGTCGGAAAGTTCAAAATTCACCAAAACTCTGAATGGACAGTCTTCTCCGGCAATGCATCTCCCTAACACTATCACTATCCAAGGAGATTGCACCATAAAATAATACAATTATCCTGTTAAAAGTGACAATTATGTCGAACATATGAAACGAAAATATCGTCGCCTCTTCATTGAATCGGATTCCAGCCAAAGTGAATTTGAATAGTGACGTGAATTTCTCAGAATTTGACTTATCACAACGTCGCGTGCTGAGAATTGTGTACGTTGTGTGTGTTGCGCGTAATAAAATAGTTCCTGTTTTAAATTGAGTTTTATTGCATTTTTATGGGACGAATTGTAAGATAAATTGGTTATCATCACCCTGTGTGTTTCCGAGATCCGTATTCAAGTCTCGCTGCCTTCTCTGGGCTGTCTATCGACTCGTCCTACGGACTCGTCGATAGACTGCCCAGAGAAGGCAGCTCGACTTGAATACGGATCTCAGAAACACACATGGTGGTGATAACCTATATTTATTTTAAATTAAATAAAAAAAAAACTCATTAAAATTTTGAAGAACCTATGACATTACATCTTTGGGAGGGAAGGGGAGGTACCTCTAGTCACTCCACTATATTTGGTTGAAATCAGGGGTTTGGGAGAAAGCAGGAACAGACAGATGTACCGAAATGTTCAGTAAATTACTTTAATATCCTTGTATTCTCACTACAGCAAGCCACCCATGTGCTCTGATGGACACATGTTTATAAAACAAGATAACAACTGCTATGCCATAGTGCTCTCTATCCCCAGAGAGTGTAATTCATGTCATTCATAATTTAAATGAGATTAATGGTGTTATCAATGAAGCACCCTTGTTGTTTACATTATCACTCAGTGGTCATTAAAATCAGATTAATTTCTTTTTCTCCAAGCTTGAATTAAGACTGCTTGGCATTTGTAGAATGAGGTTCCCAGAGGGTTAATTTAATTATGTTGCTCCACACAGCAGGCTAGCATCACCAAATACACCCTCTGAGGACCTCATTCTGCTTAGGCCTCATCTTCTGGGAAGTATCTAGAGTCTCAAATTAACATTTTTAGCTGCTTTTTTTCCTTCTGTTCAGATTCTATATCCCCTAATTTGCAGAAGATAAAATGCATAATTGAGGTGCCCAATGGGTGTGCATACATCGCCAACTTCAGCTGGAGAATTTCTATCTGTCCCTAGGTCTCCCATAGCAGTTGGGGATTAAGTAAAATTATGTTCCCAGATTGTGAATTTGGTGATGCTATCCCACCTATCAGAATAGCATCACTAGTTTCACTCTTTGGGGACTTCAGACACACTGAATTCAGGCTTGGCTGTTCCAATATTTTCTTAACAACCACTTATCTATGTGAACTCATTATACCTAATTATGAACAAACAATCGAGGTACATGTATATTGCTGTTGTTGGATTTAAACTGTCGGTCTGTCAGAGAGTCCTTCCATCCATTGGTCTGTCCATCCAATCCGTCAACAATCCATATGAAATCCTTACCTGTAGGCGACTCACGTTCAAATGGGAGGGATGCCAGGGCCGTAACTTTCTCCCTCCATAGTAATTCTAACAACTATTACTTCTCAAGAACCTTCAAGTCTATTTAGCTTATATTTGGTATGCAGGGTCCATGGGCGGCATGTTCAGATCTGTTCAAATGGGGTCATTTTTTGGAAAATCAATTAACTTCAACTCTTAAAAGCCACTGTTTAAAATTACTAGATGAATAGATCTCATACATGGGGATTCATGTTTGTTCAACTAGGGGCAGAGGTAAAAGTTATAGCTCCCCCACCCACACTACCTGTATCTATGTTGTATGCTACTGTTATAATAATATATAGATTCCTCTTGAAAATTTCATTTCTGATACAACATTAGTTGTAGATTAGATTTTCACACCAAAAATAAGACATCCTTAAACCACACTTAGACTCACTATATGAATAGTTCTCATAATTTGATTTTAATTTCCAACTAGTATGTTTTTAAACCAACAGTCCATATTTGCCGACTTCATGTTAATCTGTTGTAATGGGGCACAAATTTTGACTTTATGGGAGATGTCAGGCTGGAAATTCCCAAAAGTTTGAGAGCTTGAAGCACCCATTCCAGTTATAAAATTTCAACATAAGAGGGGTGTGCAAAATTAATTTTGTGAACTTAGGACTATGGAATGGTTAAGATTATCTTGTTTAAAAGGGGGTTGGAGATTTGACAGTAGTGTGCACTTTGAAATTTCAAGGTGAAGAGCCCGGCTCATCAGCAAATCCCGAGCTACATGTATATGTCCATGTTTAGAACTACTTGTCTTAACTTATTTTGACAAGTACTGACTGTGTTAGTCTTCAAAGTCCCTTTCTTCTCAGTCTTTACAGTAGGTGAGCGTCTCCACAGTCATTGACTGTCTTGTATAAATAGATTTTCGCCTCTCTATTGTAGTGTATCATAAAACAAACAAAAAACAACTTTGTAAAAGGGTTGCTTCATCATCCATTGGCACCGCGGTGTATTTGCTGTTCGGCCGCGGTGTCAGAGTTTGTAACTGCAGTTGAGCACCGCGGTCGAACGGCAAGTACACTGCGGCCGAACGGCAAGTTCACTGCGGCCGAACGGCAACTACCCTCGCGGCCAAATGACATGTACACCGTGGTTAGATTTCTGGTTTGTATCATCTTTTTTCAGTTTAATGAAAGTACACTGCGGCAACTACACCATGCCAAATGGCAAGTAAACCGTGGCCCAACTGTAGTTAGCCGGTGGAGCTGCGGTGTAGTTGCATTTCGGCCGCCGTGGCAACGCTTTGTTTTGTCCAGCAGGGTAAAAACAATGAGGATTAGCTATATAAACACCACCATCATACATACTAGTACAGTAATGTCCTAAATAATCGACTCCTTAACCACAGCAGGATTATGGGTAACTTTTCATGATTTAGTCGGAAATCTTTCCGATGAATGGTAACAAGCCATATTTCGACTAAATCATGAAAAGTTACCCATAATTCTGCTGTGGTTAAGGAGTCGATTATTTAGGGCATTACTGTACCTTACTTTGCCTTTCCACTTCGTATTGTGTTATTTCACTGTATTTGGCCGCATCTCTAGTAAAATTTTCTTTAT
Source organism: Siphonodentalium dalli (assembly GCA_032622095.1). NCBI lineage: Eukaryota > Metazoa > Mollusca > Scaphopoda > Gadilida > Siphonodentaliidae > Siphonodentalium > Siphonodentalium dalli. Next base: position 90,224,065 of record CP136063.1, on the reverse strand, counting down.
ATGGTTGTGGGCACAGGTCCCCAGAACAAATTGGTGTGGTCAATTTTTGTTTTGGGGACTTGTGGTTGTGGGTCCGTCACCAATTCCTTTGATAGTCATGCTTAACCTCCTGATTATTCCAGTGGCTGTCCAGTCTGGTATTGAATTGGTTTATGTTTTCAGCATTATGCAGCATATACACTGTACCACTTCGTTTGGTAGATTGTTCCAAGTAGTGACCACTCTTTGGCTGAATGTATATTTCCTCACATCATAGTTGCATCCTTCTTGGTAATTGTGGCCTCAGGATTTAAGATTCAGTGTTTTTAGCTCACCTGAGACGAAGTCTCCGGTGGAGCTATAGTCATCACTCCTCGTCCGTCGTCCGTCCGTCCATCCATCCGTCCGTCCTTCCGTCCATCCGTCAACAATTCTTTAAACATCTTCTTCCAATCCATAGGACCAAATGGGTTCATATTTGGTATGGATGTTCCCTAGGTGACTAACATTCAGATTTGTTCAAATGAGGTCACTAGCTCAAATAGTTGCGAAAGCAGGGCCATAACTCTATTCATCCATAGTAATTCTTAGAATGATTTCTTCTCAAGAACCATTGGGCCGATTTAGCTTATATTTGGTTTGAAGGGTCTTTGGGTGACTGGGGTTCAGATTTGTTCAAATGGGGTCACTGAGTCAAATAGGGGCGGAGCCAGGGACACAACTCTTTAAAAAAAATTTAAATTGAACTCCTTGTTCAATTTAACCAAAAACAAAACAAAACAGAAACAAAAACAAAACAAAACAACAAATGTTTGATTTGAAAAAAAAAAAATAAAAAAATATTTTTCAAATTCATTTTTTTTATTTTAATTGAGATTAATTTCCTGCTCAATTTGAAAAAAAAAATAACACCATTATAATATCCACCAGGGTGACTCAACCAAATTTGCTTTAAATCAGTCTAAAATCAAGAACATGCAAACAGCTAGTAGATACTCAGAGCTCTATGAGATACAGTACCAGGAAGCTGTCTGCAATCACAGATATACACCATATAGAAGTCACATTGCTTATAAAGTAATGAATGAAATGGCAGTGTTAACAAAATCTGATTGGAATGACAGCTAGTTTGATTAATACCCTAAAATGCTCTGCCTGTTTGTATATAAATGACCCATGGTTTATAATAACTCCCAAGGGCTTGTGAATGATGAATCTGACAGTTAGGCCAGTAAAACTAAATACCCGTTTCTCAGGCAATTACATATGCGAAACTCTGGATGAGAAAAAAGGAGGCATTTTTCTTATCTTACCTGCAATGAAGAATTGAAACATATTTTGTCAGGATGGTCCCTACATGTAGGTGGCTGGGATTCAGTTCTGTTCAAATGGGAGTCACATGGTAAAAAAAGTGGCATGATTAGGGACCTAACTCTTTCCATCCATAGTAATTCTTAAAACATCTTCTCAAGAATCATCTGGGCTATTTAGCTTATAATTGGTATGGAAGGTCCTTGGGTGACAGGGATACAGATTGTGAATGATGAATCTGACAGTTAGGCCAGTAAAACTAAATACCTGTTTCTCAGGCAATTACATATGGGAAACTGGATGAGAAAGAAGGAGGCATTTTTCTTAGCTTACCAGAAATGAAGAATTGAGACATATTTTGTCAGGATGGTCCCTAGGTGGCTGGGATTCAGTTCTGTTCAAATGGGGGTCACATGGTCAATAAAGTGACATAGTAAAGGACCTAAGTCTTTCCATCCATAGTAATTCTTAAAACATCTTCTCAAGAATCATCGGGGCTATTTAGCTTATAATTGGTATGGAAGGTCCTTGGGTGACAGGGATACAGATGTGTTAAAAACAAATAAGGGCGGAGCCAGGGACATAACTTGTCCATCCATGGTAATTCTTAAAATGTCAAGAACCATCAGGCCTATTCAGCTTATATTTGGTATGGGTGACAAGGATTCAGATTTGATTCAGAATTGGGTCAAATATGGTCAGGGCTACAGACATAATTCTTTCCCACATTAGTTGAACCATTTGGCATATTTAGCATACATTTTGGTATAGAGAGTCCTTGGGTGACTGGGATTCAGATTTGTTGAAATGGGTTCACCAGGTCAAATAGGGGTGCGACCAGGGACATAACCGTTCCCCCATAGTAATTCTTAAAATGGCCCCTCCTCAAGACCCATTAGTCCTATTTAGCTTATATGTAGTATGGAGGGTCCTTGTGGTACTTGTTTAAATGGGGTAACCTCGTCAAATAGGGGCCAAGCGAAGGACAGTTTTCCTCTTAATATGCTTCCTTCACAAGGACCATCAGGTCTATTTTACTGATATTTAGTATGAAGGGTTCTTTGGTGTCTGGGATTCAAATTTATTCAGATGGGGTCACCAGGTTAAATATGGTGGGACATAAATGTGTGTCTCTATAGTAATACTTAAAATGTCTTCTCAAGAGAGGTTGGACTATTTAGCTGACATATAGTATGGAGGATCCTTTAGTGACTGAGATTCAGATTTGTTAACATGAGGTCAACCTGGAAATGACGGGGCTATGGGGACTTAACATTTTTGTGTCTAATAAAATCATTAAAATACGAAATTCATTAAAACATCTCCCTTGGAACTACCTGACTGATTAATCTGAGATACATGTTTGGTGTTTTGGGTCCATGGATAATCTGGCTTCAAACATGTCTAAATGGTTTTTATTAAAAAGGTGCTTGTGAGATTGGAAATTTCCAACAATTGAGAAAGTTTGATATGTCGGTTGTGAAATTCCAACCTAAGACTTGGGAGTCTGGAGCCCGGTCAGAACGGTACTTGTTGAGCTGGAGGAGGGGGGGGGGGGGGGGGTGTATGTGATCAGTCGTGTACAGTTGGTAATTTCAGGGTAGATATTCACCGATCTACATACATGAAGCCTCTCTAGCCACATATCCTGTGTAGATCTAATTCTTTTAAAGTGATTATGAAAAGTTCTTACTGTTGTGGTCTCCATAGTCCCAGTCTTATCAATCTTTGCAGTCTGGTGAGCGACCCCACAGTCTTTGACTGTCTTGTTTGTTAGGGTATTTAATACTTCCAGATACTACATCATACTAGCCGTTGAATATTTTAAAGCATTCTATCAGATCCCCTTTGTGGCTTCTATATACATGTACAGCATTAAAGTTTCCTAACCTTATAACATCAAGTTAGAGCTTCCTGAAATTAATGGTATTTTTCAACTTTCGTGAGGAATTTAAAAGTGATTTGCCAAATGAAAATATATTAAATTTGCCAAGTGTGAATTATTTTTGCAATGGAAATGGCAGAGCGACACTGATTGTATGCTTGCTTATTACGAATTACATGCACCGGTAGCTTTGTACATGTACATGTAAGTGACTTTTGAAATGTACAATGTGTTTTGTTGCCGACTGTTTAATTTAATTATTTTATCTGCTGTTTCTTATTGAGAATAAATGTTGGAAATTGCTTTTAATTGTAGTTGAATCATCAGGCAAAGGATCCAATGATGACCTGCAGAGGGTTAATACAGAGCTGCAGGATATCCATCAGAAACTTAAAGATCTGAAAACGGGAGGTGGTGGTATCGATAGTGTAGCCCGCAATGTTACTGAGATCTCAGCTAAGGTTAGTAAAATTTAGTTTGACTACAGTGTAAAACATAGGATCCGCAGAGTGACATGCTCTACATACATTTACTGGCATTAATAGTGAAGTCTTCGTTAGCTAGTTCTTGTTGTAACAGCCATACTTTCAAAAATCCATTTTTGTTGTTTGCATACAATACCCTGTACATGTACTTGCCACAATTTTAGTAATACATGTACAATACCTGCAGCAATTTGATTAAATTTTACACAATATATTGGCAGCTGCTGAAATTTGTCTTGGCTAAAATTGGCTGACAGAATTTATTTTTTGCATTGGTATGGTCAGCACTAATTTACAGGGCTGCCAATAGGTATTAAGTTTAAGAAATGGCTGAAAACTGTCAGTGGTGTGAGATTGCCATACATGTAGCGGTAGCTGCTGAAAGTTGTTTAAACTGAACCGACCATCTACATAGTCCTCTCACAAGCATGCTACTTCGTGTGTGTATTATAGAGTCATTAATATATGTTATTAATTGGTTGTTTGCATATTGGCCGAGTTATGAGGCCGAGGTCTGTCGTATTGGCCTGAGGCCGCAGGCCGAAGGCTAATACGACGGACCGAGGCCTCATAACTCGGTCAATGTGGAAACAACCAATTAATAAGTATTTTATTAATTAGCAACAATGTAATAATTGTTTCACAGGATGAATATATTAACATAGATATACCATTGTGTGTTTTATTAAATTAACAATTATTCCAGCAATTTTTATTCTTGTGAACTTTGTGAAGAACAGCGATTTCACAGTACTTTCAGTTTCCACTGCATGGGAATGATATTGATACAGATACATGTAGTTCATCCACGTACATGTATATTTACTCCCAAAAACAGTGACTGTCCATAATTTATTCGAAATCAACTGCAATCTATCTTCCGTCGACCCAATATTCTTTTCCGATCGAGCTAATTGCATATGACGTCATTTACGTGTCCTTGACATATTGGCTGCGTTTTCTACTTATTGGCCGACTTTTTGTTACTTATTGGCTGCGTTTTCTACTTATTGGTCGACTTTTTGTTACTTATGACGCGGGCAGCGTTCTACTTATTGCGGCCGATAGCCTATAGCTAATTAATAAGATAATCTGACAGTTGCTGATGGTCCGTTATTGCTGCGATAGGTACCATCAAACGATGATTGTGCGTATACTTCTGATCCAACGAGGTTTGGTGGAGTTATAGGCCTTTTAGCTAAAACATTATGAATTTCAGGTGAAGGAACTCACAACAATGACAACAAATATGAAGGAGGGATTGCATTCAGCTGATGATATTAAAGATCTGCCAAATGTTGTGAATTCGCTGAAAAATGTAAGTATTATCACAAATTCGTCTACTTTAGTGGGTGGAATCTGTTAAAGTAACACAATGGATGAATCAGTTCTGTTAACCTTCTATGACTGAAATTTTTCGAAAACCATTTATTGATGCATTCTCTTATATATGCTAGTCTCCCACATGGAGCCTCACATATATAAGAGAATACATTGGCCTAACAATATATACCTTGACCATGTATGCCAGTGCATTCACTTAAAGATGTGAGGCTCCATGTGGGAGACTCACACATGTAAGAGAGTGAACTGGCTTACGGGATTTTTAAACCTTCCTTGACTGGAGCTTCCTGAAATTTTGCAAAATTCCTGTGCCAATGCATTCTGTTATATATGTGAGTCTCTCATACGGTGATTCGCATATATAAGAGAATACATTGGCCTAACAATATTTACATTGACCTTGTAAGCCAGTACATTCTCTTATATATGCAAGGCTTCCTATGAGAGACTCAGATATACAGTAATGCCCTAAGTAATCAACTCCTTAAACACAGCAGAATTATGGGTAACTTTTCAGGATTTAGTCGGAAATATGGCTTGTTGCCATTCATCGGAAAGCTTTCCCTGAGAGCTTTCCGATGAATGGCAACAAGCCATATTTCCGACTAAATCCTGAAAAGTTACCCATAATTCTGCTGTGTTTAAGGAGTCGATTACTTAGGGCATTACTGTACATGTATAAGAGAACGCACTGGCTTACATGATCTTTAATACTGCACCAGCTCAGCTCCCATCATGAAAGGGTTAATATTTGAAAGTTGTAGGAAAATAGTTACGCACCAGCCCAGCTCCCAACATTTGTTAACCTAAATTGTCTGTATATATCTCTCTGTGAAGGGAGGACAATAAAGATATATATATATAATATATTTGAAAGTTGTAGGAAAATAGCTATGGAACAAACGTTACATTCTCAGATGAGTTCTTAATTTGGACATATTATTTAATAAGTCGTAATCTATAAAGGAAACATTCATTGAATTGTAGTTGTAATATCTTTGCAAATTTTGTCAGGAAGAGACTTTCCTCATCGAATTCAATAAACAATTTGTAACTTCCAATCAAGTCTCCATATCCTTTTGATAATTTAGAACTGGAATCTCTTTCTACATGGTAATAGTATCCCATAAGGGAGTATGGGGAAAAACTAGTTTGGTTGCCTTTGAAATATTTTCAATAGCTCTGTTAAAAGTTATGTGGAATAGAGAATAGAGTGGCTATTTTCATGAATTTTGTTCTTATATATGAATTTTACGATGGGACTCAATTTGGCGAAATCATTGCCATTTGTATACCCCCATTTGTATCCCACATTAAAGGGACTCAAGGCCTTCGAAGTGGGTTTAAGCAAAATAAAATATTAGTCTGTAAAACAACTATCATCAACAAGTACATGAAAAAAATAGATTGACTTTGTTCTTGTTTTCATTATTAATAACTCTCCAATAATGAGATTTTGCATGTCAACACCATTCTTATGTTAACCCTTTGAGTGCCAGGGGCCGATCTCATCGGCCCTAAACCTATTGTCGACTCTCATATATAAGATAATGCATTGGCACAGGGTATATGGGTTGATACAAAAATCGACCTGGCACTCAAAGGGTTAACATTACTGTTACAGTGGAAATACCGATTAGAGTCCAATTAGTCTAATAGGATACCAAGTTTATCAAATCTTGATGGTAAACATTGGATAAGGTCAAAGCATTGAAAAATATTCTGAAAATCATATTTAGACTAAAATATTTTAATTTACTACATGATTAGCGATGTTTGTTGCCAAATCACTGTAACAGTTTTGTTTATACACATGCAAAAATGGTTTCATCATGCAAAATTTCTTTATTGGAGAACAATGAAAAATTAATTTAAGAAAAAGGTTTTTTTATTTATCCATGATCATTTTAGTGTTTGTTTTTACAAACTTGTGTATTTTTTTAACATTACCCACTACGGGTGTCTTGGGTCTCTTTAATAGAATAAATGAATAAATGTTTACAATAGTGCATAGTTTAGACGTTGTATTTTCAGAAATAGTACAATCAAAATGGTTGGGATTTTCTGTAATATTTGTTACATTCTTTCAGTTGGCAAAAGTCCCTGAGCACTCACAGTTTATACCACGATCGCCTATCTTACTATATAAATAAAGCCATCTGCTTAAATTTTACATTTAATCAACACCTGTTGATTAAACGTGCCTGCTGTTGATTAAACTTCGCAGAGTGGATCAAACTTTTTCCATACAATTTGAACGGAAAAGTGTTTATCCTTCGCATTGTAAAGATCGTGGCATAAACTTCTCAGAGTGGATTAAACTTTCTCCATACAAATTGAAATGAAAAGTGTTTATCCATCGCATTGTAAAGATTGTGGCATAAAAAAAATATACTCGTAGTGTTTCTGAATAGCTCAACTTTACTTTGTAAAGTTTGAGCTATTGCCATGGCTTGGTATCCGTCATCCGTGCGTGTGTGTGTGCGTGATTCGTCAACAATTTCCTTTAGCATGGGCTACAGGTTGTAACTTTGGTCGGATCATTATGAAATTTGTCATGGCTGTTGACATTGACATGTAGATGGGAATGAGTCATTTTGGGGGTCATTCGGCAAAAAAAACATGGCTGCCACCGGCCATCTTGGATTTCAAAATTCAATCCATTAGCACGGGCTACAGGTCATACTGTTCGTCTGATCATCATGAAATTTGTCATGGATGTTAATATTGACATGTAGATTGGAACGAGTCATTTTGGGGTCATTCGGGCAAAAAACATGGCCGCCAGCAGCCAATTTGGATTTTACTCTTTGCATGACTAAATCCTTTGGCACGGATACAGGTCTTACCTTTGGTCGGATCATTATGAAATTTGTCACAGCTGTTGACATGTGGATGGGAACGAGTCATTTTGGGGTCATTCGGCAAAAAAACATGGCTGCCAGTGCCATCTTGGATTTCCAAATTCAATCCATTAGCAGGGGCTACAGGTCGTACTGTTCGTCTGATCATCATGAAATTTGTCATGAATGTTAATGTTGACATGTAGATGGGAACGAGTCATTTTGGGGTCTTTCGGCCAAAAAACATGTCCGCCAGCAGCCATCTTGGATATTACTCTTTGCAGGACTAAATCCTTTGGCACGGGATACAGGTCTTAGCTTTGGTCGGATCATCATGAATTTTGTCATGGATGTTAACAATGACATGTAGATGGGAACGAGTCATTTTGGGGTCATTCGGCCAAAAACTATGGCAGCCAGCAGCCATCTTGTATTTTACTCTTTACATGACTAAATCCTTTGACACAGGCTACAGGTTGTATCTTTTGTCAGATCATCATGAAATTTGTGATGGATGTTAACAATGACATGTAAATGGAAACGAGTCTTTTTGGGGTCATTCAGCAAAAAAAACATGCATCTTGGATTTTATTGCTCTATGCATAACTAGGCCTTTCATCTTTCCACAATCCTAATCACTCCATTGACTGTAAAACATGAAATTATTCGCTTTCCAAGTTGAGCTGCAGTGTCATTGACACTGCTACAGTGTCATTGACACTTTCATAGTTGTTTTACAGCCTGTTATTAAATTTATGTTCTAGCTCATGGTGCCTTTAGAGACATATTATGTGCTTATTTCACTATTTCAAACTTATATTTCACCTTGTAAGCCAGTGCATTCAATACAGAAAATTGTAGTGCTATTTTTTATAAACAAAACACCTCCCTAATCCGAACAGAATGGCTGGACCGAAAGGTGTTCGGTTTGGAGAGGTTTTACTGCATATGTGAGGCTCCCACATATATAAGAGAATGCACTGGCACAGGATCTTTAATGCAGGGTTAATGGTCAGGGGTTATTGGCAGACATCTCATGCCGATTTTTCTCATTTCTTTATCTGTTTTCAGAGTGTTGCTAGTATTGGTAGTGATGTCGACGCCATTAAAGGATGGCACACTGAGATTGATGCTAAGATTCAAGATTTTCAGACCAAAGCAGACCAAATAGAGGAGCTGAGTCTCAAAGTGGAACATATACAGGTACCTCACAATCCTTAGATTAACCCTTTCAGTGCCAAGTCCGATTTTTGTATCAACCCATATTTCCTTGATCATTTTTCAAATTTATTGATTATAATAATGTGATACGTTGATGGAAAGAGCTCTATATCTCCTATTCCATATATTTTTGCCAGACTATTAATTTTATCCTTTCTCATTCACCAGGCGCAGCAGTCCTCCACAGTCTCTCCACACCAATCGCTGAAAGATGGGATGCAGTTACAGCAGCAGGTAATGCTGTGCAGATTATTGAGTCCAAAATTAAAAAAAAAATTGTTTCCCCTCTCCCTACCTACCCCCAAAAAACCCTCCCTACTCAAATATATTTAATTGGCTTCTCAGAGAATTTATTTTTATTTCGAAGCTTGAATATAAACACATGAATAGAATAATTGAAATATATTGAAACTTAGTTCTTTAATATAGCTCCAAATATTCAGGCAAGATCAGGTCTGAGTTTAGTGTGCCTGTCATTTGCAGAATGAGTTCCCCATAGGGTGAATTTAGTGACGCTATCCCACATAGTTGGCTAGCATCACTAAATTCACCCTCTGGGGACCTCATTCTGATTAGGCCTCATCTTCTCTGGAAAGTTGCTTTTTTATCAAATTTCTATAGAAACTTCTTCACATAGATTCTATTTCATTTTTAGTTTAGTTTCTCTATATCCCCAAATTGGCAGGCGACACATTGCATAATCGAGGTTCCCATTGGGTGTACATCACAATGTGCACCATTTGGGAACTTCAATCTGAGTCTGTCCCCCATAGCAGATGAGGCCATGCAGATTGAGGTCCCCAGATGGTGAATTTGGAGATGCTAGCCCGCTATGCGGGATAGCGTCACTAAATTCACCCTCTGGGGACCTCATTCTGCAAATTGCAGGCACATAAACTCAGGCTTGATTACAAGTAATCACCGGACTGGATCTATAGGTTAAATAACTGTTGAGATTAAAAAGGCAAGATCACTATTTTATGATATTTAGATGAAAAGATTAAATTTTTAATCTCAAATGTTATTATAATAATAACATTTGCATCATCCTACGCATCGAGCAATAAAGAGCATGTAACGATCAAACAATAAAGAATATGTAGAAGGATAAATGTTTAGATACCCAGCTGATTTTACAGGTAAATATGTTTGTTATGCATTGGCTTGGTCCCCATATCAAATACAGCATGGCCAAAAGTTAAACGTAGCTTGAAGTTTAAGTCATATTTGTCTCATTGCCGTATTGATGGCTTATATCTCTGCTATTTATTTATTTCAGTTTATGAATCTCAAGAATACTGTAGATGCAATGAGCAAGTCGGTCGAAGCAAATCTGACATCTGTAGCATCAGAAATAAAACATCATGAGGTAAGTAAGTGTAAGTAAGTAAGGGCCTACTTCATCACAATACCTAAAATAATTTGCTTCTAAGTTGTTTTGACATTCTCTGACCATCAACAGTCAGAAATATGGCTTGTTGGCTCTCAGTGAGATGAATGGCAACAAGCCATATTTACGACTAAATCCTGAAAAGTTACCCATAATTCTGCTGTGGTTAAGGAGTCGATTATTTAGGGCATTACTGTATTTAAATGGACTTGGCTCATTAGAACCCCAAGGGCTATCTCAAATAATACCTACGCTGAAGATTTCCAACAAATTTGTTGATATAGCACTGAAAATACATGTTTTGTTTCTTATATTTTTTTTATAAATTGAGATTGTTTTGTTTGTGCCGGTTTGAATATTCTTATCAGCAGTGACATAAAAATTATCCCTGTAGACCTTGGGGAAAAAATCTAGAGCTGTCTTCACTCTGAAATGTTTATAGCGCTTATATGATTATTAAAACAAAGAGAAAGCAGTATGTGAAGTTATAAAATAGTATAATGTTAAGATAATGCAATATACCTTTTCCAGGCAATCAATGTTATTCAATATCTGATTCCAGAGTTGCAATGAATTAAAATATCGCAATATTTGCTCAGGGTCTAATGTTCAATGTTATATTTTTTGCTGTCAACGCGTCTTTCTGGGACATATAAAGCTCATAGAATAGAAAGGTAACTCAGGTAATTATTGACATGACATATTTCGATACTGTGAAAAGTTCAAAAGCTAATATTATTAGGTGTATTTTGAAGTGCAAACACCATGTGGCTTTTATCATGGTTTGAGGTAATGTTTCAAAAAGACCTATTGAACCCTGCTTAGCTGGCTAGCATCACTAAATTCACCCCTCTGGGTACCTATTCTGCTTAGGCCTCATCTTCTTTGGAAAGTATCTTTATCATCAAATTAACAAGATTTTTCTTTAGAAACTTCTTTGTAAAATATCTCTTTCATTTTAGTTTAATTTCTCTATATCCCCAAATTGGAAGATGACACAATGCATAATCGAGGTGCCCAATGGGAGCTTAAATCTGTCTAGGTCTCTCATAGCAGATGAGGTACCCAGAGGATGAAATTGGTGAAGATAGTCTTTGCAAATCGTGACGTCACATCAGAACTAAACTATTCTATTTCACTTTTGGCTGGAAAATGAGATATTGGTATCTTTCGATTCGGTGTGGGATTTCCTGTCTGAAAATCACCAGATATCATGTCTGTCATATACCAAATTTGAATGAGAGGCTGTGTAAATCTGTTCCATCTCAAAAACTCACTTTTTTGACAGTGCTATATTGTCCTATCTCCACTGTGGACCAATGAATCTATTTATTTTGTACCAGTGGTTTTCAGTGCTAAAATGTTGTATATCTGACCTTCAATAGAAAGCAATGGAACCGGAACTTGGCTGTGCCAGCGAAGTGACTAGTCGGAAATAATGCTTTTTCTCTCCAATGTGTGAACATCTTATTTCTAGGATAATTATTTGGTTAAAATAACACAGAATATGGCATGATTTGTGCATGTTTATATGATTGCAAAAAACACAAAAACCGCTATAGCACTGAATAAAAACAGAAACTTGTTTAATAAAATCTTTTTTCCCAACTTATCGTGTTGAGATCCTCTATGTATCTGTCTTTATATTATTCAGGAGAGAATTAATGACCTGGAGAGTATGGGCAACAACATGCAGACATCAATAGAAAGATTGAGTATGTCGGGGTCAACAGGAACAGGAAGTGAACCTATAATGCCGACGACAAATACAGTCAGCGACGATGATCTCGAGAAGATGAAAAACGATCTCAAAAAGTTCACATTAGATCTTGTGAGTTTAAACAAATATGTATTCACATTAGATTTCTTTGAGGATTGGTGAGTTGTCATTTGAGTCACGCGCCTTATATCCTAACAAAGCATATTCCATGACTATAATATCACATCATAAATTTCATGGAACAAGTCTGACCGACTCTTAGTTCTGGTGCTTACGTGTTTTACAATAAGAATTAAGTAACATGTTTATGTGAAATCTGTTTGATACCTAATACTGGTGAAGTGATAGTCCTCAAATTCCTTAAATTGGTCCGAGGTTTCAGCATTAACTGTATGGTTATGAAGAGCATTCCACGCTGGTCAGATTCTATGGGTGATAAAGTTCTTTCTTAGGTCTCTGCTACTGTTGCGGTCATCAGATTTTGATCATGACATCTCATTGCTGTATAAGTCACAGCAGGGAATAGTGTATCATGGATGATATTATACTGTCCTCTTTTTGTTTTGTTCATCTATCAGGTCACCACGAAGTCTCCTGTATTTTAGGGACATATTAGTCTAGATTGAAGGGGTACTGTACACTAATGCGACCATTTATGGGTTTGGTTGAAGAAGTCAAATGATAATTAGTACCAAGGGAATCTGTGATATGAATTTGTTTTGGGCAGTTAACCAACTTTTTCGACTTAAAGTTTTTCACAACCCTCAAATCTGTATGTCAGTCTGTCCATATATGTGTGCGTCCGACTTACCCTTCCAGAGCATAGCTTGAGTATGTAAAATATCTCTTCCATAAGCTGGTATCCTTAATCACATTGGAACAACCCACCTCTAGTTATATTTATTAGTTCCCCCGGATACATAGTGTGGTAAATGTTGTATATTCTTCTAGTTTGTGTAATTAAATTATATGTATATTAATGATGAGATAGGAACTACAAGAAGAAACATATTTATAAAAAAACAAATTTTGTGAAGGCAGTGCAGATGGTTGGTGATATTGTACATTGACATTTCCACGATAGATAACTCAGCAAAACCTATGAAGATAATGCCTTTTGCTTCAGAATAAATTAAGGGGTTTCCACGCATGAGCTACGTCAGAAGGTGGAAAGTTTAGATGGACATACACAGAAAACTAATTAATTGTTAAGCTAGTACACCACATGAAGGAATCTATGTGATATGAAGACGTCATCAAGTATATTATACAACAATAAACATGTCAAAAAGATGACAGTGTTTTTCAGCAAATATACAAATTGAGTGGAAATGAATAACTGCTATAAAAAGTACATGATCTGAACAAGTAAAAGGCTCGAATGGAAATTTAATTGAGTTCAATACTGCTTCAAGAATCTCAACTTTATGTTAGGTGTGTGCTGAAAAATATAAGACTTGTTATTTCATTTTCAGATTAGCAATAATACCAGTGCACAGGACACGCTGTCTCCCACTATCTCAGCAAAAGTGGAAAATATGTCCGACTCCATATCGGAGCTGTGGCGGGATATAGATCAGGTGCGTCTTACATGTTATATTATCTCAGGTGGTTTGTGACAGGCTTCAGACCTAGAATAGCTATGCATTCAATATAGCCTGAAAGAAATAGCAGGGAAGAGAATTACTTCGAAAAATATGATGTTTGTGTCAGGCAGCCACAAACTGTGATTCAGAAGATAGCTTAGTAGAATCTCCAATTGCAAGACAGGGTGGAATTTCTTCGGTGACCATGATTCCAATAAACTCTGCACCGTAGGTAAACATCACATAATAATTATTTTTTTACTTGAACTTGAATTTTACAAATTTATGTTAGTTTACGACAACTAATTAAATACTGACAAACCTCTTCAATAGGACCAAAATCAACAAATATTATCAAACTATGAGAACAAAATTTAAGTTCAAACAAAACTGATGTTCTGTTCCCCATTATAAAAAAATATGACCTTGGTTGCTCTTTATGCCCTGCAAAGAACAAAGGTGGGTTTATGTTTTGCTAGAGAATTTCAAATTGGGAGAATTTTAGGGAGAAATGGACTGTTATCAGCGAGAAGTTCAATTTAATATATTTTCAACTATTTGTGATCAAAATTTATTATGCAATACCAGAGCCCATTTATAATACCATTATAATGGATAAGTACATTATAATCAATAAATACACTTCAAATCTGCTGCTTTAAATAATCATACTGGTATAGAGCGTTTGCATGTGACGTCACTAATCCCAGCATGCACTGCGGGTGCCATGTTGGAGGTAGCAACGAATATAAACAAACACACGTGTGTGCGGAGTTCACTATAATCAATCGTAACTCTTTCGTATATATCATGCCTCTCAATTGTTTTGTTAATGATTGTGCGCACATATAAAATTACAAACTAAAAAATCAAAATAGTATAGTCCCGATCGATTATATGTTATGAATATTAATTGCGCCGCGAGTAGGCCTACTTTTTATGTGAAGTGTTCGTTCGTTATATATGTACATGAATATGCTATAACACCATGGTGATATTGACTTCGAATTTCTGCTATTAAACTTTAAACATGCATATTTAGATAATTATACAAGTAGTTCCGTACAAATAGGGCCTACACAGGTCTATAGATGTCGCATAGAATGGATAGATGCCATGCTAACCTGTATAGGCTATGATCTTCTGCGAACGTTTAACTTAATCGAAGTTAATCCGTTTGAGAATCTAAAGCTTCCTCCACATGACTGCGACAATACACGCATGTAAATGGGAATCAACAAGTTTTCCAAGAGAATGACAAGAAATTTAACACATTGCACGTGATTCGCGCTGTTTACATGCAATATTCGTCGAACGAGTTCACTTTGTGCTATTGTTGCCACATGACAAGTAACTGGCTCCATCATCGGCGTTTTCCTTTCATGTACTTAATGATGGCCGAATAAGATGTGGAATTAAAAAAAAACGCTATTTAATAATCCTTTGCATCCGGTCGCAAAGTTGTTGACACCTTTAATGTGATTCAGCCAAGCTACGGGGAACAGTTATGTATATCATTGTATTTATTTTTGCCAACTTTAAAGTTGAAGCCCGAGGGTGTACTGTTCGACAAATGAGAGATTATAGATTAATTACGGTATGTACACCTCCGATCGGCTTCAAGTTATTTCATCAAGGTGTGAGCTATAAATTAGCACTGTTCCAATATTAGATAGCCTATTCTATATTGAAGTCATGTAATGGCATTTGTTACGCAATTTGATTCTCACGTAAGCAGCAATAATCTTTGTTGGTTATCGGAAATGGTCAAAAATCGCATATATGCCTAAATGCAACACCGGTGAGCTCATTTGTTTCGATAATACATGGACTACATTACCATTCATTGAAAATTAATTAGGTAAGCCTTAGTAATTTTATTTCAAAACATAACTGTGATTAACACGAATGTAATGGTGTATGTATGGATCTGTAACGTTTGGCGACAGTTCCGAGTCTAATATCGCACCCTATAGTAAGTTTATCTAACATTTTGATGTATTCTTTGAGAACTGTTGTTATTGATTATTAATAGCGTTGGCAAATATTGCAACTAATTCCGTCGAAGCCATAACGAGAGGTTTTAAAAGTAGCTTTCTTAATTAATCGTATTAACTCAGTGCTTTCTTATCCATGGATGTCTATACCTCCAACATGGTGGCGCGTCCCATATCCAATCACGTAATTGCAAACGCTCTATAGAAGAGAGAAGTCACTTCTCCCTAGGACAAAAATCAGGGGGCACATTTTAGTGGCACATTATAGGGAGAACATCACCTAAGTCACCCTCTATTCTGGTCCCTGCAGGACTGTCATACCTCTAGTTTCGCGTTTTGAGTTGCTGACATTTGGTGTGGTGTCAATCCTGAGTTTAGTGTGTCTGACACAATGAGGTCCCCAGAAGGTGAATTTAGTGATGCTATCATGCATAGTGGGCTAGTATCACAACATTCACCCTCTGGAGACCTCGTTCTGCTTAGGCCTCAACTGCTGTGGGAGACCTAAGATCATATTGTAAGTTCCCCAGTTCTAGTTGGTGATGTTCACTCATTAGTCACCTTGATTATGCAATTATCTTCTGCAAATTAGGGGATAAGAAACTTACTAGAAGGGAAAAAGTAACTAAAAACAATGTTAATTTGAGACTATAAATATTTCCCAGAAAATAAGGGCCAAATCAGAATGAGGTCCCCAGAGGGTGAATATGGTGATGCTAACCCACTGTGCAGGGTAGCATCACTAAATTCACCCTCTGGGGACCTCATTCTGCAAATGATAGACATAGTGAACTCAGACTTGCATGTGGTGTGGTGTCCATTTTTCAGATGAATGCTGAGATGAAAAACCTATCTGTGATAACACCGGCCGATTCCAATTACGTTACCATGGCAGCATTCCAGAATCTGTCCAGTCATTACCACCAGGATATCAAGGTTTGTTAAGCCTTTCTATACTAAATACTCATTGATGACTATAGGTCGTTTGTTGTCCCTCGACATTCCGTTGGATGACTATAGTAATGACCCTCGTTCGTCCGTCCGTCGCATCTATGCTATTACTTATAGTTATACTTGTTTTAGGGGGTAGCAGGAAGACAGCCCGATAGGGCTAGGCTACCCCCGACAATACACTGCTTTACTTTATTATGTATTACTGCCACTGTATCATTCGTGTGTATTGTAAATAAACTATCCTATCCTATCCTATCCGTCCATGTGTCTGTCTGTCCGGAACTTTGTCTGAGCATGTATTCTGTCATTTTCTGGTCAATTATTTTTAAACTTGGCACATATATCAACCAGCATGGCAACCTGCACACCTGCGATTTTGAGTTGAATCTGAATCATTTTGGCGGAGTTTTCTGATTTATGGTATTGTAACATAGATCTTAAAAACAGTCAATTAACATGACCCTGCATTATAATAACACGCCCACAGCATGCAAGCCTATAAGACGATGAATGTGTTATCAACTGATACGGACGACTGATCACCCAAAAAACGTGACATGAGAGTTTTGCTTGTGTATAACCCCAGGATACATATGTGTATAATACACAAGCTTCATACATCTCGCTGCAACTGTTTCATATTGAACATCAGAATGCCAAATGTAAACTGATTTCTCTTCTTCTGCAGCTTCTAAATGGTAGCTTTATGGAAGTGAATACAAACATTGATAAACTACAGAATAATCTCAGTTCCACTAAGAAGAGTGTCATGGATTTAGCAACAAAAGTCGAAGGTTTATCTCGAACTTCACCTGATGACAAGACACCAGGTATGTGGAGATATTAACAAATTATGTCACATAGAACGTCATACTTAGTATGCCCCCCGACTCAAGAAGCAATTTTGGAGCATACAGTCGAGGGCTCCGTCTAGCTGTCCATACAAACATATCGCCTTGTAACTCAGGTGTGGATCATTGGGTATGGTTGTTCTTTGACATGGTGAAAGTGGGTTTAATTTTACCTCAACTTTACTTGGAAATTTGAGCTATTGCCATGGCTTGGTATTCTTCGTCTGTGTGTGCGGGCTACATGTCGTACCTTTGGTCGGATCATAATGAAATGTGTCATTACTTGACAAAGTCAAGTTTGAGCTATTGCCAAGGGTTGGGGTCTGTCATCCATGAATGTGTGCATCTGTCTACAATTTCCGTGGCGCACCCTACAGGCCAGATCCCTCATCTGACCATCACAAAACTTTATATGAATCCTCCAGTGACCTCTGGATGGGAGTTTACCATTTTATTGAAATTCAACAAAAAAACATGGCCACCAGCAGCCATTTTGTATTTCAAATTTGAATCCATCGGCACACCCTACAGCTCTCATTTATTGGATAAATATTTTGAAAATTTACAAGCATGTTTAGGGTCACCTCTAGATGGGAGCTAACAAATTTGAATGACTTTAGATGAAAAACATGGCCACCAGCAGCCATCTTGGGTTTTACTCTTTGCAAGACTAAATCCTTCTGCATGGCCTACAGGCCACATTCCTCATCTGATCATCACTAAACTTCATATGGATCTTCAGGGTGACATCTAGGTGGGAGCCATTGATTTTTCCTAAATTTGTTAAAATTTCACATTTGAAAGCTATAGGGCACACGCTCCAATCGACATTTATTGTAGATTTTTTTTTAATGAAAACAATTCCTTCAAGCAATGAAGGCATTGGTTGTAGGTTATAATTTAGAAATAAAAATTATGAAAATCCTCAAGAATATACTAATAGTAAAGTATAATGATAGTATAATGCGATGTTATCCACAAAATACACTTTTGGTTTGTATCTCATCAGATAGTCAGAAAGGTAACTGTTGAATTCCACTAATATTGAAAAACAACCACGTGTTCGCACGATAACAATTTATTTAAAGCTCAGTCAAGCTGGTTCCGGTCGAGAAAAATGGGAGCAAACTGCACAACAGATTTCAAATAAGGCAAAGCTAGGTAGCAATGAAAATATATAATAAACAGAAGGAAATGGTGATATAATGATAAACAAGCTATCTGTTCTGCGTAATGCTATTGAGATAACATACTATTGCATCATCTTATTTAGAACATGCACATACAATTTACGGTGATTTGCAATAAAACCGTAGTAAATCCTTATTTGCCTGACTAAATCCTTTGGCACACCCTACAGATCACATCCATCATCCATTTGTCACCAAACTTCATATGTATCTTCTGTGTGACCACCAGATGGGAGCTATAAAAAAATTCCGAATTTAGTTGAAAAACATGGCGGCCAGTGGCTATCTTGGATTTTACCTCTTTGCATCACTAAATCCTTGCATCACTAAATCCTTCACCATCACCTACAGGTCGCATCCCTCATCTGGTTGTCACTAAATGCTTTATATGGATTTTCGGAGGACCTCTAGATGGAAGCCATCAAATTTACACCAAATTGTGTTAAAAAACATGGCCGCTAGTGGCCATCTTGGATTTCACATTTAATTCCATCAGCTCACCCTGGAACTGACATTTACTGGAGAAATGTTTTTTTTAAATTCACAGGCTTTTTCATGATCACTTCTAGATGTGAGCTATCAAATTTGAACGGTATTCAGTCAAAAACATGGCTGCTGGCAAGCATCTTTGATTTTACTCTTTGCATCACTAAATAATACGGCATGCCCTACTACCAAAATTTTTCAACCAATTGATCTCATCCTTCATATGGCTATATGGTTGACCTCTGTTATTACTTAAATATTTAAACCTTCTCCATTCCTCATTGCTCCATTGACTGTAATGTTTGATATTATCCCCTCTCCATGTTGAGCTACAGTTTCATTCACACTTACATTGATGAAATAAATCACATGGAATCAACTTGCCTGTTTATGGACATCTGTACAGGAAATAATGGCCATGTGCAACTGAAATTTAACTTAGAGCTACAGTAAAGCCCTAGTTAATCGACTCCTTAACCACAGCAGAATTATGGGTAACTTTTCAGGATTTAGTCGGAAATATGGCTTGTTGCCATTCATCGGAAAGCTCTCAGTGAGAGCTTTCCGATGAATGGCAACAAGTCATATTAATATGCCATTCATAATACTGCTGTGGTTAAGGAGTCGATTATTTAGGGCATTACTGTATAGCCGATGCAGCGGTGGAATGCTTAGTTGGTGTGTGCCCAAGAAATAAAAAATTAATTAAAAATCGCTTGCACACACTTCTCAAAATATTTTGGCATGAGTAACTGAAAATTTACTTTGTATGGCCTAATAAAAAAATATTTCACACTGAATATTTTAGCAAAAAATGTAGAACAAAATACAGAAGAAACAGATACACAGACACCTAGTACGGCACCAGCATCCACATCCTCCACTGTTCCTTCAACTACAACTGACGATTTTGAGTTTCCTTGATGTTACATCTATATACCAAGGTTAGTATATAGAGCACTCCACTTAAAATAGCTTATGTGTAAATGTTTTAAAACCTCACCAGTGTCTCATGAATTGGGTTGTGTCAACATATGATTTGACAATAGTTGACTGGTCTCTGTAACTCAAATAAACATGATCTGATTTTTTCTCCCCAATGTTTGTTAGTGACATCAAATATTGTTGATGAGTTGAACTGAAACATCTGGGCCAGATTTTTTTCAAAAGATACTTCTCTTTGGACTTTTCATGTTTGAATTTGTTTTTTGAGTTCACAATGTGATCACGAAAACTAAAATGTAATCTGATTTTGAAAACTCAGCTTATATTTAACCAAAATCAGAAATAAATAACTCTTTTCAGCAAATGTTAGTTATACTTCATTATATAGAATGAAGTATAACTAACATTGCGAATATAAATAATTATTTAAATGTTTGCCCTGAAAGAGGATTCTAGCGACCTTACTGGACATTTAGATATTTTCTTCCATTTTCTAATGGTATTTCCACCTAAAAGATTGATGGAATATTCTCAATGTTCAAAGCCTACAAACTGAAACTATAAGTTCCGATTGAAAGATCGCAAAGTCCTTTTAAGATTTCTTCTTGGAAACCATTAAAGGCTTCATGACATCACGACATACATCATGACATCACTCCAGAAGGACTGCATCAATGGCCAGACAGCTGTGACTTACATTTACATTTATATTACATTTGGCAACATTTACGTTATGTAGTATCATTTACATACCGGTATATGATTTTCTTATGTCCTGTTACGGTTTATCATCAAATCCTTCTAAGGATAAAAATTCCCATGAAACTTAACATGCGGCTGCAAATTACATTTTTGTATGATCATATTATTTTTTGCACATTTACCCACTGTGTAGAGTTACTTCTGATTCTTCCACATATTGTACATCATTTGATTCAAATGTTTCAAATGATTTGAATATCTTATTTCAGGATCAACATGAAGTCTGCACAGGATGTACATGTATAGTGCCCACTGAAGTGATTTCTTCTGTCTTCATCGGTTTATTATCTCACAACGTTGGGTACCTGATTGTGTGTTAGTTTAACACTGGCGCTGGTACAGTAATGCACTAAGTAATCGACTCCTTAACCACAGCAGAATTATGGGTAACTTTTCGGAAATCTGGCTTGTTGCCATTCATCGGAAAGCTCTCCCCGAGAGCTTTCCGATGAATGGCAACAAGCCATATTTCCGACTAAATCCTGCAAAGTTACCCATAATTCTGCTGTGGTTAAGGAGTCGATTACTTAGAGCATTACTGTACTTATGCCTATGTCTGGGTTAATGCTACATATATTGTTCAAATCTAAATTTGAATGTGGCATGCTTTTTGCCTCTTGTCTTGCTTCTGGGATCAAAAGAGACCTATAAATAAATACAGTACTTATATATGAACAATACTTTGGAATTACCAAAGTGATAAAAAGTTCCATGCATGGGTCCCAAGCATTGTAATTTGTAGATAATGAAGTAAGGCGGAAGTATGTTTCGTATTACTCTATCCTGCCCAAGCCTGAGCTTAGTGTGCCTGTCATTTGGAGAATGAGGTCCCCAGAGGGTGAATTTAGTAGACATAGACTCAGTTTAAAGTTATCAAATGGTGAATATTGTGATGTACACCCATTGGAAACTTTGATTATGCAATGTGTCATCTGCCAATTTGGAGATATAGAGAAACTAAACTAAACAAAAAATAGAATCTATATGAAGAATTTTGATAATAAAGAAGAAACTTTCCAGAAAAAAATGAGGCCTAAGCAATGAAGTCCCCAGAGGGTGAATTTAGTTATGCTAGCCCGCTATGCGGTATAGAGTCACTAAATTTACCCTCTGGGGACCTCATTCTGCAAATGACAGGCACACTGAACTCAGGCTTGCATGGGTCCAGTGTTCGCGCTGTCGGTAGCCAAATTAGCCAATGGCTAATCTTTTTCGAATTTGGCTAATAAAAATTTCATTTGGCTAAACGTTTGACCCCAAATGGAGACTGAAAACATAAATTTTTGGCAAGTGGGTTTTCAATTCTGTGATGTGAATGATCTAGTACCAAAACATCGTAAGTGGGATTATATCGCCGACTGTACAAAGGGAAACCCGATCGCGGACAGTACAAAGGGAAACCCGGCACTCTGCACGAAACAGCAAAAGGTCATTATTTGACATTTAATCCGCTAATCCCCCATTTTAATCCCTGTCTGGTCACTCACAGGGCTCCTGCACAATGCATGTTTGTGATGACATTGTATTTATGACGGTCAAGGTTTATGAGCACCAAGTGTAAGACAATAGCTTAATCAGCCAAATGTGAATCACGACAGATATTTTGTGGCTATTTGTTGTCAATACCGATACATTCAAAATAATATGCTTGCTTTTATGACAGATTGTAATTTGATAATGGCGTAACAATATTAAGTTATTAGTTTACAGAAGTCACTTAGATATTTTCGCAAGGATAATTAATATTTAATGATTTAAAAAAAAGATATTGATATAATAAAAAAAAAATAATGAAATTAAGAAGGACGATCCCATGTTACCCCCCCCCCCCCCCCCCCCCCCCCCCCTTCCCCACTCACTCTTTCACATAAAGATTAATAAATTTTTATTAAACGATATATATAAAAATATTTTTAGTTCGTCAAAATTAGTTAAATTATTGTGTATTTTACCGGTGTCTGTTAGATTTGACGTTTTAGTCATTAATTGTGAACCGACCAGAAAACGATGATTTAATTTGGCCATAGTTTTTTTTTAATTTGGCCAAAAATCATTTGGCTAAATTTTTTTTCATTTGGCTAATGAAATTTTCATTTGGCTAAAGTTTTTTTCGGTCCAGCGCGAACACTGCATGGGTCCCACTCATTGTAGATAATGAAGCAAGGCTGAAGTATGTTTCATATGATATTAACCCTCTCCTGCCTATAGGGTAAATTCAGAGTGAGGCAATAGGCCATTGCGAT
The DNA here is from genome assembly GCA_032622095.1 of Siphonodentalium dalli. Taxonomy (NCBI): domain Eukaryota; kingdom Metazoa; phylum Mollusca; class Scaphopoda; order Gadilida; family Siphonodentaliidae; genus Siphonodentalium; species Siphonodentalium dalli. The sequence continues at coordinate 90,200,873 of CP136063.1, read as the reverse complement.
CCTGTTCTTGTTATATAAAAGAATGCATTGGCACATTGATTTCGCAAAATTTCAGGAAGCTCCAGTCATGGAAGGGTTAAAGTTACAAATCATGGTTGACAATGTTAAAATTGCTAATGTTGCTTGAGAACACGGGGGTTTTATTTTTCAATGGCCCAATGATCCCACCAAATATGGTGGCTCTATATCTGTCGGGTAATGTTAATCCTGCTGATCCCACCAAAAATGGTGCCTGTATATCTGTAATGCCCTAAATAATCGACTCCTTAACCACAGCAGAATTATGGGTAACTTTTCACGATTTAGTCGGAAATATGGCTTGTTGCCATTCATCAGTGAGAACTTTCCGATGAATGGCAACAAGTGATATTTCGGACTAAATCATGAAAAGTTACCCATAATTATGCTGTGGTTAAGGAGTCGATTATTTAGGGCATTACTGTATCTGTTGGGTAATAATATTAATCCTGATGATTCTTACACCAGAAAAGATGTAAGCCTGGAAATAACTCAGTTGGTTTGTGCCAGTCAATAACCCTTTCTATACTAAATGAATTATCCCATTCAGTTATAAAAGTATATATTGGAACGGTCCGTTATTCATTTGGAGAGGTGTTCATGTAATAAATAAAAGTAGGCAAAATACATACAAAAAGATAATACAAGAGCAGAATGATTCATATTCATTTGGTGGGAAATGTTCAGATAATAAGTTCAACAATGGTCATTTGTTGAGCATATCATATGAACATTTCCTAAGGGATAACTACTCATCGATGATTATTTAGTAAGAAAGGGTTAATAATTTTGTGCCTGTCATAATTTTTCACAACAGTTTAGTGTATGCTATGTGTTACAGGACAATTGCAGAATTTAATAAAAAAAAAATATTAGTGTTGAAATTGGAAAAAAACTTGCAAAAAATGTAGTTCTCTAATTTGTTTCAAACCAACTTCTAGCTAATGAACTACTATATCTAATTATTTCCTTGAATGTGCAAAATGTGACTTCTATAATTAAAAGGAGTGCTAGTAATCACTAAAAAAATACATCACTTAAAATAAAAAATTCTTCCTGCACGAATTGAAATTGAAATGAAAACTTGAAAAACATGGCACATGCTTTTGTTATAACTCGTTACTGCACTCCCCAGTGGTATTGGCTGCTTCTATCAGGGTTTGTACACATTTTTCAACGTAAAATTCCAGTATTTTTTTATGACTAACAGACCAAATTTCCAGCATAGTTCCATTTAAACTATTACTAATATTTTATAGACTGGTCAAAAATTGTAAATTTTTAGAATTACATATATCAACACTGGTCATAATTGTAGGCACAAGTAAACATGCACCAGTCAATTGGGCTTTTCGGCTGGTCATTGACCGTGACCGGACAGTTATTTCCAGGCTTAAAAAGGTGTCTATATCAGGTTATAATTAATACTTGTCATATTAAATTGAAGTCTGTGATATTATGTTTATGTATGATTGATGCCCTCTTTGTTGTTGCTTTGTGTGAGTGGTGATTTCCCCCTCATTATTCACAATTCTGTAATGTAGGCTAAATTGTGGTAAGGCATTATAACAATACAGGGTTTCCGCTAGAGGTACAGCTGGTGCCTTTCTACCAGCCTATACAGTAATGCCCTAACTAATCGGCTCCATAACCACAGCAGAATTATGGGTAATTTTTCAGGATTTAGTCGAAATATGGCTTGTTGCCATTCATCGGAAAGCTCTTGCTGAGAGCTTTCCGATGAATGGCAACAAGCCATATTTCCGACTAAATCCTGAAAAAATTACCCATAATTCTGCTGTGGTTATGGAGTCGATTAATTAGGGCATTACTGTATTTCCCCAGTCTCTATGAAAAGCTGAGGAAAATCCTATATCGGAAATACGTCTCCAGAAGTGTCCATAATATTTCATTTCTATGATGACACTGCATTCCCAAAATGACACAATAAACCGTTTCCAAATATGGAGTGCATTGCTGGAGAAGTAAATGTTTGTGAGAATCGTAGTTTTTATAAATAGTTATATATACAACTAGATGTGAAAGAATAATCAGCCATAAATATCGTTCTCTAATAAAAAAAACTCAGATTATGTCTTCTATATTGTGATGAGTAAAATGAATGTATTCAGTTTTCCAACAATAGTTGAGTTTGACAATGCCTGGGAAAATTGTCAACAGGTCATTGACCTATGATGTGATCTGCTATGCCATAAACCAATGAAATCACGTGCAGTCTGCACCACTCTCCAATGAAACAGAACCTAATTTTAATAGAGACTTCTGGAGACATAATTCATATATTGAATTTTCATCGGCTTTTCAAAGAGACTGATATTTCCCCTGAGACACTTTCCTTTGCCCGATTCACAGACTAATGCCTAAAACACATGTGTATCTCCTGCTACGTAACACCAACCAGTCCTCGACACAAGGTAATAAGCAATGTCGTGGGAAATGCCATAGAAAAATGTGGAATCTAACATGCCACAGCTTAAAATTTGCCGAGGGAGAGTTTTCCTAATTTTGAGGGCTGCACCAACAGAGAATGATGAACAAAGATCATTTTAAATCTCAGCTGATAACCAGTGAACTATTTTACAGAAAATTAATTTTCTTTGAGGGTAGACACATGACAATTATTGCCTCGTTTATATGTCGCGATTATGTTGTCAAATAACACATGCTCGTATACTGATTCTACTGATTTTAGCCAGTGAAGGTTGATCTGACAGGAAAATTTAATGGTATAAAAATGTTTTCATGAATTAGGTGAAGTTGACACAGAAATAAAATGCACATTAAAAGAGTTCCCTTTTCCATTGTTCGTGATAGAACGAAAAATTGTCAGGACATTTATTTTACTCGCAGATTTAAATTAACATTTTTGCTGCTAAAATTTTAACTAAAATATAAATTTTATGCAAAATGAAAACACCATTAAATTACATAATCTATTGGGTTGTTAAAAATAAAACTCAATTACAATTCCTTGATTTTATCCATGTTATATTACTGTATACATTTGGGCTTAAATAATAGGCTGATTACTAATACTAGATATTCACAGTTGGTTGCATGGACTAAGATTCTCGCCCAGCGTCAATAGCGGAAACCCTGAAAAATAATACTGGAAGCCACACCAAACATGAGCCACTAGTTAAACATCAGACCATAGTGCTGAGGTACATCTCGCCTCTAATTTTTTCAATATATAATAATTCTTCAATCACTGAATTCTTATCACCAAGATAATTGTCTCTGACCATGTTATATCCAGGGTTCAAGCGGGATCGAAAAATTATTTTGGCAAATTTTTTTGCCATTTCTGAGTTTGTTTGACAGACCATTTTTCAAAAATCGAAAATATGGGATAAATTCAGAAAACTGAAACCAAAATTTAAAATATATAACACACGAACGAAAATAACTCATAAATTTTGAGTTGAACAAAATGGATTGAGATGAATAATGAAGACGTCCACTGATGTGAACCTCGAAAAACTGAAACAAGTCTAGCCGGTAACCAAGCCTGAATTTAGTGTGCCTGTCATTTGCAGAATGAGGTCCCCGGAGGTGACGCTATCCTGCATAGCATCACTAAATTCACCCTCTGGGGACCTCATTATGCTTAGGCCTCATCTTCTGTGGAAAGTTTCTTTATTATCAAATTTCTATAGAAACTTCTTCACAAAGATTTTTTTTTTTTTTAGTTTAGTTTCTCTATATCCCCAAATATGATGACAGATTGCATAATCTAGGTTCTCAATGGGTGTACATCACAATATTCACCATTTGGGAAATTCAATCTTGAGTCTATGTCTCCATTGCCGATGAGGCCTAATCAGAATGAGGTCCCCAGAGGGTGAATTTAGTGATGCTAGCCCAATGCTGGTTAGCGTCACTAAATTCACCCTCAGGGGGACCTCATTCTGCAAATGACAGGCACACTAAACTCAGTCTAGCCGGTAATTGATATCAACATAAATGGGCATTGATTTGCCTACATTGTCTTATTTTAAACCACACAGCATAACAAGTATTGTCACTTGATTAAAGGTTCTTAATCAGATTTGATGGTCCCCATATCATCGGATTCCAACATCAAAAACATTTTTTTAAATGTCGCTTCAGTTATCAGAATCGATTAATTGCCAAAAAGTAATGCTAACCCCAGTCAACTATAGTATAAAATTGGCCAAAACATGTTATTTATCAACATTTTTTTCAACAAAATTGGATTGTCAAATATCTGACACCCAAAGCTACTTGATTTTAGAGTTATCCATCTTCATCCGCAATTTGGTCCAAGACCTTCAGCTTGAAGAATATTTGCCAGGCCGCCAAAAATTACATATCTCGGGGAAATAACAAATTTCAAAAATCAATATCTGATGACTTAGAGCTTTGTTGGGTTGGTTACTCGACTTGAATCAAATATCTTTTACCCCCGAAGCCAAAGAAATAGTAATTTGGGAGCGTTAATTCGGATTATACATCTTTAAGGCTTTCGTGGAGATCTGATGATAATTAGAGAGGTGATTGTCTGCAGACTCAAAACTTTTTGGCCAGATGAAATTTTCATTTGCCATTTTCGGAAAAAAATTGGCCATAAGCCAAGTTTGCCACTGACAGCATGAACCATGTATCAGAGGATGTTTGATTAGTCATGAACATGTTACTGCCAAGGTCACATTTATGCTGCAATCTGCTACTGCCTGTAATATTACTGTAAAGTCTGTTCCATATAATCCTATAATTTATTTTGTATATTCAGTACAGTAATGCCCTAAATAATCGACTCCTTAACCACAGCAGAATTATGGTTAATTTTTCAGGATTTAGTCGGAAATATGGCTTGTTGCCATTCATCGGAAAGCTCTCATTGAGTCGATTATTTAGGGCATTACTGTATATTCATCATTTGTTCACTCCACCTCATTAATGATAAAACTGACTTACAATTCTGATTTTATTGGAAGTGTTGTTCGAGAAGAGAGACCAAGGACCAGCCTGGAGGATGACTTGGGAGATATCGTCTCCCTAAATTGTGCTGCTTCTCCCTATTTTTGTCCAAGGGAGAAGTGAGTTCTCTCTCATAAACCGCTATGCATATGTCCCAAAACAGCATACATAAAGTATATTTACTTATTATAATGGTGTACTTACTCATTATAATATTTTAATAAATGGGCTCTTTCATGACAATACTTATTGGATCACAGAAGGGTGGTAAATTGAACTTCAGACATCACACTTCTCCCTGATAATCAAATAGGGAGAAGTGACTTCTTTCAATTTGAAACTTCTAAGCTGGTCTCTGAGAGAGGCCCTATCTTTATCTTGAATAATCTTGCCATCGACCCACTCTACATTAAACCTTTCATGATGGGAGTTGCGCTGGTGCAGCATTAAAGATCCTGTGCAGTGCATTATCTTATATATGCGAGTCTCCCATAGGGAGCCTTGGATATATAAGAGAATACACTGGCTTTCAAAGTCAAGGTAAATATTGTTAGGCCAATACATTCTGTTATGAATGTGAGGCTCCCTGTGGGAGACTCACATATATAAGAGAATGCACTGGCTTACAAAGTAAAGGTAAATATTGTTAGGCCAATACATTCTGTTATGAATGTGAGGCTCCCTGTGGGAGACTCGCATATATAAGAGAATGCACTGGCTTACAAAGTCAAGGTAAATATTGTTAGGCCAATACATTCTGTTATGAATGTGAGGCTCCCTGTGGGAGACTCGCATATATAAGAGAATGCACTGGCTTACAAAGTCAAGGTAAATATTGTTAGGCCAATACATTCTGTTATGAATGTGAGGCTCCCTGTGGGAGACTCACATATATAAGAGAATGCACTGGCTTACAAAGTCAAGGTAAATATTGTTAGGCCAATACATTCTGTTATGAATGTGAGGCTTCCTGTGGGAGACTCACATATATAAGAGAATGCACTGGCTTACAAAGTCGAGGTAAATATTGTTAGGCCAATACATTCTGTTATGAATGTGAGGCTCCCTGTGGAAAGACTCACATATATACGGTAAGAAAATCCACTGGCTTACAAAGTCAAGGTAAATATTGTTAGGCCAATACATTCTGTTATGAATGTGAGGCTACATATAAGAGAATGCATTGGCACAGGGTTTTCGCAAAATTTCAGGAAGAATTAAGAACTTCGCTCTAATCATGGAACCAATAGATTTATTAATCCTGGGAAATCGAGTAACTACCTGTCAGTCTCCAGTAATTTATAACCCTTTCTATACTAAATGGTTTCTCCCATTGAGTTATTATCTCAAAGGAAACGTATTGCAGAAGCGACTGACAAATGTGGTACGAATATGGTCTATGACATGTGTTGTTTCATGAGACATGAAGAGGACTATTTAAATGGGTAAATTGCTTCCTGCATATTATTCGGATCAACACTTCGCAGACTTTCTCCCTTTGTTCATATTTATAAAATGTTGAAACTATTTTGTTCTGGTTTTTAAATAGAACTTTTGAATACATGAATACTAAGAACATTTATTCAAGGGATTTTTACCTGATGTTAAATTACTACTGTAAATTCACTCTTAAAGGGGTACTGTACGCCATTTTCATTAAATTTCCGGTGACAACAACGATCTAATATCGATAATATATAGAAACATAAGTAATTTGAGTCGAAGATGTATTCTGTAAACGCTCAGGTTAATAGGCTATCTTAAAATTTAATAATTTAAAAGTTAATAATTTGATATAAATTGAATTTATGACTGGAGCCATAAAATGGCGTCAATTAAATTACGAATTACCGTAATCAAAAATAGTAATTGAGGGATACTGGATTTTTAAACCGATCGCACACACGATCGCTTAAAATATTATGATGATACGGGGAGAACACTCAAGCCACTCACTGACTAGCGACGATACAATAACTTAAATGATTATATGGGACTAGTATGCATATAATATAACTTTTATTTGATTCATTTGGTTGAAAACTTTACAAAAATTACTCGACAACGACAATTTGTATTTTTGCATTCCGGTAAATTTGTCATCCGTAACATGACTTCGTACTCAACAGACTTTCAAATAATGGAAAAATTGTTACCTTATTCTCCGACTCGGAGACTATAGAAACCAACAACAACATGTGGCGTACAGTACCCCTTTAAGATACATTTAAAACCAAATTAATTTTCATAATCTTGCCATTTCGTTTTCATTATTATGATCAAGAAACATCCATCATCTGTTCGTATTGATGCATATCGAGAACATAATGTATATGAACAAATTGCCTTAGATTCGTTTTCTTTGATTATGTGATGACTATCGTGTTTCAAGTTGGATCTTCCAGCTTCATGCTAGTGTATGATCATCTGAATTATGATATGAAACATTATGTATTAACCCTTTTTATACCAAATAGATTTTCCCACTCAGTTATAAAAGTATACATATGAATGGTCTATTATTCATCTGGAGGGTTTTCACGAAAAACAAGCAAATGACAGATAATAAAAGTGGAGAAAGAGTCCTATTTATTTGATGGAAATGTTAGATAATAAGTTCAACAAACAAGCATTTGTTGAATTTATTATGTGAACATTAGTTGATAACTACTCATCAATGAGTATTTAGTAAAGAAAGGTTTAATGCTTCCAAACTAATTTTTAAAATGTCACCATTTAAAGGTTGCATACCTTCTTGATCCATCGACTTAGTCAAATTAAAATATATACAAATCAAGGGACAATATTTTGATGAACATTTTTGAAATTTGTTATCCAAAACCCTTGATCATGTTTATAGTGATTTTGTATCTTTGTCGTCAGTATAGCAGCAGGCTGTTTTTGTTATATTAGAAAATTTTATTTTCAATTTTAACTTGATTATGCTTTTCAATTCAAATACTATTTGATCTTTTTCCAAAAATTTATACTTACAGGTCACTATTTCATGTACATATACATCAAGTCATGACTATGGATTTACTCATGAGTATGGAAAATGTATACATGTGTACATGTATCATATTGTTTTTTTTTTTATCTCTTTTCAAATCTGCACACCAAAGATATGTGAAGAATATTAGAGGTTCTGCAAAACTCATTTTTGCAAAACAAATTTTTGGCCCTACACGAATTATACGATGATGAATAGCTAAACTTAGTCGTAACTCTATCTGTCAATTTTCAAAAACCTTTCTAATAATGTGCAAATATCATAGATATAAGGTATTAACCCTTTCATGATGGATGGGAGCTGTGCTGGTGCAGCATTAAATTTTGTGTGCCAGTGCATTTTCTTATATATGCGAGTGTCCCATAGGGTGCCTCGCATATATGAGAGACTTCACTGGCTTACAAGGTCAAGGTACTGAAATATTGTTTCGGCAATGTATTCTCTTATATATGCGAGGCTCCCTATGGTACACTCACATATTTAAGAGAATGCTTTGTCACAGCGTTTTCGCAAAATTTCAGGAAGCTCCAGTCATGGAAGGGTTAAGATATAATTATATGCTTGATCATCTTGGTGGCCAAATATCATAGCGATGGCAGATGCTCACCAGGTATTTGTTGCCTTTGTATAATGAGAATTATCCTCATCCCCCACCTTATCTTTTCCAGACAGCTGGTGACATGTGCTGTTTATGTGAGTCATAGGGCAGTGGTGTTTGAAACATCATTGACAGTGTCAGCATTGCTTTTTGGTGACATCAGTTTTGGGTATTCAATAAAATTGTGCGCTCTTGTAAGAAAGTTATACCGGTACTGCTAATGGAAATACCTTTACTGACCAAGTTTATTTACTTTAATGACATTGACTATATTAAGTACTTGTATTTTCGTCTTTTCAAAAGACAATATTACCCAATCTATTGCTTGTGAACCATGTGTATCACACTGCCAAATTTATTTATAACTTAAATAAATTTATATATAATTTAAAAATAAGTTTATTTGGTGTAGATGTTGTATGCCACCGGCAATCACTCTTTTCTTCCTTTGTGTCTATTATTCATGTCACTGTTCACATGTCACTGGAAAGATATTCACAACCATCATCTATGCATCTCCTTGTGTAAATTCCACACATAAACCAGGCTTCCTTATTGTTCCAGATCGGGTTCTATGGTAGACATAACCAAGCCTTGAAATAGTGTGTCTGTCATTTGCAGAATGAGGTCCCCAGAGGGTGAATTTAGTGATGCTACACCTACATTAATTTTTAGTTACTTTTTCCATTCTGTTCAGTTTCTCTATCCCCTAATTTGCAGAAGATAAAATGCATAATTGAGGTGACTAATGGGTGAACATCACCGACTTCATCTGGGGAACTTCAATCTGATCATAGGTTTCCCATAACAGTTTAGGCCTAAGCAGAACGAGGTTCCCAGATGGTGAATTTTGTGATGCTAGCCTCCCATGCATGATAGCATTACTAAATTCACCCTCTGGGGACCTCATTCTGCAAATGACAGACAAACTATTTCAAGGCTTGGTAGACATTGATGCATGAATGGGAATCTATTTGGTGTTTTATAACAAACTAGTCAGATGTAGCTGCAGTCATTTAATTAGTCTGTATTAATTTATTAAAGCCTAGATCAGTTCAACTGTTGAACTCTATAATTCACAATGATAGAACTTGGAGGAAGCCTGGATCGTCATGTCACGATCATGCTACTATTTCACTTCATCCCACCTTGATGTTTTTTTTGAATTCCTGTCATAATACCAATGCCATGTTCTATAGGGAAACCTATACCTTCTTAATAATTAGTCCGAGGTTCCTCAGCGTTTTCAACTGAACCAACATGAGACATAATGGTGAAAACATGAAAAATAATCTTGGGCTCAGCTTTTTGGGCGTCATTTTGCCACTCCCATGTGCATTGCACCCTTTTTACATGCCCGTTTTGAAGAAATAAAACGATGTATTTTGTACACAGTCTTCCATATGATTATCCAATCTATCAGATTTGCTATTTGTCAATAGACACCACCGGAATGCTAACCGGATAAAATCGGCAAATAACAGTATAATAGGGCTCTTTATTTTAACCCTTTCATGACTGGAGCTTCCTTAAATTTTGCGAAAAACCCTGTGCCAATGCATTCTCTTGTAAATGCTAGTTGATCATAGGGCTCCTCGCATATATAAGAGAAGGCATTGGCCTAACAATATTTACCTTGACCTTGTAAGCCAGTGCATACTCTTATATATGCGAGGTGACCTGTGGGAGACTTGCATATATAAGAGAATGCACTGTGTCTATAATGTTGCACCAGCGCAGCTCCCGTCATGAAAGACTGTTGGTGTTAGTACACAAACACCCTGTTCATAACTAAAATGAACCAAGCATGTATACTGCTATACGAATGCGATCAACTCAAGTGATCAATCTATAATCACCATAAATTTCCCTTAGTTGGATAATCCTTTACCGCAGTGATGTATATTATATCCAATCGGTGACCACAGCTAGCTTGACTTTGAGCCTTGCCCAGTATAACCCTTTCATGACTGGAGTTTCCTGAATTTTTGCGAAAACCCTGTGCCGATGCATTCTTTTATATATGCGAGTCGACCATAGGAGAATGCATTGGCCGAACAAATTTTATATTATTTTTTATAAATGTTAAAAAATGTAAGAAAAAATGATAACAAATTTGTTAAGAATGTAAGAAATAATGATAAAAAAATGATAAAAATTGTTAAAGAATTGAAGAAAAATTATAAAAAATTATAATTTTTTTTTAGGCCAATGCATTCTCTTATATATGGAGGCGACCTATGGACGATTCGCATATAAAAGAGAATGCATTGGCACAGGGTCTTTAATGTTGCGCCAGCGCAGCTCCCGTCTTGAAAGGGATAAACTACCTGGACTACATGTATATATAAACCCAGTTGGTGAACACTAGCCCTGATGTCTCAATCGACAACTAGGAGGAGCCTCGAACTAATAGTGTACAGTAATGCCCTAAATAATCGACTCCTTAACCACCGAAGAATTATGGGTAATTTTTCAGGATTTAGTCGGAAATATGGCTTATTGCCATTCATTGGAAAGCTCTCAGTGAGAGCTTTCCGATGAATGTCAACTAGCCATATTTCCGACTAAATCCTGATAAATTAGCAATAATTCTGCTTTGGTTAAGGAGTCGATTATTTAGGGAATTACTGTATGACACTACAAAATATGGAGTGTGAATTAATATTTGTTATTTGTTGATGCAGATTTTATCATTTATTATCATATCAAGGGATCTAATAATGTTATTGTCTGGTTTGTGTATTTTCTGAGAATGAGTTATATTTCAGCGAAACAATAAAGTGTGATAAAACAGCACTACTTGATTTGTTTCATAGCATTTTAACCCTTTGAGTGCCAGGGGCCGATCTCATCGGCCCTAAACCTACAAAATAAGTCTGTTAAAGAATATAAGAATAAATTATCAAAATTGTAAAAAAGAAAATTGTAAAAAAAAAAAAAATGTTAGGCCATATGGTCGCCTCGCATATATAAGAGAATGCATTGGCACAGGGTATATGGGTTGATACAAAAATCGCCCTGGCACTCAAAGGGTAAATGATGCCCCATCCGGTTTGCTATGACATCTCCCCCTGAACATTTTATGTCAAAGAAAAACATGCCTCCTTGTCACCAATGATTGTTTTTCTGAGTCGCATAGTCATATTGAATGATCAAATGAGAGTAACATGCCATTAGATGTTAAAGGTACTCAATCCAGTCAGATGGTCCCCATATCATCAAGTTACAACGTTTCTTCAAATTTCGCTTTAGTTATCAGGATCGATTAATTACAACAAAATAATGCTAACCACTGTCAACTACTAGTATGTTATAAAATTTCCCAAAATGTGTTATTTATCAACATGTTGTTCAACGAAATTGGCCTCATTATCAACACAAAGCAACTTGATTTTAGAGTTACCCATCTTCATCCCCAATTTGGTTGGTTTGACGAATATTTTTCAGGCCGAGAAATTTTCATATCTTGAGAAATAACAAATTTAAAAAATCAATATCTGATCACTGAGCTTTGCACTCATCCATGGGTCACATTCATTCATTTGTTGCATATATTCTGGTGTGTATAATAGGAGATGGTCCCATTAAATGGTCAGATTTATTGTACAGGACCCCTTTAAGGTAAGAAAAAATCAGGTGGGGGAGATGATCAGGATGGTCGGTGGGGAGAGAGAGGGAGATAACCTGGAGGGAGGGGGGTGATTCACAATGGGGGGGGGGGGGATAAACACTGTCGCACAGGTTTGACACCTACTAGATGTTTCGTTGGCTTCAGGCATGAAAAATATTAGTTTTCTTGCAGTCAAGGAACTTTGCTTTCAAAGCTATTTAGTTTTTTATATCTATTTATTTTATCCACCTCAAGTTGTCCAGTTTAACCCTATCTATACTAAATACTCATTGACGAGTAGATATCACTCAGAACATGTTCAGCTAATAAGTTAAACAACCATGTATTTGAACATGTCATTCCAATAAATAAGAATCCTTCTGAACTTTTATCTGCCATCTGCTTATTGTTTCTGAAAACCCCTCCAATGAATAATAGACCATTCCAACGTATTCTCCCATTACTTTTGTTTTGTGTAGTTGGGCGAAGTAGTCGAAAAGATTGAATTAACTTGTCCTTCACACCACGATTTGTTGATTTCAGAATCAACTAAATTGTTCCTGATGGGGGAAATAAAGGGAGTGGAGCCCACAAGCCTGAACATCCTGAAGGATAGATCATGCTATGAATCTCTACTCTGGCTAACGCCGTAGAGATCACATTCAACCAGTATAAAACCTGGGAACTTTTTTAAGTTTTGACAGGGAACCTTATAAAGTCAAAAATATAATGTGGAGAATATAATTCTTAGTTATTATATGTTCCTTAATAATGTACTTCACTGTAGGTGAAGATCCCAACTTGAAATTTCACGATTTAAGTGACTTCGTGAGCGATTTTACATTGCATTGCTTACATTTATGGAATTTCTCCTGGTTAATTAGTTCAATGTTTATTGCAATATCGGCACACAATCCTGGGTAATTAGGTCAATGTTTATTGCAATACCGGCACACAATCCTGGGTAATTAGTTCAATGTTTATTGCAATATCGGCGCACAATCCTGGGTAATTAGTTCAATGTTTATTGCAATATATCGGCGCACAATCCTGGGTAATTAGTTCAATGTTTATTGCAATATCGGCGCACAATCCTGGGTAATTAGTTCAATGTTTATTGCAATATCGGCGCACAATGTTGGGTAATTAGTTCAATGTTTATTGCAATATCGGCGCACAATCCTGGGTAATTAGTTCAATATTTATGGCAATATGGGCGCACAATCCTGGGTAATTAGTTCAATGTTTATTGCAATATCGGCACACAATCCTGGGTAATTAGTTCAATGTTTATTGCAATATCTGCGCACAATCCTGGGTAATTGGTTGAATGTTTATTGCAATATCGGCGCACAATGTTGGGTAATTAGTTCAATGTTTATTGCAATATCTGCGCACAATCCTGGGTAATCAGTTCAATGTTTATTGCAATATGGGCGCACAATCCTGGGTAATTAGTTGAATGTTTATTGCAATATCGGCACACAATCCTGGGTAATTAGTTCAATGTTTATTGCAATATCTGCGCACAATCCTGGGTAATTAGTTCAATGTTTATTGCAATATCGGCGCACAATCCTGGGTAATTAGTTCAATGTTTATTGCAATATCGGCGCACAATCCTGGGTAATTAGTTCAATGTTTATTGCAATATCGGCGCACAATCCTGGGTAATTAGTTCAATATTTATTGCAATATCGGCGCACAATCCTGGGTAGTTAGTTCAATATTTATTGCAATATCGGCGCACAATGGTGGGTAATTAGTTCAATGTTTTATGCAATATCGGCGCACAATGTTGGGTAATTATTTCAATGTTTATTGCAATATCGGCGCACAATCCTGGGTAGTTAGTTCAATATTTATTGCAATATCGGCGCACAATGGTGGGTAATTAGTTCAATGTTTTATGCAATATCGGCGCACAATGTTGGGTAATTATTTCAATGTTTATTGCAATATCGGCGCACAATCCTGGGTAGTTAGTTCAATATTTATTGCAATATCGGCGCACAATGGTGGGTAATTAGTTCAATGTTTTATGCAATATCGGCGCACAATGTTGGGTAATTATTTCAATGTTTATTGCAATATCGGCGCACAAGTCACAGAAAAGCATGCAATTTCCAGTTGGGACCTGCACCTAAAGTGGAGTTCATTATTAAGGAACAGATAATAACTAAGAAATATATTCCCTGTGTTATTTTTGGATTTTATAAAGTTATTTCCCTGTCAAACCTTAAAACAGTTCCCATATTTTGCACTGCATGTTGGAATATGATCTCGACTGACGTCAGTCAGAGAAGAGATTGATGGCATGACCTACCTCTAGGATGGACGGATGGGGAGTGATGATTAGCTCCACCGCATCTCCAGTGAGCTAAAAACTAAATATTAAATCAGAATTATATTAAAATGATATCATGAATAGGGAATTTGATTAGAAAGTGTGGCCTTTTCTATTCTCCATACTGAATGATCAAAATGTCAACACTGTTGACCTTATTAGCATAAGCTTTTATTGAAAATGGGGGAAATAATCAACACTTGGTTTTAAAACTACATACTTTACTCGTGTAAAGAATAGTTGTTGTAAAACTAAAATATGAGAAAACTTTCAACATATATTCCATTCTGAAATCACCAACTTTTATCTGAGGCATGCAATTTCTATAACTGCTGATACTTTTGGGTGATATTACCACTCCTATCGGCACGACATCCGCATTCCCCGCGATATCTCGTGAATAGCCCAGCATGCTAACAGGTTGATCAATATTCTTATATTGGAAATAAAACACATTGAAGCCGGAACACGGGCTTTATAACTGTCGTTCGCGACCACTCTCTCAATAGGTTTAAAGTGCATTCATTGTTATCTGTATACTATTCGGGTGGATGACCGGGTAGCACGCCGCGCCTCAAAGACATTCCACGGCGGGCTCGAATCGACATGCCAGCATAATGTTGTCTTCAATAAGCGAGTCTAGTCAAGTTTTCACGAACAATCGTTCAATCACAGAGCTCTTTACATTCTTGTGTTGTGGATATAGCAATCCTAATATTTATCCTTGATATCTTAAATAAACATCTCGATTGTTGGGAGTATTTACAAACAGTTGTTGGCTGCCGGCTGTGTAGTAATACTTACATTAGGGATTTTATCGCCGGTCAATGATCGATTTGATCGGCGCACGAAAACGTGTTATGACGAAAACATTAGGATTTACGTCGTAAAAACATCGTTTTTCTACGTGCAGAAGTGAAGAACGATCAGTCGCTGAGCTGTCCGTAAGCATTCTGGGAGTTAATATTTTTTTCTTGATTTTGGATATCGTTGGAAGTTCATCTAAATTTGGATATATAGTTATACTTATTTAAACGAGGATTTCTGTTGATTTAGTGAGAATTCTATCAGATTTATTGCTGCTTGATGACCAACTTTTCCGCTGAGAAGAGCTCTGAAGTTTTCAAACTATATTTTTCAAAACACCATAATTGACCATATGATTATAATTCTTGGAAAAGATTCGAATCTTTTGGTACCGGAATCGTGTTTCTGTGGGAAAACTGCACACGTGCGCGTGGTGTTGCTGTTAGCTAACGTGACTTCAGTTCGGTTGTGATCTGAAATGTTGGATGTTATGAATCACCCAGATAGTTTTTACCGAGAAAATTATGTTAAGCAACGAAGACTGGAGGACATTTACCGTGGGAAAAACTACACAAAGGCATTCGACGAGCTTGCAGAAAGACACTGGAACGCTTCCCTGAGCTCTCCCCGTGTTGACGTCAGCCCAGAGACACTGAAAGCAAGCAGACGGCAAACAAAACCAAAGAAAAAGGTAGGCATAATATATGTGAGATAAATATATTGAACATTTCGTATACATGCACACAGGGGTGGCACCAGAAAATCCCCGACAGGGGGGCTACACTAAATTACACCATATTGCCTGTTGGTATATGTGAAATGAGCGCACATAGTGTGTGTGGCGAACCAATGAACAAAACCATATTGAAGTAATTATAGTCTCTAAGCTGGAGCCTGGAGAATTCTAATAGATCTGCAGTTGCTTATGATTGATGAACATTATCACATATGTAAATAATAACACATATATTATGGTGGTGTCAATTAAACTTGAATTAAGGCTTCGCCACACTAATATTTGACCTGAGACAAGTCAGTGATATAATAATTAAATTTCTTTTAAATTATTGGCAATATTGGCACATGTGATACATCAAACTGGCCGTCTATCTACATGTTTGCTTGAGATAACTCGAAGATTAAAACCCATGAATTGTTGTGAAAATTCCTATATTCTAGGGAGGCCACTAAGGTGTCTTCTGTGTCAGTTCTAATTTCTAATTTCATTAGTTGCAAGTGCTAGCATGGTGTTTCACTGTCGGGGATATAGCTAACATGTGGCCATACTGTAGGTACTCAATGGTTCTATAGACCAATGTGGCCATTGTAGCCAGAAATGATAAAGCACACATGTTTCAATAGATTTTCATTACCACTAAAACGCTGATGGTGTAACAATACAGGTGAATACCCCCGGATTTAATGGGAACATGTGCCATGAATATGTTGTGTGGGATATATTCCGCTGTATGTTCTCTCTCTGACACTTTCCCACACTGACAGTCTGTACATGATTACTTCATCTTATACACACAACCGACTTACATATAGAAAATCCCCGACAAGTCGTCCCCGACGAGGGGGCTGGGGCTCCCCGACAAGGGGGCTGTAGCCCCCCCCCCGTGCCCCCCACTGGCGCCACCCCTGCATGCACACATGCACAAGAACAAAGTTTCCAATGTATTTAGGATGGCCTAAATACATAATATATACATTTTGCCAAAAGCGAACTAAAGTTTAACTTTCAAGAAACCCCAAGATACATAACACAGTATTCAGGGAAGCAAACTACAGTTTTATATCACATATTTTTCAATTTTAATTTGGAATTATGACAATTATTATTCAAAGCTTGTTGACTTGGACTATGCAGACCATTAATTGAGCGAAAGAATTGCGGGCCATCCAATAAATTAGATTGGCGAAAAAATAGTTGTATATAACGTCCCTGTAAATGGGACTTGTAAATGAATCATTAATAAAGACATATTATTGACTTGTTCGGGTGCGTCAAACTGATAAGTTAGTATTCAGGTGATACGCCAACTGGATGAATGTAACATTCAGTTACATTCTACTAACATCACCGAAAAGCTCAAGCAAATCGACCGTACCACTCCGTAGAAAACATTGTCTGAACTACGCTAAATTGTAAATATTTACTATTCGAATCGGGACTCTTCTATCGGCGATAAACTAACGAAAACGATTTCGCCATCGCCGGTCACTGCATTTAATTAATATATAAGAATGAGGGTGTGTCACCGTGTGTGTTGTCAATTTAGATATACTATTTGTGTGTTTCACATCACTTTAAGCATGCATTATATAGCATTACAGTAACACTTTATATACTAAATTGATTCACATAACCAGTTATAACAGTATACACATATAGGAATGGTTTATTGGTCAGGATAAATTAGAATACGAAAAGATATAATGCAAGTTCTGAAGGAAAACTATAATTGGTAGGAAATGTTCAGGAAATAAGTTCAACACAAACGACCTTTGTTGAATTTATTATCTGAACCTTTCCTATATAAATGAACTACTCATCAATGAACATTTAGTACATACAAGGTTAATATCGACGCCCTTTCTCATTTTATTTTACTTTTGTAGGGACCCAACACCTTGCTGGTATCGCAATTATTTAAGTTGCCAGACCATTGTTCCGATGAAGCCACTACGGAGAAAGACGTATATATCCCGGATGAACTTCGTAACACATTGGACCGGGCAGACAAACTCAATGCCGCCGGTGGGGTTACAGGTCGATTCATTAAAGGGAAACAACTCCGACGCAATGGCGGAGTGATGAGCAGGGTGGGCCAAGATTCTCCTCGTCGACAAATGAACGTTAAATCAAGTTTCATCACGCATAACGGTTCTGTTCGTGTTATATCCCCTCCGACCCCGCGTGATCGACGTGCTTCGATGAGAAACAGAGCGCTTGACTCAGTTTCGAAGGAGTTTTCGTTCGATCCGGAAATAATCGAGCGCGAAAAGACATATCAGATGCTTCAGCGAATAGACCGGATCCTCCACCCTTACAGAAATGAAGTTCCGAATCACATCATGGAAGAAAGCGAGGAGGAGAACGAGTCAAGTAAAAGTCCATCGTTGCCGGATACTGAGGACGCGATTCCAAACCCGGCTTTAAAACACAAAGACTTCCAAAAACCACCGATGTTCTTGATTCGGACAAAACAGAAACCAGTTTTTACGAATTCCGCTGATCTTGCGGACTATTTACAGAAACAAAAAGATAAATCTGTTGATACGATAAAGAAATGTGAACTATGGATCAACAACTGGGTTCTGTGACCCAACCATATACTTCTTCGTGAAACATGTGACGGGACATTGGTCTTATAATTGATGACGCATGACTTCGGGAACAGTCTATATATATATAAGTTTGCTCTCATTCAGTGATGATTCTCAGTATGAAAGAACGCCCAGTCGATTCTCGCATGCATTAAAGGTACTCAATCCGAACAGAGGGTCCCCATCTCAACAGATTCCAACAACAACAATCCGATCAGAGGGTCCTATATTACTATTTCTTTGGCTTTGGGGGTAAAAAATATTTGATTCGAGTCGAGGAACCCATCAAACAAAGCTCAGAGTTATTAGATATTGATTTTTGAAATTTGTTAGTTTCTCGAGATGAGTACTAATAATTGCCGTCAGTTTCGTAACCTGCGCGAGATGTGTACACCAAAACACTATTCAAACAGACAAGGATGGATAACTCTAAAATCAAGTGGTAATAATAACGCAATTTTGACTGAGTTCTGGGCCAGAAAGTATTCCCGATAATGAAAAATAATAGATTTCTAAAATCGATATCTAACAAATCTGAGCTTTGATGGGTGACTTCCTCGACTAGAATCAAATATTTTTGACCCCCGAAGCCATTGAAATAGTAATTGGGAGGAGTTTTATCGGATTGAGTACCTTTAAGTGTCCCACAGCTAAGAGTCCATGAATTCAAGTTGTTTCAGAATTTAGTGTCGCCCACTCGAACACAAATGCCTTCTGAAATAAGTCAGACGTATATATATGTGGCCTGCGGCGGCATGCATGGCGGTCATCGGCTGTGGACAGCGTCGCCCTCCATATCAGGGGCTTCTTATCCACAAAATGCATGCAACTTCAAATCAGTCATGCACGTAGGGTCGGCGATTTCCCGTGCTGAGTTCATATCGCATGCGTCTTTAGTTCGCAGAATTACTATTATATGCAGAAAAAATGGTCTTGTTAAACTCAAAAGACCATTTAAACTGTATCGGAATATAAAGGTTCGTACTGAATTCTTCAAAGTGAGCTAACCACGGGACCATCCCACTCGAACGTACTATACATAATGTTGGGACAGCTCTATAAATTAATGTCTGGGATTCTTAATTACATATTTGATTGCCTTCAATCCCCCTCCCCCCAAAGTTATATACATGAGGGCGGTTTAGATCGTGAACTTCTATATTGTAAAGCTCCGGACACTGTCGTGCAGCAACCAACGGCCAGATGGTATGGGTGACCGTAAGACGTTCTCTGGCGTATGGATAAAGATTGATCATATCTATGCGTACTCGAAAACGTATGGCGTTCTCATGCATCATCCGACGTTTGTAGCTGACAGCGGCTAAAGTTTGAAGTTCACGACCTGAACCTCACCGTTGTCACAAGTCAATACTTCCGTGTCATATCGTGACATTCAGAAAATGAAATGGCTAGCTATGAAGTAAATTCAGTATCAATACGATCGCAGGGTCAAATTACGACCAGTCTTTACGGCCACAGTGCTGCGACGTTTGTTTCCACCTATATTCAAGTGCCTATAAATATAATGCAATGTAATGTATATGCAGCAACAATATTAATGTTATAAATTATCATGTTACATGTAATTGTTACTCCCTACATGCATGTCTTATTAAAATATCATTTCGCCAAAGGCGTTTAATCAATGTCTAATATGCCATTCAAAAGTTGGAACGGGTATAGGTCTTCACACGTGACGTATACACAAGCAATTTTTATTCTGTTTAATATTTAGATTCTCACAATTTAAATCAGACCATTTATGGCAACATCTCCTTTTATACTCAACAGAATATATGCAACAAATGAAGGAATTTGAGCTCTGTACTTTTAAAGGTTTAGTATTGGTAGGCCTACCGGTATTATTTACATTCCGGAATATCCATGAGGGCGCGTGACTACTCATGCCCAAGACCAGTTGCCCCCCCCCCCCGGGTGATCTTGCATGTTCGGGGCTACTATAGAAAGTCAATAGCAGGTGACAAGTTTTGCTTTCACATCATCCAATTTGTATTGTCCCCCAAAAAAATAATTTTCGGGGGGCTATAGAAACGGGATCCGTCCATCCGTCCGTCCGTCACACTTTTGAGTACCTTCATGGTGTAATCAACTCCTATAGTTTTCATCCTAGAGATTCGAAACTTCAGAATATGGTTGCCCATATATTGAAGATGCGCAACATGTATACAGATGACGGATTTTTAAAATGTTTTTTTAGGGAGTTATTAACCCTTTTCGACTTAGAAAATAATAAAAAAAAATGTTAATTTCTTTAACAAAGCGGCATCGACTTGCCACGTTTTCTGGGGACACTGGTCGGCTGACCTTTTTATTTTAATTAATAATACAAAAGATAGCCCTTATTAGTGTAAAACAATTATTCCCTCTTACAGGCGAGTGGATAAGATTCATTGTGTGATTGGTTGTAATCAGGAATATCTTAACAGGAATCTGAGTGGCATGGCTTCACTGTCTAGGGACTTAGAAGTTAGAGCAAACCCTGAGTGATTGCCGGTCAGCTTGTCGTGAAAAGCAGAACAAGTGGGATAGCACCTATATATAACCTATACAATCAGCATCCAGCAAGCGGATGCCCAACATAAACTTCATAAATTGTGAAATCCGAATATTGTATGGGTGTATTGGCTTTTTGCTGATTAAAATGCGTCTACGAAAATAGACAACACAGAATACAAGACAGAAAGCTCTATATATCCCGTCTACGCTCGCGTATACGCTTTCCGAAGTCCAGCGTTATGACATTTCATTGACTCATGGCAATGTTGGGCCCACAAAACGCGTTATTTTTCATACTAGTTAATTTTGATGGGCGTAACACAGGTTATTGAATAAGTATAGGAAGGCAGTGTAATTCATCGAAATTGATGGCAAGTGGTGCAAATTTCAACTTAATGCATATTTTGTTGTGTTTATCTTTGGTTAATTTCACGACATGGTCAGTTTGAACCATGTTTCCTGGCAAATATTAGCCACAGTATTACCCGTATATAACCGATCAAATGGGGAGAGAACCGACCCGATCAGGAGGAAACCCAAACATATATAAAAAAATCGCGGGTTTCGTCGTTATGACTTGCACAATGAAATTTTCGTTATTATTACGATCGTTGGGGCCACCGATTGTGAGGGGAATGGAAAAATTAATCGAATTATCAGCTAGATGGCTCCAAACTTGCGTTTTAACAGTCAAAAAGTTGCTAAAATGTATAATTTGGATCATAAGGAATCGTCACAAATCAGTCAAGAACCATCACAAACCGACGATAGAACGACTTCCGATGTTACAGTTCCTATACATAGTGTATTAGACTATAATGAGTTATCCAAACAAGGAGGTATTGTCGTTCAAATTTCACAACCTGGAAAATGGTGACCGATTATGGGAGTCATTTGATAGCACATTATCTATATTTGCCATAAATGAAGATCCGTTTGGTACTCCCTTTCCATCTCATCACAATGTGTTGAGAGAGGTTTCGGTCGAGCTTTCAGTCACTAATTGGTGGCTGTCAAATGGCACTTTGAAGGTCACCAATTATCAGAAGGATGCGATGCATTGTAAAGAGCAATTACATGCAGAAGGTTTAAAATGTCGATTAAAATCAATGCCCCTAAAACGATGTTTATATCACCGGTAAGTGCAAATAAATTAAATCTGGTGGATATGGGGGCACAGGTGACAGGTCTATTCAAGGGAATAGCATTTTTCCAATATATGGGGTTGTAAGGACTCCACTGCCCCCAAAAATCACTGCCATTATGCGACGTCACTATATATAGCGCCTGTTATATGTCATGGTAGTATGTACAAGAGCTTGTATATTACCATGACATATAGCAGGCGCATATAGAGGGACGGCGCATATAAGAGCAGACTGGTGGGGAGGGGGCGGGGCACGTCAAAAGGACACAATTATTAATAAAAATGAAAATAAGAACAAAGTCAATTTATATTTTCATGTACTTGTTGATGATGGTGTGGATCATTTATGAATTTCCAACCACCAAGCCTGGATATAGTGTGTCTGACACTTGAAGAATGATGTCCCCAGAGGGTATGCTACCCCACAGTGGTGACCTAACTCTGCTTAGGCCTTATCTTCTGGGAAGTATATATAGCCTCAAATTAACATGGTTTTTAGTTACTTTTCCCTTCTGTTCAGTTTCTATATCATTTATAGACATTTTGCAGAAGATAAAATACATTGAGGCCTAAGTAGAATGAGGTCACCAGAGGGTGAATTTGGTGACACAAGCCCACTGTGTGGGATAGCGTCACTAAATTCACACTCTGGGGACCTCATTCTGTAAATGTCAGACACCATATTACCAAGCTTGAACTGGACCAGAGAATGTAGAAAAGAAGGATAAAATGATAACCAGTCATTAATTTACAGGAGTGGCTGAAGATCAGTATAAAGGTGAATATGTATACATACTGCTCTTTATAGCCATGTCCATATTTTAAACGTTTATACGTTATCATATCAATGTGGTAGCTTTAAAATTCAAAAGCTCCATTGTGTTTACTTGTTTGTAGAATTTTTTCCATAACAAATCAGAAGAATAGAGCAGCCGACCTGGGAGACACGGTGCTCCATGGGGTTTTATCAGAGGGCTAAGTGGAAAACTATCGATCAATTCAATTTTAATGGGTAATGTATAGTCGTAGTGAATGGCTTGTTGTGTGCTGAATGATTTGTTAAACTCTTACCATGATATATGGAAGCTATAGGAGATATCGAACCATAATTTATGTTAACCCATTTGCTATGGTCCAGGGCTGAACACTTTGGTGACATAGGTCTATTTACAAAAGTGACCCATTCAATGTTAAGGTACGACCATACCATACTAAATTGGCACCCGTTGAATTTACAACAGATACTCACCTCAGAGGTGTAGTACACTTGTTTGGCAATAAAATTCCTACTTTTGGACTCACAATCATAGGATTAAATTTGCATAAAATTTAAATCCAAAAAGTTATAATTCCAATAACATGAATAATCCCAGCCAAAAATGAAGGACCTTAAAAACCCTAATAAATTTTTAATGAACTGTCAGGGCCCAAGCCAATTTTTCTGTAATTGGAAGCTTATGAAAAGTTGGGGTGGTGGGGTTCACCAATATACCAAGAAATGAGAGATCATAAATTTTTGTTTACTATACATGCATTTATCAACATGCATGTATAGAGAGCAGCATAGATTTTAATATTTTGGAATCACATGTATGTTAAACTTACTCCCTATACATGGATCGCATATGATCAAATGGCATTGCTTAATCTTTAGATCATTTATTGAACTTTGTATCTGAACATTTCCCTCCAATGAATATGAATACTTCTGCACTTGTATTACATTTTCATCAGTTTGTTGTCTGCTTTTATTACATGAACATACCTCTAAACATAAAAATAGACCATTCCAATATATACTTTTATAACTGGGTGGGAGAATCCATTCAGTATAGAAAGGGTTAATACAGTAATCTCAAGAGAACATAATTATGTCCCAGGAGATTTATATAGAAAACTAGAGGTGTGACTGTCCCAATGGGACTAAGGATACACCCCCCCCCCCAACAGTACACATGGGCTATTAAAATTATTATGTATACATAATTTGGAAGCAGGGACACTATATGATAACTAAAATATGTCCAACCAATCTCGTAATTGCAGGTTTACAGGTTGCCATGGTGATTAATATCTGTGCCAAATTTCATAGAAATTGACCAGGAAACAAGGGAGTACAAGCTTGCACAAAATTAAGTACATTGCTAACGATTCTAAGTCGAAAAGTGGGATACAGTAATGCCCTAAATAATAGACTCCTTAACCACAGCAGAATTATGGGTAAATTTTTCAGAATTTAGTCGGAAATATGGCTTGTTGCCATTCATCGGAAAGCTCTCACTGCCAAAGCAGAATAAGCTCCCCAGAGGGTGAATTTGGGGATGCTAGTTCGCTGTGCGGGACAGCATCACTAAATTCACCCACTGGGGACCTCATGCTGCAAATGACAGACACACTATTTGCAGTTCAGATAATAAGTTCAACATCTCCTAAAGGATAACTACTCATCAATGAGTATATAGCATAGAAAGGGTTAATTGAAATTTATGATGTTTGTTTCAATGTGATTTACAGTGATTAAGTGCTGTCATCCAATGAGGAAGCAGACCTGTGCTGTAATGAGCTTGTACCCATATCAGTATATCATACTGATCATATCAATCAACTCCCCACAAGGTACTCATGTGAAAGTATGGCTGATACGAGGCACGAACGGTACAAGACAAAATCTTTAGCCCAAGGAGACAAACTGCAGGATAATTTGAAACAACTGTTAGTATATTGCTGTCAAAGGTCAGTGGATCTCATTTCACGAAGCGATATTTGTGGAAAGAGACATACCCTGAATCCAGCAACACTCATCTGCATTTGGCTCAACTTCAGTGATCTAACGGGAACTGGAACTGCGAATCAGGATTTATACTTGAATCGAATCCCAAATAGAATCAGGGGTGAGATTCAAGAAATGAATCTTGAATAGAATATACGCATGAGCCAGACCTGGGTATCAATCTACCAGTTTCAGCGAACCTGCTCAATGTAATACCAGTTTTGTGAACCTGGAAAATTTATTGTCCAAAGCCATGGGATAAAGACCAAATTCAGCAGTATTACTTTGTGTATTGGGGGAAAAATGGGGTATGTAATTACAAGGGCGTCGGATGGGTGATGGATCACATTACAACGAACCGCTGTAAGTTTCAGACATAAAACAAAATTATAAAACTTGGGACAGTTTTGAAAATTATGAACATTGTAAGTCTGCAAGTACATTTCAAGAATGCCCAGACGAACATATCTCTGATTAATCAAGAATGTTCATATTTGTAAAATGTTTTTAATATTTCCAATGACTCCCTACACTGTATTACTGTCACGCTGTTGGGACTCGGGAGTTATGGTACAAATCAATGCAGCAAGACTAAACCAGCAAGTTAAACGTAGTCAATCCGATCAGACGGTCCCCATATAATCAAGATACAGCAACAACATTTCTTCAAAATACGCTTTAGTTTATCAGAATCGATAAATTGCAACAAAATAATGCTAACCACTGTCAACTATGGTATCAAAATTCCCAAAACATGTTATTTATCAACGAAATATGGCCGTAATATCACTTGAATATCAGAAAATTTGGCCATATTACCACTTGATTTTATATTTATCCATCTTCGTTTGCAATTTTGTCTGAGACCGTCCGTTTGATGACATTTTTCTGGCCCACAAATAATTATCTCAAGAAATAATAAACTTAAAAAATTGACATCTGATCACTCTTTGATGGGTGGGTTCCTCGACTCGAATCTAATATTTTTTACCCCCGAAGCCAAAGAAATAGTAATGTAGGAGCTTTAATTTGTATAATGCATCTTTAAAGGCTAAATTTTCAGGCACTATTAAAACAGACTATAGTTAAATTTGAAATTTAGAAGAAGACATCTTCAACCTCGTTGTTCTTTTTCATCCACAAAAAGGCCAAGAAGGGTGATTTGAAAATATTTGAATCCTATGATTAAATCAAATCAAATCAGCAGCCTAATTTGCGAATTGAATCCCAAAGCTTCACAGGTCCCTAATCACAATAAAAGCACAGATCCCCAGAACAAAAACTTACCCCACCCCCAATAGTACTTAATCCTATAGGATTTAGTTCTGGGGACCTGTGAATAAAAGGTCAGCCGAACACAGTGTCCCCCGACAACGTGGCAAGTCAATGCCGCTTTGTTAAAGAAATAAAAAAAAATGTTGAAATGTTCTAAGTTGAAAAGGGTTAATAACTCCGTCAAAATTTTTTTCTTCCGTCATCTATATACAGGTTGTACATCTTCAATATATGGGCAACAATATTCTGAAGTTTCAAATCTCTGGGATGAAAACTGTAGAAGGAAATGATTACACCATGAAGGTACTCAAACGTGTGACAGACGGACGAACGGACGGACTGATGGATGAATGGCCGGACAGAGCCCGTTTCTATAGCCTCCCCTTTTCTGTCAGAACGTCGGGGGACAATGAACTATCACTGCTCATATTTCTGGTGAATTCTCAGTAGTAAATGGAGAAGATTGATGTGACGCAAATAACTCAGTGATTATTGTGTTCATTCCAATAAGCTCATCATATTAAATACAATCACAGACAAATCAAATAAATATTTCAATAAATATATAAAAACTCATCATGTGTACATTAATAATCGGTAACAATAAAATGACTCAATGATAACTACATACATAGTATATAGACAGGCCTGAGAATATGGTGCTGGACATTTCCAGAATGAGGTCCCCAGAGGGTGAATTTAGTGAGGCTACAATGCACTGGAGGCCTCATCTTCTCTAGAAAGTATCTATACTATCAAATTAAAGATGCATAATCCAAAACAACGCTTGCAAATTACTATTTCCTTGGCTTAGTGGGTCAAAATTATTTGATTCGAGTCGAGGAACCCACCCATCAAAGTTCAGAGTGATCAGATATCAATTTTTGAAATCTATTATTTTTCACCACTGATAATTTTTAGTGGCCTAGTAAAAGGTCGACAAGAAGATGGTCTCGGATCAAATTGCAGATGAAGATGGATAACTCTAAAATCAAGTGGCTTTTTGGGCAATTTTATACTATAATTGACTGTGATTAGCATTATTTTTTTGGGCAATGAATCGATTCTGATAACTGGAGCGGCATTTAAAAAAAACATTGTTGTTGTTGGAATCTGATGATATGGGGACCATCGAATCAGATTGAGTACCTTTAACAAGTTTTTAAGTTTCTTTAAAAAAATTCTTTACAAAGATTCTTTTTAATTTTTTTAGTTTAGTAGTTTCTCTATAGCCCCAAATTGGCAGATGTTACATTGCATAATCGAGTAGCCCAATGGGTGCACAATATTCATCATCTGGAAAATGAAATCTGAGGCCATGCAGAATGAGGTCTCCAGGGGATGAATTTCAGTGATGCTAGCCCACTGTGCAGCAACACTAAATTCACCCTCTGGGGAGCTCATTCTGCAAATGTCTAGCTCAATATTCGCAGGCCTGATATAGACAAAAACTAGCTACATGAATATTTTGTGAACTATACACCTCAAAATAAGTAACTCTCCCGTTTCAGGTTGTCTTATCATCAAAATGGCAATAATTCCACAAAATGGTTGCTTTGTGCTCTAACTTGTAACCTCTGCAATCAGGAACTCACGCATGCCCGAAAAAGGATAAGTGACAGCTGTTCCGCATTTTATAGTAGTGAGATGTTTAGTCGGAATATACAATTAATATTAGAAATTCGGGATCAAATGAATTGAGGTTATTTTTCCCATGTCACCATTTCAGTTATTCCAGTTTTCGGTTTGTTGCTGGTTATGTTAAGCCTTGTGAATGCCAGTTTCTTTCTGCCTACATTTACTGTTTTCTCATCAATGAATCAGCGATTAGCCTAGAGGTTTAAAATTCTCCCTGTTTGGTTATTAGATATAAGTGGACTAATATCAGGGAGAAACAACAATGGCTGAAGTTCAATTTACACCCCAACATTACCCTTCAATTATCCAAAAAGTATTATGCAACACAAGAGCCCATTTATAAATCCATTTTAGTGAGTAAGAACCCCATTATAATCAGTAAACATACTTAAATACAGTAATGCTCTAATTAATCGACTTCTTAACGGCAGCAGAATTATGGGTAATTCTGAAAAGTTACCCATAATTCTGCTGTCGTTAAGGAGTCGATTAATTAGAGCATTACTGTATGCTGTTGTGACATATGCATACTGGTGTATGAGAGAGAAGTCACTTCTGCCTTGGAACAAAAATAGGGAGAAGTGGCATATTTTAGGGAGACGACGTCTCCCAAATTGCCACCCAGGCAGGTCCCTGCAACGAATACTCACAAGGTTTCATAATTGAGCATTTGAGATCTGTCTTGTGATTTCATGCTTTCTTCGTTTGCTGGTTTGATTTGATTGGCATCAGATGTCGACATCAGATCACTAAATTTATTTGAGGGTAGATCCATATTTGCAGGGCTGTACACTGAATCTTATGTAAATGCATATCCATATTTCAACATTCTGATAATGTTTATGATGATGAACAATAATTAACAAGGGCGTGGCAAAATATGTCAGTGGTAATTCCAACAAAAAGGCCATAACTCTTGTGGAAATTGGTGGGCAGAACCCGAATTCGAACTTGATCTGTATTTTGTGCCAGTAAGCCAACATTACAAATTTCATTACAGTACATTTAGTCTATCTAAAGTTATCATCTGGAAACCAAAATCAAACGACAGACAGACACATGGACAGACAGACCAATAACATAATATATCCCCCTTTAAAAAAAAAAACCGTCATATAAAAACATGTGCACTTCATGTCCCTAACTTCCAAAGTTCATTTTAAAATACAGATCTGTGATCCATTATATATAATTAGAGCTTTACTGCCCAATTCCAACATTATTCTTGTAGCTCGTTGCAAGTTGACTCTACACAATATGGAAACAAGTAGGGGTCACCATGTGACGACACATGACATAATTTCGATCAACCAATGGCCTGCATTCATGTTCCACAGCACATATGCATGTGTGTGTGTAAATATATTATTAAATTTGTTTGATTTATTTATGCCAAATGTTTCTTGAACATATTAGTTTGTCAAACTCTTCCTGAAAGCATCTTCTAATAAATTATCAAGCTGCATTCGTCTGTAGAGAAACAATATATACATATGTGAATACATTTTGAGAGGCAACAATTGTAAGTATCACAGAATTTATCACAATAAACATGAGGAATAACACTCACGAATTAACACTCATGAAATAACACTCATGATGTGCTCATACAAGACTGAGCAACATCTCAATTAAACATAACTGCAGACATCAGGGTCCTGCGAATAATCGAAGTTCAATTCTTTACACGATTCAAATTTGGTTAAAACAGCTTGGTTTGAAAACTTTCAAATATCTTATATGTAAAATGCTAGGCGTTTTTTCTACCATTCTCCCTCAGTATCTTGAATATTTGGCAATGAAGGTATAATTTTAACATATGGGTACTTTATTTTATATAAGAGTACCCAGCAGGCACTATTTCCAGTCTAAAATTTACCCTGCTGCATATCTGATAAAATTAGTTTTTCCCATTGGAAGTACACTTAAGTTTGTACTGTCTTGTTTATCTTTTTATATTGTTAGATTTCATTCGAATCACGAATATTGCTGTGTGTTCTTGCAGTGATGCCAATAAATGAAAATCATTTCAGTTCAGTTTGGTATTTGGTTAAAACAGAAAAGTAATATTCGCAGGATCCCACCGAACATTTAAGAGTACTTCTGTAGAACTCATGTTGGCTTTCCTCTAGCCCCAACAACCATCCTTCGAAATCTATCAGCAGAACTTGGACGGGGAGTCACTGATTTTCCAGAGCTTGGAGGCGACGGCATGAATTGATGGTGCACTCGATCACTACTCTGGGGTGAGCTGGGCATTGAATCAAGTTGAATGACCTTGATCTGGCTAGGACTGACAATTCTCTGCTTGATCCTGATAGCACCTTGGAGTTTTGGAGTTCCTGAGTCGGTGATGTAACTATCGGGACTGGATGTACCACTCGAGAAAGAAATCCCGCTACATGGACGACTGTCACCATAGAGACTGTCACCATTTATTTGGTTATCAGAGTCACCGTTTGGTTGCATTTCATGTACAGCTTTCATTGGCCCAGAAGGGCTTGGTAATACTGGTTGTCGTAATTTGGTTTCAATGGGAGATATTGTTGATAATTTCCTAAAATGAAACATAATAATAATAATGAACAAGAGATAACCAGGTCAGACACATCCTGAATTCAACTATTATAGGTAAATTTGATACAAGAGGCATAACCCTACATCATATTTCACAAAAAATAAATGATTCAAAAACATTTGTCATACTAAATCGGCACCATGTTTGTTTTGTGATGAAATAACAAGTCTCGATCAGTTTTAAAGATTAGTCATGATGGCACATGGTAAGGAAATCGGCTGACATTCAGTTGGTCTAAAAATTGTTATGAATGAGCATTTCAGTGTTCATGGTAATGTCATTTAGAAAGGAATCATTGTGTCTGTATTATTAACTAAAATAAGCCGTGCAAAAGGTTGCAAAACTAATTCTCTCGGGAGACTAAAAATTGATGTAATTTTTCTATGAGTGCAATTTTGCTGCTCATTGGGTTGCGCGAAACAATAGTATGCTCAAAACATAAATGGTGGATTTAGCACTGTCAAATTTCACTATAATGAGCTATAATAGTTAAATTCAGAAAATCATAGATAAAAGGAAACATCACTGCTTAGATATCCTGCCTGGTTTGAAAGTCTGAGCTATTAGTATTAATCCTGGATATAGTGTGTCACACATTCACAGAATGAGGTCCCAGAGAGTAAATTTAGCGATGCTACCCCACACAGCGGGCTAGCATTACTAAATTCACCCTCTGGGGACATCATTCTGCTAAGGCCTCATCTTCTGGGAAGTATCTATAGTCTCAAATTAAGTTTCTGTTAAGTTTCTATATCCCCTAATATGCTGAAAATAAAATGCATAAACTTCAACTGGGGATCCTAGGTCTCCCATAGCAGAATGAGGTTCCCAGTGGGTGAATTTGGTGATGCTAGTCCGCTGTGTGGGGTAGCATCACTAAATTACCCTCTGGTGACCTCACACTATATCCAGGCTGGATTGGTATCATATACCATTGAGAAGCTTAGTTGTGGTATAATTAATATTGCATAAGTTTGACAAATGTCAGGGACATGGCTAGAGGGCGTCCATTGCGGGGTGTCTAACATCGAAATATATCCAACTACACCCCCCTTGAACCATACCCAAATTCATATCCAGAAAATTCCAGTTGAAACCCACCCTCTTGGGTTGATATTTTCCAACTGGCACTCAAGCTATTCCAACTACATGTATTGACAATTACCAACCTGACACCCCCTCCTATGGTTGGAAAGTTTCCAATTAATGGGCCCTTCAGTAAAATATTCAAATCTAAAATTGACAAATTTAACACTAAATATTGGTTGGAAAATCCAACTATCATAAAATTTCTTCTTATTTTTGGTCTGAAATTTCCAACTGATATATTGTCAGGCATGACATTTCCAATTTTTTAAATGTTTGACTGAAGTTGGGAGGGTGAGCCACCCCCACCCCATGTTGCCACAACCTAGACAATTGATTACATATGCAAAGAACATTTTCATTTTATATATATAAAATTCTTTTTCCTGAAAAATTCAACTTCAACATTTTGAATTTCATCACAAAACTGTAGGCTTTATTGCAGGGGAATACCCAAAGAATTTCTGGATAATCTACTGTCACCTAAAAAAAATTGCCAAATGAAATTATTTTTTTCCAAATTTAACTGCGCACATAATTGGGGAAATGTTGCTACACAGTCATCAAGTATACATATTATAACGCCTTGTATTACTGCTGAAATCAACGAGCCATAAATTAATTTGTCGTCATTCACATTCAGCTGATTAACATATTGTCTTATAATATAATGCTGGCATCATAAATATGTGCTATATAATGTCGCCATTAATATGCATTGTTAAAATGAATACATGCATCCATAACCCAAACGGACAAAGGGAGGATTAACTGTCAAAACAAATTCATAATTACTTTTTGCGGTATCTACATTGAGATCATGTTACAAAGTACTTACAACAGCCTCAATGAAAAATTCACAGAACATTGCTTTTTTCCGACTCACATTTTAACCACGGTCGATTAGCTGTTTGATGAAAGTTTGATTATGACAGAAAGATGGGATTAGCGTTTTGTGAAAACCAAAGAAGATTACATATAACTGTCATTATAACACTGCTGACTGCGCTACATATAAATTGATAGATTTCTTGTTTTGGTTTCCCATTGTATTGTCTGTAATTTGGCACACGTAACAAATAACCCACATTCGATGATGTGTTATGACTAGATAGTTAAGTTAACATCCCATTATTAAAGTGATGTGAAACACTCTGGTAGGGTGAGCAAAGAGAAATGGAGGATAATCTTGCTCAAAGTAGTTAATTTACAAATCTTAAATCCAAACTGACAAAACACACCGCCATCTCATATATATTTTGAAGACCTCTGTTTGTCTGTCTGTATGTCCTTTATACAAATCTACGATTCTCGACCGATCGGGACGAAACTTGGTACGTGTGTGTAGTTTGACCAGGCGGTCGACGTTGTCGTATTGGCGAGCCCGTGCCTGGCCCGCTTCGCGCATGCGCAGACGAGATCTCGGAAACGGGTGGAGCTATCGACTTGAAATTTGGTATGTGAATGTATCTTGCCCCGGATACGAATTTTATCGGGTCGCCGAATCCGTGCGACGCCAGCTTCGCGCATGCGCAGACCAGATCTCGGAAACGGGTGGAGCTATCGACTTGAAATTTGGTTTTTGAATAGCCCGGACAACGTCGGGCTCATCGGCTAGTCTCTTATATATTTTGAAGACCTCTGTTTGTCTGTCTGTCTGTCTGTATGTCATTTATACAAATCTACGATTCTCGACCGATCGGGACGAAACTTGGTACGTGTGTGTAGTTTGACCAGGCGGTCGTCCTTGTCGTATTGGTGAGCCCGTGCGACGCCCGTGCAGCGCATGCGCAGACGAGATCTCGGAAACGGGTGGAGCTATCGACTTGAAATTTGCTATGTGAATGTATCTTGCCCCGGATACGATTTTTATCGGGTCGCAGAGCCCGTGCGATGCAAGCTTCACGCATGCGCAGACCAGATCTCGGAAACGGGTGGAGCTATCGACTTGAAATTTGGTTTTTGAATAGCCCGGACAACGTCGGGCTCATCGGCTAGTTATTATATATTAATTAAATTCAGTGACTCTAGATGGCAATATCGTTTTCGTTACTTTGTCGCCAATAGTTGTGTCCTGAATCGATAAGTAAATATTTTCAATTGAGCGTAGTTCAGATGATGTTTTCTATGGAGTGGTACAGTCAATTTGCTTGAGATTTTCGACGATGTAGTAGAATGCTACATTCCTCCAGTTGGCATACTGCCTGAATACTAACTTAACAGTTTAACGCACCCAAACAAGTCCATAATATGTCTTTAAAAACTCACTTGCCAAAATTTTTGTCAAATGAAAATATTTTTTGCCACATGAACCCTGAATGTGACACAGCTGTTTGACATAGAACATGTCAGTGAATTATCTTACCCCTTTGATCCTAGTGCAGGGTTGGGCCTCATAGGGTCAGGCTTTGGAATGTCAGGAGCCAATAATGACTTCTCCAGCGATGTTCGTTCTGTCTTGAGGTCTACATGATGAAAACAGATAACAAGAAAGGTAATAATACAGTAATACCCTAAATAATCGACTCCTTAACCAAGGAAATATGGCTTATTGCCATTCATCAGAAAGCTCTCAGTGAGAGCTTTCCGATGAATGGCAACAAACCATATTTCCGACCCTAATCCTGAAAAATTACCCATAATTCTGCTGTGGTTAAGGAGACTATTATTTAGGGCATTACTGCACATGATACCACAAATAGTCAAAGTCAAGTATTTCTGCTATAGTGTGGTATACTGCACTGTACAACAATATTATTTGACTGTGTCTCTTTGATGTGAATAAGTTAAAGGCCCACTTAATTTTCGAGTCACCGATTATTTTTGTTTATAGTGCCCTGATATACAGTTCTAATAATAATCTATGACATAAAATATGATTAAAATACTATAATTCATCACCATTTGAAACATCACTGTCTCAGAAGATGCCCATATAAAAATAGAAAACAGCTAAAATCATAGAAAGATTCCTCCCATTATGGCTCCCAGAATGCAACATAATTCAAACTAAAAGTGTATTTTCAATGGAAGGGGAATAATTCTATTTTTAAGATATAGAGTTATTTCCCCCTCCATTGATAATAATATACTTTGCACTACAATCCAGATGAAAATTAAGCACAAAAACGCGTTGGCAACTCAACAGAAACAACATGTTCACAGTTTATTACACCAGATAAAGTTGATAATACATTGTTTTGGAGCTTCCTATTTCAAATGGTATATAATATGGCATATTTTCGAAAATTAAGTGGGCCTTTAATACAGAGAAGGATCCATGTTGATTAGGTGCCTGTTTGTCTTGAATTATTCAAACACTACCCAACAATAAAAGAAGTGGAAACTCTAGCAGTGACGCCAATAAATGAAAATCATTTCTTCCAATAATCGAATAGAAATTTAGTAGAGGTGTCACACTTTTCTCATGATAACATATGACTTAAGCTCTATTTCTATCAATAACACTGTGTCTGAATATCTGGTTGAAAAACACAAATTTTTTGGGGGAAATTCAACAGCGTAGGAAATAATGCACAACAAGAGGCATATAAACTACCGCACCAAACACTGGTGGCACCAGACAAATTGGCATTCAAATAACAAAGTCCATGAAACCTCGACTGGAGCATGATGTATAAAACTGGTTTAAAGTTTCTCCGGCAGGACCTGACATGCTACATGGCTGGTGCCAACGTGCTAGACACATGTCGCGCTAAGACGATCCAGAGAAAATCACTCCCCATTTGGTACCCCTTTGGTGTAGAGCATATATACTTTGAAGTTTTTAGGAGACTGCATTATCCCTGGATCGTCCTAGTGTGACCCGTGTCTAGCAGTTCATATAAAACAGCGTCGCACCACATATGTTGACAGATGGAGGACATTTCACAAAATTTGGGAATAAATATATTGCAGAGATATATATGAAGGATTTCAGGGGAAGGTCGATGGCAAAATCCCAATTCCAGATTTCAACCAATAGAAGTATTTTAAAGATTCACTGTAGAAGTATTAAACACAATGAGGGGCATTTTATAGTAGTCAGAGGACAATGTCAGAGGGTATTGTTGCAAACTTTATAGCAGATGGCAAGAATGCTATGACCTGCTAGCTGAGCCGCCCATATCAGGTTAGTCAGATGTAGTTATGTCACATAACAGCATCTGACTAACCTGATATGGTCGGCTCAGCTAGCAAGTCATTCGGATTAATTTCATCCTCAATGCATTGATGTAAGAATGCTGTGACATAAATACGTCTGACTAACCTGATATTGTCGGCTTGTATGAGTCTTTCGGATTCATTTCATCCTTGGTGCATTGATGTAAGAAAGCTACGACATAAATAAGTCCGACTAACCAAATATGTTTGGCCCAGCTAGAGAGTCTTTTGGATTTAGATGTATTGATGTAATAACGCTAGGACATAAATACATCTGACAATCCTGTTATGGTTGGCTCGGCTAGTGAGTCTTACAGATTCATTTTATCCTTGATGCATTGATGTAAGATCACTATGACATAAATACATCCGACTAACCTGATATTGTCGGATTGTATAATGAGTCATTTGGCTTCATTTCATCCTTGGTGCATTGACTTAAGAAAGCTATGACATAAATACGTCTGACTAACCTGATATGGTCGGCTCAGCTAGCAAGTCTTTCGGATTCATTTCATCCTCAATGCATTGATGTAAGAATTCCACTTCCTTCAACAGTTGCTCTATTTCTTCCTCCAGTGTTTCCCTGAATGAAAGAAACATATAAATATAAAGTAAAACTGCCTTCTAAATAAATAAAAGGCAACATGTCCAAATTTGAAAAAAGATCATAACTCTATCAAAAATAGTTGGATTGAACACAAATTCGAACTTCGCAATGACTTTGCCACACCATATATACCAGATTTCACAAAATTCTGTCAAATAGTATTCAAGTTGTCATCCAGAGATTTGGGGGGGGGGGTGCAGAAAGTGTACAATGTAGTGCATGAAAACTAAAAAAAATTCAAGATGTTGTATATGTTCACTGAAATTTTTTAATAGATTCAGGGTGTAAAATGTCAAATATAAATCTAAATCAATAGCGAAAAAGGTCTTGTGAATATTAAAGGTACTCAATCCGATCAGACGCTCCTAAATTACTATTTCTTTGGCTTCGGGGTAAAAAATATTTGATTCAGTCGCGGAACCCACCCATCAAAGCTCAGATTGATCAGATATAGATTTTTGAAGTTTGTGATTTCAATTGTTTGATTAACAGAAACACGAGGTCAAACGGACGGTCTTGCAGATAAAGATGGATAACTCTAAAATCAAGTGGTTGTTATTACCATCTTTATCTGCAAGACCGTCCGTTTGACCCTCGTGCTTCAATCAGTTTGTGGCCCACAAACAATAGAAACCGCAAAGTTCAAACATCGATGTCTAATCACTCTGAGCTTTGATGGGTGGGTTCCTCGACTCGAATCAAATATTTTTTACCCCAGAAACCAAAGAAATAGTTATTTAGGAGCGTCTGATCGGATTGAGTACCTTTAACATGAAATTGCTTAGTAATTTTTTGCAGTTACTACCTACATGCACGAGAGGTCATTCCATTTTTAGTACAGAGTCAACATATCTTATTCTGTGATCTTTCTCATCATAATTTTTAAGATAAAAAACTCTCAAATGTTTAAACCATTTTATCATGCAGGGGTAGTCATAGTACTACAGATCTGATTCTCTGGAAAATTACCTTATATGTTGGACAACTTCATCAAACTTGAGGAATGTGAATTTTTCTTTCATAGAGTCAATGTCCTCTGATGCAGTGGAAGCTAGTGACAACCTGGAAATAGTTTGGAAATAAAACACTGGTGAGTTGTATAGGTATATGGTATACATAATCTATCAACTAACTTTTATGAACATTTGTTTTGGTAATAATGGCCACAGAAAACTGATATTAAACCCAGTGCTAGCTGATCCAGGGGTGCAATACTTCATAAATAAAAAAAATAATTTAAAAACTGCAAGCCTGCATGCTTTTCAAAAAATTTTGGCCTGAGAAATTGGGCATTGACTTTGCACATGGCTTAATTGAACATCTCATAATATTTTCCCCAAGCACAGTGACAAAGACTGTAGGTTAGACAACTAACTGACATGTGTATTTGCCAAACAGACACATTAAAATTCCTTGAATTTGTCTAAAATTGTTATAGACAAGAAAGGGTATGAGAATTATAGGTTCAGGATCCAAGGCTATATGTCTTATGGGAACAAGCCTGGATTTATAGTGTCTCACATTTGCAGAATGGGGTCCCCAGAGGGTGAATTTAGTGACGCTATCCCACTCATGGGGCTAGAATCACCAAGTTCACCCTCTGGGGACCTCATTCTGCTTAGGCCTCATCTTCTGGGAAGTATCTACAGTCTCAGATTAGCATTGTTTTCAGTTACTTTTTCCCATCCCATCTGTTCAGTTTCTACATCCCCTAATTTGCAGAAAATAAAATGCATAATCGAGGTGACTAATGGGTAAATATTACAACTTCAATTGGTAAACTTAATCTGATTCTAGGTCTCCCATAGCAGTTGAGGTCTAAGCAGAATGAGATCCCCAGTGGGTGAGTTTGGTGATGCTAGCCCACTGTCTCTGGGGAGCTCATTCTGCAAATGTCAGACATACTATATCCAGGTTTTTATACAAAACGTTGAAGCCGGTAAGATAGTGAGATGAAATTCTTCTAACCTGTCACTTGTTGGTGTAGACGAGAATGGTGTCTCCCGACCATCTCTCCCTATGACTGAAGAAGATCGTGCTGTTGAAGGACCTGTTAGAAATAAGAATGAATAGTGTGCAGCTAACTAATTTATTTCAGAAGTGTTTGAGATTAAAGAAGTGAGTCTCTGATTATTTTTGTTATAGTGCCTTGATATACGGTTTTAATAACAATCTATGCCATAAAATATGATTAAAATACTATAATTCATCACCATTTGTAACGTCTGTATCTCAGATGATACCCATATAAAAATAGAAAACAGCTGAAATCATAAAAAAGATCCCCCCCACCGCATTATGGCTCCCAGAACAGCTGCCCAGAATGCAACAGAATTCAATCTAAAAATTAATTTTCAATGGAAGGGGAGTAACTCTATATTTAAAATATATATAGTTATTCCCCCACCATTGAAAATAATACACTTTGCACAACAAAACCAGATGAAACTTAAGCACAAAAACACGTCGGTAACTCAACAAAAACAACATATTCAGGTTATTACACTGGATTAGTTGATAATACAATGTTTTGGAGCTTCCTCTTTGAAATGGTATATAATATGGCATATATTTTATATACATGATCTGGGAGTTCGAAAATTAAGTGGGCCTTTAATTTGTAATATGATTTGTAATAGTTTTAGTATCGATGTATGCTTTATACCATAATTGTGTTCACAGTACAGAGTATGCACCATGATCAAATGACCTTTTATTCACTGATTCAATGAACATCATAAAGATTATCCAATATCGAAAAAGATGTGACCTTAGCTTCCAATATATTCAGTTAACCCTTTACCCAACAGAAGGGCCCTGTGCCAATGCATTCTCTTATATATGGGAGTCGACCATAGGTCGCCTCGCATATATAAGAGAATGCATTGGCTTAACACATTACAAATTATAAAATTGTTAAAGAATGTAAGAAAAAATGGTAAAAAGTGTTAAAAAAGATTTTTTTTAGGCCAATGCATTCTCTTATATATGCGAGGCGACCTATGGTCGACTCGCATATATAAGAGAATGCATTGGCACAGGGCATAACTGTAACTATCACAATGTGGTCAAGGAGCCGGTTCCATTGATATCCATATTTGTATGGTTCTATTGAGACAGACCGAAGATATTTTAGGCTGTTGAAGCTTTATTTGGCCGGTTTTGGCCGGTTTGTTGGGTAAAGGGTTAAGGTCATCGCACTGACATTAACTGAATGATAACACAGAAGACAGATTTGTGGGAATGCACTTCTGTCAATAATTAGAGATATTAGAGAGTAATATTTGATTAAATTACAATGAGTAACATGGTTAACCCTTTACCCAACAAAGCGGCCAAAACCGGCCAAATAAAGCTTCAACAGCCTAAAATATCTTCGGTCTGTCTCAATAGAACCATACAAATATGGATATCATTGGAACCGGCTCCTTGACCACAGTGTGATAGTTACAGTTATACCCTGTGCCAATGCATTCTCTTATATATGCGAGTCGACCATAGGTCGCCTCGCATATATAAGAGAATGCATTGGCCTAAAAAAAATCTGTTTTTAACACTTTTTACCATTTTTTCTTACATTCTTTAACAATTTTATAATTTTTAATGTGTTAAGCCAATGCATTCTCTTATATATGCGAGACGACCTATGGTCGATTCGCATATATAAGAGAATGCATTGGCACAGGGCCTTTCTGTTGGGTAAAGGGTTAAGGGCAGTCTAGGCCTTATTTTAACCTCTTGGCTGCTACATGTTGGTACTGAGTACGGACATAAAATATCTCGCTGTGTGCTACATGTCTCAACTGCTATGGACCTAGTCGAAGGCACTACCAAACAGCTATCATTCATAGAGGGAACTCAGAAATTAGTGCCTTGGATCGAATGCATCTTGACATTTTAACTGTGTACAGTGTTCCAGGACTGTGTATGGAAATAGACTTTACATGAAGTCAGTTTCAAGATTTTCTTGCTATTTCCATTATAGTTTTGTACTGCAAAATGACCTTAAAGGGACGGGTGGTTCGTTGTTGTTTATAATTTAGATATAACATTTATGAAATTGTGATGATTTCCTCAAGAATATACTAATAGTATAGCATAATGATGATATGGATGTGATATTATTCACAAAACACACGTTTCTGTCTGATCATATCCCCAAGCATGAAGTAACGTGGATTAGCTGGATTTTAAACTGGCAGCGGGTAGTATGGGTCAACTAAAATAAAATTTGGTATGATTTGAATGCGATTGTTGATGGTGCCAATAAACAAATGGTACTGTAATTTTTTTTATGTTTGTTTACATAACAAAGCATAAAACCGTGACAATAACATGCAATGTACGCAATATTTATGATTTGGTATAAGAACAAATTCTGTCTATTATATAATATTCTTTCTGTTTATGGTGGTTTTAGCAGATGTGACTATTTTAACAGCAATGCCCACAAAGAAGGCTGCCTGTATCTTTAACATCAACGACCAAGAACATGATGCATGATGTCATCCAGCAGTAAAAAGGTTAAAGAAGAATTCTTTGACAAAAGGTTAAAGGTCATTTATTTAGTGATTTAAGCTGACAATTTAAATTCTCACTATTTTGACCTATTTTATTTCAGAATGACCTACCCAATCATAATCGTGAAGGTCATGTTGACCTAAATATGCTTGGATTTATTACATATAATGCTGGTAGATAATGAATCTATACATACGGCTAGAATCAAGAGCATAGTCTATGACCTCTGATTTATGTCTGGCTAAAGTTTCATCAGCATCTCTGAAACAAATTAAGGACGAAACTATAATAAACCAAAATCAATTGCACTGTTGTATGTTTAGTGTAAGTCTGAGTTTAGTGAGCCTGTCATTTGCAGAATGAGGTCCCCAGATTTAGTGATGCTATCCCGCATAGCAGGCTAGCATCACTAAATTCACCCTCAGAATGAGGTCCCCAGAGGGTGAATTTAGTTACGCTATCCCACATGGCGGGATAGCATCACTGAATTCACCCTCTGGGGACCTCATTCTGCTTAGACCTCATCTTCTCTGGAATGTTTCTTTATTATCAAATTTCCATAGAAACTTATTCACATAGATTCTATTTCTTTTTTAGTTTTGTTTCTCTATATCCCCAAATCGGCAGATGACAGCTTATTGAGGTTCCCAATGTGGGAACTTCAATCTGAGTCTATGTCTCCCATAGCAGATGAGGCCTAAGCAGAATGAGGTCCCCAGAAGGTGAATTTGGTGATGCTAGCCCACTATGCGGGATAGCATCACTAAATTCACTCTCTGATGACCTAATACTTCAAATGACAGGCACACTAAACTCAGGCTTCGTTTAGTGAGTAGGAAACATCCATAGATCTTATCTATTATCTGAACAAGTTCAAAACAATAATTTAGCCATTTTAATGGTGTCAATAGTCAACATGTTATATCTCATTTTTATTAAAGGCCCATTTAATTTTCGGGTCATCAATTATTTTTTTTATAGTGCCTTGATAAGCAGTTTTAATAACAATCTATGCCATAAAATATTATTAAAATACTATAATTCATCACCATTTACCATTTGAAACTTCTGTGTCTCAGAAAACAGCTGAAATCATAGAAAGATCCCCCCCCCCAGTTATGGCTCCCAGAATGCAACAGAATTCAAACTAAAATGTATTTTCAATGGAAGGGGAATAACTCTATCTTTAAGATATAGAGTTATTCCCTCTCCATTGAAAATGATACACTTTGCACTACAAAACTGATGAAACTTAAGCACAAAAACATGTTGGTAACTCGACAAAAACAACATGTTCACAGTTTATTACACCAGATAAGTTGATAATACAATGTTTTGCCAAACTTTTGGAGCTTACTCTTTCAAATGGTATATAATATGCCATATATTTTATATATGTGATCTGAGGGTTCGAAAATTAAGTAGGCCTTTAATCAATTGCACAACGAATATAAATCTTACTCTTATTAACGATGATTTGATAATTGTTACATGGCTCTGTGGATCAGGTTACCCAGAATTTCAATCTCTCATGGAAAATATAATAAAACATTAGAAGATATACAATCACACACAAGTAAATATAAGGATACCGAGCATGATGTAATGTCACTATCTACGGCTAGTTGTGTGCGGGTAAATCTTGATGAGGTGCATCTTCAGTCATTGTTTGAAGATGTCAAGAGAATGTGAATGACAGTTATAGACAGTTATAGAACTGATATTGTCTGCCTTTTTTGCTGTTCCCCATATTTTAGTGGTTGAAAGCAAATCAGGATGAGGTTTTTTTATGAATACATGTACAAATAGTCTTGAAACATTATGACATCACATTCTTAGATACTCACAAACTTTATTCCAGAGTCAGGTAACCTGGTCCACATTCCGCAAATACAGGTTAAACTAATTAACTTTTTAGGGATTTTGGGTAAACTTAACCCTTTCTATAC
Organism: Siphonodentalium dalli; assembly: GCA_032622095.1. Taxonomy (NCBI): domain Eukaryota; kingdom Metazoa; phylum Mollusca; class Scaphopoda; order Gadilida; family Siphonodentaliidae; genus Siphonodentalium; species Siphonodentalium dalli. Next base: position 90,157,924 of record CP136063.1, on the reverse strand, counting down.
TGAATGGATTCTTCCATTCAATTATGAAAGTATATATTGTAATGGTCTAATATTCATTTGGATGGATGTTTAGGATGGGAGCAGATGACAGCTAGACAAAATGATAATACAAGTGCAGAAGAATTCATATTCATTGGTGGGAAATGTTTAGATAATAAGTTCAACAAACAACTTGTTGAAATTATTATCTGAACATTACCTATTAAGGGAACTACTAATTAATGAGTATTTAGTATAGAAAATGTTAAACTTATCCATAGAGCCGCAATAGCCAATTTAGCCTCAACCAATTTCTTTATTGACATTAGTTAAAAATTGCAGAATAATCTGACAATAAAATTATGAGATAAGGTACTCAATCCAATTTGATGGTCCCAACATCATCAGATTCCAACAACAACATTTTTAAAAATGCCGCTTCAGTTATGAGAATCAATTAATTGTCCAAAAGTAATGCTAACCACTGTCAACTATAGTATAAAATTGCCCAAAACCTGTTATTTATCAACATTTTGTTCAATGAAATTTGGCCAATTTTCAAGTAACTGACACACAAAGCCACTTGATTATAGAGTTATCCATCTTCATCCGCAATTTGGTCCGAGACTATCGACTCATTGACTTTTTGCCAGGACGCCAAAAAGTACCAGTGGTGAAAAATAACAGATTTCAAAAATCTATATCTGACCACTCTGAGCTTTCTTTGATGGGTGGGTTCCTCGACTCGATTAAAATATTTTTTACCCCGAAGCCAAAGAAATATTATTCGGGAGCATTAATTTGGATTATGCATCTTTAACAGATACACTTCATAAAAAGGCATACTACTGGGCTCTGAGTTAGTCATAAACAGAATATTCAAGCACCGCACATCGAAAAGAATAAACGAATGCTATAACAATCTAATAGGAAGCTATGATGACTCAGTGATGAGCAAATTTTGTTCTACACAGTTGATGGATTTATTGTATCTGAAGGATATTAAATGGATATAGAGTTATGTCAATCAAGGTATTTTCTGTAAGGAAGAGCCAAAATAATTAATATCTTTTGCAACATTTTTATAGCAGAGGTGGTCAAGTGTGGTACATAATTGTCAGATGTACATGAGCTATGTCTAAAGCAAGTGAAGAAAGACATACGTTCCACGAGTTCGTGCTTTGTCTTTGATATTTTCTACGAGAAAGCAGATTTCCTGAACAAGCCTGTCCCTGACTAGTGGTGGTTCAGGAAGGTTTTTCTGTTCGCCAGCGTGCTCTGCCCTGTATTCTCGCCATATGTCAAGCAGAACATTAATCTGAAGGCAGAGAGGAAGGTAGATGAATTCATGTGATATAAACAATACCTCTGTACATTTCGTAGGAATATATGAATGGGTACATCATTTTTGAAAGTTTTTATCAACAACTTTAGCTGTATGGAGTGGAAACACAGTTATTGGCAAAATGTGTCAAAAACCTGGACAAATTTATCATTGGCAGCGCTAGAGCACCCTAACTATAAAGACTACTATTGTGCTGCAACTAGATATTTTTTGCTCTCATTTTTGCTATGTCTCACCTCATCACATAATTCGTCAGAAAATGCTTGTATTGTGACAATATCAATACAATTTGTATCATTTCCCAATATATGAATGAATGTGTCTATGAAACTGTAAGCTAAACTTGGAAAGGCATTCATATTTTGCTGAGCAGCCAATGGATTCAATGGAATGATAAAGAATAAGGATAGTCAAAATGTTTTAGTAAAGGGATTGCATTGTGTAGTTGAAACTCTTTTCATTTCAAACATTTCTCCAATAGATGTAGACTATATAGGGTGTGCCAACAAATTGAGTCATGGAATGAGTGAAATCCAAGATGGCTGTGGTGGCCACGTTTGTAATTGAAAATCATTCAAATTCAATAGCTCCCTTCTAGAGGAGATCCTGAACATGTCTATATATTTTCAAAAACAAATCTCCAATAAATGTGGGCTACAGGGTGTGCCGATGGATTTAAATGCAAATCCAAGATGGCTGCTGGCACCTTGTTTTTTAACAAATTACGGAGAAATTTGATGGCTCCCATCTGGAGGTCACTTGACGATCCATCGGATGAGGGGTGTAGCTTATAGGGTGTAGCAAAGGATTTTTGGCAGACAAGTGTCCAGACACATGGACGGACAGACGCCAACCCATGGCAATAGCTCCAACTTGTCAAGTTGAGCTATTAAATAAACAACAGGGAGAATTCAGTATTTAAAATATGAAGGTGGTGTTCAGTCTAGGATAACGATTGAAATTTATAAAATAACTCATACAATAATATACCCTAGTGACATTGCCACACCCCAAGCCTTGCAATATTGTCTGTCATTTACAGCACAGCGGGCTAGCATCACTATATCCACCCCACATTCTGCTTAGGCCGCATCTTCTGAGAAGTATCTATAGTCTCAAATTAACATTGTTTTTAAGTTACTCTTCCCCTTCTGTTCAGTTTCTATACATGTATCCCCTAATATGCAAAAGATAAAATGCATAATTAAGGTGATTAATGGGTGGACATCACTTTCAACTTCAACTGGTGAACTTAAACCTGATCCTAGATATCCCATAGCAGTTGAGGCATCAGTAGAATGAGGTTCACAGAGGGTGAATTTGGTGATCCTAGCCTGCTGTCTGGGATAGCATCACTAAATTCACCCTCTGGGGACCTCATTTTTTCAAGTATTGTCACTCCCTACACAGTGTGAGTGGCATATATAGTCCGACAGTGATAGTCAGCAAGGAACAATTTGTGTGTCAGATCAAGAACTAGTACAGGCAGTATGTTGACACTATAATAGTATACCATGCTCCAAATTTGATCCGTATAATGATTCTTCTTTCTCACAGAAAAACAACATTTATAATTTATTGCACATTCCATGTGTCTCTGTTTACAGCTAACTTTACAAACAAAACGATCACATGAGACATGTTTGACCAATCAGAGGTTGAATTGAATGCACAATGTTTGCTTGCAAACTCAACACAGAAAAAGTCATTCCACACATTTGCTATTGATTTTATCACAACCCACATGCTTGTGTTGATATATATCAAGCATGCTACAGCAATTCCCTAAGTATCGACCCTTTAACCACAGCAGAATTATGGGAAATTTTTCAGGATTTAGACGGAAATATGGCTTGTTGCCATTCATCGGAAAGCTCTTGGTGAGAGCATTCCGATGAATGGCAACAAGCCATATTTCCGACTAAATCCTGAAAAATTTCCCATAATTCTGCTGGGGTTAAAGGGTCATATACTTTGGGCATTACTGTATACTTAAAATACTAAACACTGATTGCAGAATTTCTTTTGATCAGGATGTATATTTGGCTAAAACGAATAGATTGTGTTGCTGTCAACTGATTATTCAGAAAGACGTCTGTGCAATCGAGTCAAATGTTAATTGTAAACGATTATTACAGGGGGCGACTCAACCCCATTGAACATAAGTGAGAGTATATGGGTTGAAACTTAACTATAATTTATGTGTACAGCAATGCCCTAAATAATCAACTCCTTAACCACAGCAGAATTATGGGTCATTTAGTGAGAGCTTTCCGATGAATTGCAACAATCCATATTTCCGACTAAATCCTGAAAAATTACCCATAATTCTGCTAAGGCCAAAAAAATATATACCTGTTCCGGTGACCCGCCCGCCCCCTATTTTTTTTTTTTTTAAATACAAATACTAGTACACGCTCTAAAATTGGATATATATCATATGTCATATCTATTTAAAAGGGCAGGATTTATTAAAGTGATGAAATTTTTTCAGAAATGTAATAAAACTTCAATTAAACTAGTACAGGATGGAAATATATCCATTCTATTGCGAGATATATGTCCTGTTAGAAGCCAAGATACTGCATTTCACGGGTTTAGATTTATAATTTTTCTCACGACATGACGAACCATGGTCGGCACGCCGTGTCTGATGTCCCCAAATTAGACCACCCCAATTTAGGTTGGAAAATTTCCATATTTATCTAGTTCGGTACAAAACACATCGTTTAATAACATGTATGCTATTAAATTAATCGTGAAATAGTGCAGGCATACATAGACTGTAATGATGCAAATGTTAGTTTTTGTGCTCTCTGTGTTTCTTTAATGTTAAATTCACTGTATTTAATATTATTATTATTCAAATACCACATAAAGTTATTTTACTGTTTAAATAATGTTTCCTTGCTTTTACAATAAAACAATAAATTACACTATATTCTAATAGAATCTACTTAGTTTTATTATTTTATAGTCAATTACAAACAAGGAGAAGTTGGCTTGGTGGTCGCATTCAAATTTATTTCGAGCAGTTGAAAATAAAATGAAAAAATAAAATAAAATGAAAAGCCACCCCCCCCGCCCCTATTTTTTTCTTGCATGTCACCAGAAACACAGGTATTTTTTTTGGCCTAAAGGAGTCGATTATTTAGGCAATTACTGTAAGTCAAGAAGCGCAAACAGTCAGCTAAAAATAAGCAAACGGAAATTGGTCCAATAATAGAAATACAAGTGTATCTGTTGTATTTGACTATTCAGTAGAGTATCAACTGCATTTAAATGTATTGTGATACTTATCATATGGCGGGGTTGTATTGCAAAATGTGTTACTGTATATCATGAATATATGTATGATTACAGCCCTAAACACATATAATCCAAGCTGGCCTCATGTTCAGGAATCATGCAGTTTCAAGTTGAAAAAAAATAGTGGATGTTGATAAATATCAAAGAAAAAGTGTCAATTTCTGGCAGAGGCCCATGGCATAGAAATTTTATGGTGATGAGTATACAAGTATGACCAACTACATTCCACAGTGTTACCCCATTTGTGGTGAAATACTTATTAGTTTTCTTTAACATTCTTACCAATGTTTCCAAGTGAAGTTTCAAATTGAAGGATTTTCGAATGGAAACTTTGGGTAGAGTTTTACTGAAATCTACACCTATTTCAGCAGACATCCGGTATTAAAGTGTTTAGAATACAATTGGTAGTATACTTGTCATCATAAAACTACTGTGTCATGGGCCTTTATTAAAGAAATGGATGTTGATTTGCTTGTAGAGAATGGATGCAAGTTGGTCTGACATTTTTTGTTTCGAGTTTCACACATAAAATGTCAGACCAACTTGCATCCATACTCTATGGAATGCAACAAAATCAACATCCATTACTTATATTTACGTTCAACCAAGTCAAGTGGCAAATTAAAAGAGCATTAGGCACCAATTTCCAACATTGCAAGTTGCATCTACACATTATGAAAGCAAGTAGGGTCTCCGTGCAACATCACATGACGTATTTACGACCAACCACCGTCCTGCATTCATGTTCCTCAGTGCGAATGCATTTGTGTGTGTAAATATAAGAAATTACCTTTGTTTTTCTGAATATTTTTAAAAAATTGACTTGACATTGATAATATGAGATTTGTGACTGAGTGACTTCTGAACTCACCTCATCATGTAACTCCAGACTCTGATCAATCAGGGAGACACCCAGCATGTTTCTGATCTCTGACCTCTCATGTTTGGGAATGTTCTGCTCCATAACATTCCACAAACATGGAGGTGGCTCATAGCCATGAATGTCGTATGGAGGTGACTCAGCCATCATATATCACATTTTGAACCAGCATCTGAAATTGTTAGAGATTGGATATGAATGTGAGGTTTCAAATCTTTTGAACTTGAAAAGTGAGGCTGCTAAAAGGGCTCATATGGGTAAGCTAAAACACATAGAAACTGAATTAATATGGGTGTATGGTGTACATGTACCTGCATTATACAATGCACCAGTAGGATAGGATAGGATAATTTTATTTATAATATGCACATGAACAAAACAGATATGAAACATGTGGAAAGATGCACATGTATATCAGTCTTCGTTAATTAGCATCAGCTATCGGCTGAGCGGACGAAAAAGCCCAGGCAAATAGAAATTTTGTTGGCTATATTTTTGTTGGGAAAAATTTAAAGAAATTGATGGTCTTTGTGTTGTATATATAGTAGGGGTGAGAAATGCAAGGGGTGTCTGGAAAAAGGTGAATTTATGCGACTAGTATTTTCTTATAGGAAAATTATTCTAGTTTCTGGATCGTTTTGTTGCACAAAGATTGTGCATCGCCAAATTCACTTCCCATTCATTTCCAAGGGTACCCACTCTTTTTTGGACAGCATTTATTATTTTCTTAAGGAGATCAGCTGCCTTTTTCTTGCACAATGATGTGAGTGCGGGCTCATGGGATTTGCCTGTCACCTCGATGGTACATCTCGCCACTCCCTGCTAATGTACACTCCCTGTGTCTTGTTTAAACCCAACTCTATCAACCTCCCGCAATCATGACACCCTAGCTTTCCATCAATACAAATGATCCATGCTGATCCATGGGTAAGTAAGTTGTTTGGCTTCCCACTTTGCATTGTCCACACATCAGGTTTAATTTTGGTTGTTGCAATTATATTATTAACCTCATTTGCCAATGTTTTACTTTTAGGAGTGGTACAAGCAGGCTCACTCTCATCTTCATGCTTACCAGTATTCTGTTCAGTCAAATCTACACCACTGTCAGATTGAGGTTTATGTTTCTTGAAAAAAGATGATAAATCACACTGCCGAAGCATTTTGTTTTATTTTCAAACTTAGCCCCTAATCTCCAACAGAGACTCACAGATGGATATGACGTATGTATACCAGTACTCTCAGGTGCATAATAATAGTTTCAGCACGATTATTAATTTTGGAGAAAATTGCCAATGATCACTATTATTTGGCATTGAGACAGAGTGAAATTGCCATCACTATTATTAAGTTCAGCCTAAATCTCTATTATTAGTCCATCACGATTATTAGGCACCTGAGAGTAGGTAATTAGCAATTCAGCCAAATAGTTTATATAGATTTCAGACACTTTTAATACCCTCAGTTCTAAAGATCTCCATCAGAAACAGTTTGTAAATGGAGCATATCAGTCCCCCCTCCCCCAATCTATGCATCTACAAATGTTGTTTGACAGTGTGTGCACAATCTGTGTCATGGCAATGTCTACTAGATAAGATGACAGTCGCAACATCAGAAACAATGTTTGACATCAAATAACAAACATGTTAATAATGCTTCATGGCCAATGATCATTAGAAACTACAAAGAATGTAATTTTGTGTGATCCGCCTTCTTTAATAATGGCATACAGTGCATTACACTAGGGCCCGACGAATCGGCAATATCAACATCGAATCGAATCTCGAATCGAATATTTTTCAAACACTTTAGTAGATTGGCGGTACCGATGAGTGGGAGGTACGAACAAAAATGGGGGCAAATGTCCGATGATTTTATAACGTCAGTGAGATTACGAAGGGGTTAATTAAACTTAATTTCTATGACATGATATGAACAGTATTTAATCAGTTTTAAACAGTTTAATATATGAGAATGGCACGACATCATTTCACATTTTGTGCCACTGGGACTATGTGTGAAGCTCGTGAAAGTAAGCAGTTTGGAACTTTGGAGTCAATGGAGTCTGATTCGAGTCATTGCAAATGGAAACTCTTCTGCACATGTATACACTTCACCCTGTCGCGCACAGCAGGCACGCGCGATATCAAAATTGCACATCGTGACTTGGGAATGACGCATACGCAAACGGGATTACAGGATCTATGTATAGTATCCCAACTTGGGCCTATCCATCGGATCAATTGAGTTGTCATGAAAGCTATAAATGGTCAACCATATTCCATTTCCCGGATAACATATGCTGTATAAAGATGTTGACCGGATTTGGATACAAAATGTTGGAGCCCAAAATGTTTATTTAATTTATTTATATCGTGTTAAGTTTTTAAATTTAAAAAATATATTATTTGATTGAGTTGAGTAACGCAATATAGGCTTTTCTGGTAAGAATGTCAAATACCGACATACAAATATGTCCCACAGCTGGGGCCGGGCAAAATCGCAACATTGCTGGTTTTATGTGGTGGAGGAAACCCATGTGCGCTACGATTATGGTACAACCGTGATGAACACGCGAACCACCACAGACCTACCAGCAGGTTGCACGAGTAACCCACCGACCTGGCACGAGTAACCAGCGCTGGGACTGGTAGGCCAATATATATATATGAGCAGTGGGCTATTGGACAACTCAAGTTTTCTCAACTATACACATTGGACCACAGAGGTGCCAGATTGTATATATAATGTAGTGATGAGCCGATTGTCAAATAGAGCCATGCGCCGATTGCCGATTATTTGAGATCACAATCGGCCGATTCAGGTGCCGATTCCGATTATTTCAATAATTATAGCAGAATATGTTATATGTGTTATATAATACTTAGAATTAGAACCAAGCAACAAACGTAGTAATATGCCAGTACACTGTATACATAAGTATATGTTTGGGTAAGTAGATAGGTGCATGGTATGGGCAGACTAGTGATCGAATACAGGCAACATACCCATGTATTCTAGGCTATTCCACAACAAATTTTTTGAAAGTTTGATGTAGCCACGTGCATGATGACATGTCCATGGTCCGTTTTTGATAACAATTCATCAAACGGCATTTTTCTTTGATCCCAATTCAAAGACATCACATCAAAGGAATGAGCCGACTGAACTAGTTGCAAGTTACACCATGTTCATGTCAATTTCACAGACACGATTCAATTTCGGCGTGATCATCATAATAATCATTTGTGGTGACATATACGTGACGTCACACGATGCTGACTGGATGGAATGACATTGTCTTCAACTATTTAAAGTCACGTGACATGCACTTTCGGTTTCTATAGTAGTGTTTATACCTGTTACGCTGTATGTACTATATAGACAGCTTTGTTGTACTGCGTATGCATACATTTTGATTTTTGATAGTTTGACATACATAAATCAAAATGTCTACATGTTGACGAACAATAAAGTTACCTATGGGCGTACATGAGTCCCATGATATGTACGTTGTGTACATCACAATGCTAAAGAAATCAATCCACTGAAACGACTGTTCGGTATGCCAATAATTAATGAATTATTATGCGCAATCACGGCGTCATGCTCGCTGCCTCACTCTAACCCAAAGTGTCATGTGCTTCCCGGCGATCCCCACTAATATATTGTTCAAACATAGACACAGGTACGGCCGGGGTATTGCAGAAGACATGTATGTATATCAAGTTTGTGTTTGGTATCACTTTCCCCATGTTTACTGGTCATTTATTCAACAAAATATCGTCATATTTAAAACAGTTTATTGAAGAAAAACAAGCACTCATTTATTATTTAGACAATCGGAAATCCCGATGTTCAAACCCGAGTACCGATTGTCATCCGATGGGCCACAATCGGCCAATTCCGATTGTCGTTCCCGATTATCGGCTCATCACTAATATAATGCAGTCTATTCCCGGTGATAAAGGACTTGTATACAAAGATTCAAAATATCCCGAATCACACGACCGCTTTCGAATCGAATCGAAACATAAGATTCGAAATCGAATCGAATCTCGAAGCTTCGTCAGGCCCTACATTTCACTGACTAAACTCGCCGCTCCCTTTCGTTCCTTCAGGCAAAAAAAGTGAGGGGACACCATTCCCACAGTCACAGAAAAATATCGCCATTCGGAAGTTGCGAAGTATAGCAATTTTTCTTTTCATCGCGTAAGGTCCATTGCCAGAAATAACGTGAATTTTTCACGAAAAAGTAGGTGTGACAGAATTTTTTTTTGACACGGTATACTGTAAATTATGTGTGATGTCACATACTCGCAAGTACGCACGCCTGCCCATTAGGCATTAGCTATACTGAGCTTGGCGCTGTGTGCCGAGTGGGTCGTTATAAAAGTAAGAACAACTCCTTTACCCGTAATGCCATTAACGGCATGATATTGATATAAAGGGCGATGAAGGCCTAAAGCTGAACATCTACGATCTATTATTAAATCCTAAATTGGTAATTTCATTAACCGCGAATATGTGAAAATCACAAGAATGAAAATTTTAAATAGAATGAACGGTTAATAAAAAATCAAATGGGTTCTTTAAGTCGTTTTTAACCTGTCCCAGACCTGATTTACTTTAAGTGTGGACAAATTTATTTTTTGTGAAGAAAAATAAATCGAATTTGATGTCATTGTCAATGATAATGACTAATGTCATTTTTTATGATTTGGAATTGGAAATGAAAATTAAATTGAATTTGATTCGTAATCCTCGCTTCGTAGTCAAGTTAAAAACCAGGCAATCGCGAAAAATCCGCAAATGTTTCCGAATATATAGCTATTTGGCACATATGTTTGCTACCAAAAGAGCATTAATAAGTTGAGGCAAGCTATTATTCCCAATGTATTTTAGTAAATTCATCAGAAAATCTCACATCAGAACTCCAAGGACGCCATCTTGTAAACAAAACGCTTGTCCGGTGATGATAAAAAATAATATCCGGTTAAACATATTTTTTTATACCGGTGCTTGAAAATTTACCATTCTCAACGACTCGGCCATTTTCCGCTAATTTCCTCAGCGTAGCGTGGCCGAGTCGTTGCGAATGAGGGGCCTACATCAGCATCATGCGTAAAGTGTTGTCTTCGTAGGGTTTTCAAGAGTTATATATCCTGGAAACGCGCTAACCTAATATATAAGAGTCTTCTCAGGAGCATTTCCTTGTTTCTCACTGTTTTGTCTAATAGGTGTTAAATTATATTCAGATTCCAAAGGAAAGACTGCATGAGATGATAACCACAACAACCAATATGTAACCCGAACAAATAATGTCAAGTCAGTTGGATATATGTGTGCATCCTGCATGGGCATGTTTACCACAGGCCACGTTGGAATGCCCCCCTTATGAATGTACGTACATAGTTAAAAAAAGTAAAATATTCTCAGAAACCATTTATTTAAAGATGCATAATCCGAATTAATATTTCTTTGGTTTCGGGGGTAACAAATATTTTATTCGAGTCGAGGAACCCACCCAACAAAGCTCAGAGTTTTCAGATATCGATTCTTGAAACTAGTACTTTTCACCACCGATACTTTTTGGCGACGGTCTCAGACCAAATTGCGGATGAAGATGGATAACTCTAAAATCAAGTGGCTTTTGATGTTAGATATTTGACAATCCGGCCAAATTTCATTGAACAAATGTTGATAAATAACTCGTTTTGTGCAATTTTATGCCAAAGTTGACTGTGCATGATTAGCATTATTTTTAGGCAAAATTTTATCGATTCTGATAACTAAAGAGGCATTTCTAAAAATGTTGTTGTTGTTGGAATCTGATGATATGGGGGCCATCGAATCGGATTGAGTTTCTTTAACTAACTCTAATTATTTCAGCAATATTGGTTAATCTACTGCTGGATATACAATTATCATCTACATTTTCCCACTCAGATGTAAATTCTACATACTATTAATAATGAGAAACCAATAGTCCAGGAGATATTGGTCGACCTCTGCACCCCCCCCCCCCCAGGACTTAACTTCACCCCACTAATTTTCTTCCTTAAGGTCTCCTCTAATTTTTTTCACTTGTTAACAAGAAAAAAAAGTGGCCGCAGAGACTCCAGACAAGATGGCGTCCATCATGGCGGCCATTTTTGTTAAATGCACCAGGTCTCTTTGATCGCCATTATAGTAAAGATGATAGCAAATGCGGTCTTGTTTTCCGCTCGATTCGTTATGCTAATATACAACCCTTACAAATTATCCAAAAATCCGACACCAGAATCCAATATGGCGGCCAAGATGGCCGCCGAAATGTGAAAATACGCTAGTTTTCTGACATGTTACCACCTTTCGTTTGTCTCTGTGGGAAAATGTTAGAATTTTTGCATCATGTTATACATTTATCATATAGAGGAGTCATTGGCAAACACATGGGGACCATAATATGCATTCATTGCGGGATATTTTTGTCAGATATCACGTTTTCCCAAATGCCGGTATCATAGGTCAAAGCCGAATCTCCGTTAATAACGGGATGTTATATTTCGAATCAATGAATGTTATTGCTATTATAACAACACCCATGCATATATATTTGCATGAGATACTCGAGCTAGGATTCCTCTTATACCTGAGTGGAGGAATATTTACCCAAATCCAAGATGGCGGCCAAAATGGCCACAAGAAATAAAAAATCGCCGAAAATCGCTGATTTTAACATCAGTGAGCATTATTGTCATGACAACTCCACACCTGCTTACTATTGTAAGTTGGGAACACTTAGGCGAAGAAATTTCCTTGTACCATATCCAAATAAAAGTCCCCCAAATCCAAAATGGCGCCCACAATGGCAGACAGATTTTGAAAAATTACCGAAATTCCCTCATATTCACATCATTGGGCATTATTGTCGAGACAACTCCATCCATGCGTACAGTTGAGTCGGAAATACTGAGGTGAAGTAATTACCTTACATCTCATGCAAGAAATTGTTTTCCAAATCGAAGATGGCGGCCAAAATGGCGACCGAAATTTGAAAACACGCCTACATTCATTTTCTTTCTTAGGATGGGCGTTATTGTTTCGCGATTTATACCCACCATTACATGTTGATATGTATGAATTATTCATTAGGGTTTGGCAAGTGATACTCAGTCAATATGGCGGCCAAACTGGCGGGCAGAAATTGAAAAGAAGCCGATATTATCACATACTAATTTCAACTTTTTGTCATAATATTGATTTGTATACACAAAACGGTACATAATATAAGCCATATATTAGTTCCAATGTAAGTCGCAGCCTTTTGGAAGGATGAAAACCCACAATCGCAATGTGGCATTTCAAAATCCATTCTCCACTAAGGGCTCATACTGGCCGTAACCGTATATAGGTGCGCCGAATAGTCATATTATGACTTCCAAGAATCAAAACAACAGTACCTGAGCTTATTCTGAATTGCCACATTCAGCATTATCTAGACTCGTTTCCGTCTCTTCGTCATATTAATCTATCTCACTCACAACAACAGTTCACTACTCTTCTTTGTAGGAGTGTGCCACTAATCGCAATGTTTCAAACAATACATATGCCGGTGTCCAGCTCACGTGTTGGTTTCGAAAGCTTGGAATTATTAGCGAGCTTCATTCGTGGTATAGCTTATGATATAATTCAGATGCTACATATGGGGTATATGCGTCATCTTGTGCGATACACTATATATAAAGGTATTCGGTCGATGCGTATACTAGCTTTCATGAGGATCTATCTGCGTATTGTCAGCTTTGGTGACCTAATGGGGATAACAACGTGTACGCCTGGTGATCTTCCCAAACAGCCACTTCTCAATATATGGTTCATCAATTGACATACTCATCTAATGCACTGACGTACCCGGACAACTTCTGTATATGGCTTCGAATGTTGAAAGCCCGACATTTGCCGGATGCAATTCTGCTAAGGCGTAGAAGACCATAATGCATAATATACCCAAACTCCTTGAACATGATCATAAGAAAAGGCTTGTTGGCGTCCAGCAATCGTCTCACCGAACAGATCCAAGCAGATGATAACAATACACACGTTGCTAGTTTGTGGGTATGTATCATGATAGTGGAAATGAAATTGGACCATGACTGTACCGCCCCTTATTTTGTTATGTTTTAGATTCAGACAGTATCTCATGTGTGGCTTTGCTTTCCTTGCATACTAAGATTGTATGTTCCCATCCGTTTGGAAGCCGTTCTTAAACAACTGGATCAGGGGTATGTCATTGGCTACTGCTGTATAGGCCCCACAAAGACTGTGGTGTAGTCTTAAAGGCGATACCTTTGATAGTTGGTTGATATGTCATACTCACGCTGGGTGGTATGGTTCAAGAAAGTACAAATGCCATCAACAAAAGGGTGAAATGTTCAACGCGAAGAACATCCAGAGGAATGTTACGTTGATGAGCTGTTGCATTCAGTTCAACACACGTTGGTACACCAAGTGATTTCTTGATAACATCACCAATGCGACCATTTTCCTGCATGAGACATTAACTACTATATTCTAAAGTTATATATATAAAGCTATATGATCATAAAGGTCGCGTTCCCCAGCGGCCACAGCCATCGCCATCGAGACTGTAAATTGTTCTTTAAACACATAGTGAAATAAATGCACCACATTTCCTGACATTCTCTTGAATAATACCGCCCACATACTGACACTAACCCCGAGAGAGGATAACAAAACACGCATACATCCATGCTATAAAGACATTATCCTTTAGTCCATCCGACTGTTTTGAGGGAGGCTAGCATATTAGTATCCAGACAAAAGTGTACGTAGTTGAATCAGAAAGGCTAAACAAAACCGACACGCATGACATTCGATATCTTAAACATGCACCAGGTGTAGGGGTGGTGTATAGAGTGGCCCATTTCATTCCCACTATCATGGCGCATTTCCACAAACTAGCACCGCGAGCATTGTTCTTCTCTGCTGGGAGATATTCGACGAGACAACTGCGGGGCGTCACACAGTTTGCTTCGGATAATGGTAAAGAAGTGTGGGTAGTCTGTACACCAGGGTCTTCTCCTTAGCTGATAGACATCTGTCCAAGGGAATGAGACAGCTAGCAACCTTCGAAACACTGTCGAAGTTGTCCGCATATATGCCAATGCGTTCGCTGAGTGTGAGTTGACGAACTATCTATTGAGAAGTGACTAGCTAACTGGTTCGCCAGGTGTACATGTCGTTATCCCATGGGGTATGAGACACATACATAGAGATGACCTTCTGTAAGCTAGACACCGGCAAATGAATTGTTTGAAACGTTATAATTAGAGGGACCCTACTCCCAGGAAGTGGTGAATACTTTGTCGGTGTGAGCGACCTAGATTTATCAGATAAAGAAATGGAAGCTGGTCCAGATAATTATGGACGTGACGTGGCAAATCAGAATCTGTTATCAGGTAATTGTTCTGATATAACTATTCGGCGCACCTACGCTTACGGCCATTATCGGCGCTAAGTGGAGACTGGATTTCGAAATGCCACATCGCGATATTAATTGTGGTGTTTCATCTTTCCAGAAGGACACGAGCTATGTTATGCGTTTTGATACCTTTAAGTTGAACTAGTAGATGGTTTATGTACAATTTCGTCCATACATACCGATATTATGACAAAAAGTTGAAATTAATATGTGAAAATATCGATTTCTTTTCAATTTCTAGCCGCCAATTTACCAGCGATCTTGGCTGTGAGTATCAATTGCCAAACTCTAATGAATACTTCATGTCACTATTCCATATCAACATGTAATGGTGGATAGAAATCGCGAAACAATAACGCCCATCCTAAGAAAGTAAAGGAATGTAGATTTGTTTTCAAATTTCGGTCGCCATTTTGGCCGCCATCTTCGATTTGGAAAACAATTTCTTGCATGAGATGTAATGTAATTACTTCACCTCAGTATTTCCGACTCAATTGTAAGCATGGGTGGAGTTGTCTCGACAATAATGCCCAAAGATGTGAATATGAGGGAATTTCGGTGTTTATTCAAAATCTGTCCGCCATTGTGGGCGCCATTTTGGATTTGGGGGACTTTTATTTGGATATGGTACAAGGAAAGTTCTTCGCCTAAGTGTTCCCAACTTACAATAGTAAGCAGGTGTGGAGTTGTCATGACAATAATGCTCACTGATGTTAAAATCAGCGATTTTCGGCGATTTTTTATTTCTGGTGGCCATTTTGGCCGCCATCTTGGATTTGGGTAAATATTCCTCAACTCAGGTATAAGAGGAATCCTAGCTTGAGTATATCCTGCAAATATATATGCATGGGTGTTGTTATAATAGCAATAACATTCATTGATTCGAAACATAACATCCCGTTATTAACGGAGATTCGGCTTCGACCTATGATACCGGAATTTGGGAAAACGTGATATCGGACACAAATATCCCGCAATGAATGCATATTATGGTCCGCATGTGTTTGCCAATGACTCCTCTATATGATAAATGTATAACATGACGCAAAAATTCTAACATTTTCCCACAGAGACAAACGAAATGTGGTAATATGTCAGAAAAATAGCATATTTTCACATTTCGGCGGCCATCTTGGCCGCCATATTGGATTCTGGTGTCTGATTTTTGGCTAATTTGTAAGGGATATATATTAGCATAACGCATCGAGCGGAAACAAGACCGCATGTGCTATCATCTGTACTATAATGGCGATCAAAGAGACCTGGTGCATTAAAAAAAAATGGCCGCCATGATGGACGCCATCTTGTCTGGAGTCTCTGCGGCCACTTTTTTTTCTTGTTAACAAGTGAAAAAAATTAGAGGAGACCTTAAGGAAGAAAATTAGTGGGGTGAAGTTAAGTCCTGGGGGGGGGGGGTGCAGAGGTCGACCAATATCTCCTGGACTACAAGGGAACTTATCTCAGTCTTTTACTTTCACTGTAATTTAATTATACCTTCAAACGATTAATTGTTATGTACATGCATTTCATGTTTTAACATTATCCAAATGCATTTTATAAATGTACAAATATTCACTCCGTGGGGGTCAAGAGATTCGAATAAATTATATTCTATGGATCAACCAATTTTAAGGCCTCGGATTAGTAATGTTAATGCAGGTAATAGCCAGCTACAGTTACACGTAAGTGTGAAATGAAATGTGTGTCGCTATTGTATATTGCTATATATAGAGTCTTAGAGATGCATCTGACGGAAAATTACTTATGATTTTATGGCTCCAACGTAGCCTATGCAACGATTGCATGTATATATAGAGTCAAGGATCAATGCATCACCACGGTGGGTGATCTCGAGAATAGTGCCATTGTGCGGCAAACTATTGTCACGCCAATCCCCGATGTGGTCGACGTCAACTTTCTTGAATCAGAATAAACAAGAAAACCAATGTCAGAAATTGTAACGCGCTCAAGATCATATATTATATACCCATGATTGTAATTATAGAATATAAAATATATTGGTTTCACGAATGACCAACTCATAATTCCGTTAAAACAACTAATCCTTCAAATTATTACAACAACTATATACGGCTTATCACTGATGGTTTCTCATGCATCTCACCAGAATTCCCAACTACGCCTTTTACCGGGCTCGGCCTCCGGGTCGCACTTCGACTTTTAATCCGTCCCAAAAATTACCATTTCTATTAATATAAAACGCCCATGGCCTATGTATAACAAGAATCAGCGAAACATTATACACGCGGAGCGCGAAATAAAACATGTGCATGTAAATAGCATTCTCTTGTTGTATCGTGGACGCATGCATATAGCGTCCACGCGGTCAACTGTTTATATATTTGAAATGTGTACATGGAAATCTTAATTTAAAAGTTGTATAATGTAGAATAAAAACAGACATTGTATAGGCCTACATATGTATGTCGTATTTTTCAAAAATGTGTATACCGACACCAAAATTATGATATCATCTTTGACTGCAGAAAAGGTAAACGAGTGTATATATCGCACTAAAGGCATGCATTATGTATATATAACCACAATATATTGCACACATTGTCTTATAATATTTGGTAAATGAATCATTTCCTGTGCTGTTTCCATATACGTGTAGGGGTCCGGGAACATTTTTTTTTTAATTAATTATCATATATATAATAAAAATAAAATTAAAATAATTTCCGGACCCATGTGAGCAACAGTCAGAATTTTAGACAGAAACGACGAGCAGTAGGAAATATCATAATTATGGGGGTGGTGTATCCCGAATCTTCCAACAATTAAAACATTTGATCGAGGCGACATAAATATGGAAAATTCCAACTCAAGGGGTGGGTGCAAATGACGTGTCTTATATAAAGTAGATGTTTGTGGTTTGGTCTTCATTCATATAGGCATGGGTTGTAGTTGGAAATTCAGCACTGCGTGGAAACAAACAAAACACATCTATATATAAACTATGCACATATATATAACATTGTAATAGAATACGATATATACTAGAATGAAATTGTGTCAATATTGAATATAAGAAAGACTTTATTGGTTTGGAAATGAACACAATTGGTTGGAAAATAATATATTGATTTAGAAAAGATTGCTATTATATATCTATATTGAATGCTTGATGTGTGCAATTAGTTAAACAATCCACTATTCATTTTTATTTGATGTATTTTACGACCAAACGGCTGCACATACCTGGCATTGAGACATATATTTATAGGTTCCCTGTTACGACCCCAAGAGGCGATGACACATGGTTAATACGATCAAACGAATAAACTGTGAAAGATCAAATGATTATAGGAACACACGAACAGGCTTACAACAATGGTATAATGTATTCTCCAATAAATCTCCTATTGGCAAGCGATTAATATTTTGGATACCACTATTCTTGTCTAATATCGATCAGTCTGTTATGATATACCCTTGTCACAGACGGTCGTCACCGATCACATCCATAAACCCAACAGATAGGACGAGCACGTCCATGCATGCCGACAGAGGCAACGATTTGCTAGCATAGTGATCAAAGCCTGCATAACCAAGATGGCTGGTCGCAGGCAGTCTGTGTTGCCCGGACCCAGACGACTTTCCGTGATCCCGAATGTCACTCAGGGCCTACCCACGGGTGGACATATTCCGTCATCTTCACAAGGACCCAGACCAATCAAGTAAGTGTGTGATATAGCTCAATCTGAAAAATATACCAGACTATAGAGGGTCCATTTGGTGGGGTGAATTGTCAATTGGGGTGGGGGTGTCAAACTTAGCATTTCAATTTACAGCCCCTTTGACATGACAAAAAATCCCAAGTCCTGGAAATTCCATTAGCACTGCACCCCTTTGGGTTAGAATTTCTAAATGATTCATCAAGCTTATTTCCAACTGTTAGAAAATTATAACCTGACATCCCCTATATGGCTGAAAATTGTCCAACCGAAGGTCATTTCTTTCCAACTGTTGAAATATTTGCCAAATTGGGGGGGGGGGGGGGGCGGGGCGTAGACACCATATAACACCACATCTTCGCGTCCCTGGTAGTAGTGTGGGAAACATTCACTCAAAATGCGGGTATGGATAGTATCATAGCAGTGCATGCACCCGATCATTACAATGTAAATTAGTCGTAACTATAAGGGGACACCTGTTAAAACTATATGGTAAAGGTACTCAATCCGATTTGATGGTCCCCATATCATCAGATTGCGACAACAACAACAACATTTTTTGAAATGCCGCTTCAGTTGTCAGAATCGATTAATTGCCCAAAAACAATGCGAACCGCAGTCAGCTATAGTATAAAATTGCCCAAAAACGTGTTAATTATCAACATTTTGTTCAAAGAAATTTGGCCGGATTGTCAAACATCTGACACCCAAAGCCACTTGATTTTAATGTTATCCATATTCATCCGCAATTTGGTCCGAGAACAATATTTGCCAGGCCGCCAAAATTTTCATATATCGGGAATTAACATATTTCAAAAATCTATATATGATCACTCTGAGCTTTGATGAGTGGGTTCATCGACTCGAATAAAATAGTTTGTACCCCCCCCCCCCCGAAGCCAAAGAAATAGTAATTTGAGAGCGTTATTTCGGATTATGCATCCTTAAAATGTTATGCGCAACTGGGGGGGGGGGGGGCACATGTTAAAAACTATAATTAGATATATAGATAGGGAGATAGTTTGTTATCATAAATTCAACATGGAAAGTTGACAAATATGGCGGTGTTAAAACAAGGAGAGCGCGGATCTCAAGGTGCAAAGATTTTGTTAGCGTTGATACCGCCTATATATAACGTTCAAAGATGCACAATCCGAATTAACGCTCCCAAATTACTATTTCTTTGGCTTCAGGGGTAAAAAATATTTGATTCGAGTCGAGGAACCCACACATCAGATCTCAGAGTGATCATATATCGATTTTTGAAGTTGTTATTTCTCGAGATGTGCACTTATTTGTGGCCCAGAAAAAAGTCGTCAAACAGATTATCTGTGACAAATTTGCGGATGAAGATGGATAACTCTAAAATCAAGTGGTAATATGGACAAATTTTGTGATACTCAAGTGATAATACGATAATACGGCCATATTTCGTTGAACAAAATGTTGATAAATAGCACGTTTTTGGAAATTTTATCCAGCGTATTTTGAAGAAACTTGTAACTTGATGATATGGGGACCATCTGATCGGGTTGAGTACCTTTAACAGGTTTCCGATGGTAGTGTATAACATTGTACGGATCGGGTGAGCAGTGCGTGTGTGATCTACCGACAAGTTATTTATCATTATCTGACGATTGTGAATAGGCTTAGTTATAACGAATTTTGGTGTCAAATTTAAGTATTGAAATACTTATTGTTACAATGACTAGCTATTTGAACCCAAAATACTCGTTCCACGAACTTTGCTGACCTCGACACCCCGCTAACCTCAAAATGGTCTATTTAATCCAGGATTATAGGATTATTCAACATGCAAAGTTTATGTATGACTATCGTCGATTACACAAGGTTGTCCAATCCACGCCATATATATAATACTATCTCTTAGAACAAATGTGTATAAATACTGTACAATATATGTGTTACATTTTATATTATACAAAATTGTGTAGAAATGACACGTGACATATATTTGTCGGTGGATTTGTCTCAACATTGCATATGGATGAATATGTGAATATGTTTTAGTTAGTAGATGAGATATGTCCTATGTGAGACACAAGTCTCGTAATAGGTACCACATTAATTTCATTAAACTAATAACGAAGATACACTCACATATTCAACATTGATGAAATTCCGCCGACATATATATGGCATGTGTAATTTCTACACACATTTGTTTAAAATGTAACCACATAATTGTCATATTGTGTAGAATTTATACAAATTTGTTCTAAGACTGTATAATTATGTACCATTTTGACACAATTCGACAATTAGTGTATATGTAGTCTTCGCAGAATTTTCGCCAGATTTGATCAGTAGTAAATTTTGTCATGTTATAATATCTATACACGGGTCAGAAAGACTAGTCGACACATAGATTTTAGAACGTCTTACTTTTGGACACACAAATATCTTATTAATCTGTTC
This sequence comes from Siphonodentalium dalli, assembly GCA_032622095.1. Classification (NCBI taxonomy): domain Eukaryota; kingdom Metazoa; phylum Mollusca; class Scaphopoda; order Gadilida; family Siphonodentaliidae; genus Siphonodentalium; species Siphonodentalium dalli. The sequence continues at coordinate 90,136,787 of CP136063.1, read as the reverse complement.
AATAGTAAAATGATATTGTTCGGCAATTATATAGAACTATATATAGTCTATGTCATGTTTGGTTTTTAAAGGCTCACTTAATTTTCGAATCCCCAGATTACATTATATAAAATATATGCCATATTATATACCATTTGAAAGAGGAAGCACCAAAACATTGTATTATCAACTTATCCGGTGTAATAAACTGTGGAAATGTTGTTTTTGTTGAGTTGCTAACGCGTTTTGTCATCAAGAATGAAGTAAAAATCAGTATTATTTTCAATGCAGGGGGAATAACACTATATATTAAAGATAGAGTTATTCCCCTTCCATTGAAAACATTTGAATTCTGTTGCATTCTGGGTGACAGAGGGGGGGGGGGGGAGTCTTCTAATTATATGTGGGCATCTTCTGAGACACACATGTTTCAAATAGTGGTGAATTATAACATAGTAATCATATTTTATAGCATATATTGTTATTAAAACGGTATATCAAGTCACTATACAAATATAATTGGCGACTCGAAAATTAAGTGGGCCTTTAACATTTTTCTAACAAACCGAAAGCAGAAAAGAAATACCAGTTTTAATGTTGTTGTTGTTGTTGTTGTAACTGGAGGTCTTGAAGCCTGAATACATCTTTAACTGGCTATGGAACGTCTCATATAAAATTTATCCGTCTTTATATAAAATATGTTCCAATCTGTGTCAAATCTTTGTCCTAGGCAAGAGAATACGTACAAAATAGAACCAGATGATCAACTTCTCAGTTACAAGGTTAAAGAATTCCTCAAAGAAATGATGGAAGAAGAGCTGAAGGGAAAACACTACGACGAAGTCGAATGTAACCTCTTATGCCAAATGCTCAGTGACAAGATAAAGACTCGGTTAAAGGCGATGTATAAAAGTCGCTACAAGATCGTGGTTTCCATGTCCATGGGGCCGACAAAACCAACTACTGCCAATATGGTCAGCAGGTGTGTGTGGAACGACCAGTTTGATAACTTCGCGGAGTATTTATTTAAGAACAAAGATCTGTTTGCATCTGCTCTTGTGTATCTGTTGTATTATGAGTAAAATGATTACTAGAAGTGATGTCCTAGGAGTATGACTTGCGTTTTCTGTTTGAGATGTCTCAATATTATGTACCGGCCTTCATGACAACACAACTTTGGCTCAGTTCCCTAGTGGTTCAGACTTCAAGAGGTCCAATTCTAAGACAATCCATGGTAACAATTTAGAAGAATAACAACACCAGAAACGGAACAGAAGTCGTAGTCGTAGGCTCTATACGGTCTCTAACAATCCCTGTAACATTACAGACCATTATGAAATAATTTTACGTCGGACAAATATACAATATGTCTGTTAATATCAAGGATTTTGTGCATGTGTATCAATCTGTTCTGGCTTACATGCGGGTAACACCAAGAATAAATGCCAGCGAGTTTTCATAACAACTATATATTATAGGACTGGCAGTATGTCTACCCATACGTTCATCAGGGATGGGGTAATTGTAATTTGTAATTGTAATTGACTGTAATTAATTACATTTTTTCAAGTAATTGCATGTAATTGGTAATTGAGTTTATTCTCAATTACATGTAATTGCAATTGTAATTGGTTAGGATGTAATTGTAATTGTAATTAGGGTCTAATTTCAATTACTTCAAAATCACAGGTACTTGTTTCTTCTCAAAGTACTCTTTCATGATTCATCCAATGGTTTCTTCAAATGTTCTTTTTCAAATTTCAAAGTATAAGACTGGTGACTGGCTATCACTATGTTCTCCCAACACTGAGTTTTAATCCACTGTGTCTCAATGGTGAAGTCTGTTAACACCTCCTCTTTGTTTGCTTAAGCATTGAGGTAGAAGGCTTGTTTTGATAAATACAATGAGAAACCAACTTCAAATAATTGACAATAGATCATTATAATAGATCAGTCTTATCATAATTTTTCATTATCTCAATCTGATATGTTATATATGCTATGGTAGAAATTCACACCAACCATTACTAATGCTATCAACATGTCTACAAAAAAAATCTGACAGCATTAAGCTGCATTTTGAATTGCAGAAAGACACATCGTGTCTTATGAAAGCGAAGTGCAAACTTTGCCCAACTACAATCTCCGGTTCCAAAAAAGTTACCTCCAATTTTGTGACACATTTGAAGGTAAGTTTCCATTTCTATTTATTGGTATTGTTTAATTCCATTGGCATATTACTTCAGTCGTATGGTGGTATTGGTATTCATCCGCGTTCTGTCAGTCGGTCTGTCTAAAGCTAACAATTGGTTTCGGACCGATGACATGAGTCTTAATGAAGATACCATTCTCATACTTCTTCATGTCAACATGAAACTCAAAGTCGAAATACGGGCCACCCTTAATTTCCAGAGTTGGGACCCTTTAAACGAAACAATAATCGGTTTCCTGCATGAAATGCACAACACCCCTCGTATCTTCACAAAACAATGCCTCTAAAACACATATTGATCCAGACTTAAAGACATATTGTGGAATTGTTCGGGTGAGTGAAACTGATAAATTAGTACCCAGGCACTTTGCCGACTGTGGGAATGTAGCATTCTACTAACATCGCTCAAAATTTCAAAGAAATCATAGAAAACACCATCTGAACTACGCTCAATTGTAGATATTTATATCTCGATTCGGGACGCAACAATCGGCGATAAACTAACGCAAATGATTTCGCCATCGATACTCATTGCATTTAATAAATATAAAAGACTGACGATGTGTGTTGTAAATTTGGATTAATATTCATAAAAATAACTACACTGAGCAAGATTATAGGCTCCATTTCTATTTGACTACCCAACCGGAGTGTTTCACATCACTTTAACTTATCGGCAGAAACTTTAGCCACACATATATATGTGTATGGGCTCACGTTCTCAACACATATACTAGGAATAGAAAAGATAGTGAACAGACACAATCGCGTGCTTATTTTATTTTAGCAAGGGGGTAGAGTATATAGTAAACTATTAGGGGTCTATAATGGTAAGAGATGGTATGTGTTCCCTTTTATTGCCGTCATAACATTCACTCACTGCACCATGATTATCTGCGCTTTCCCCTTCAACTTAAATGAACCAGTGGCATTTCTTATGAGGTGCGAAATTACATGAGTTATAAACAGAGAAATAGTTCTTTGAGCGAGACAAAGATCACATTGTTTATTCTTCACTAAAGTAGCAAAAAACCCTGGAAAATAAAGTGTAATAACCTATTATTTTGAGGATGTGTGTTTCTTCTGGCCTGCCTGGAGAATTGGCTTTATGCAGAGACTCGACCTTTCACAGTGTTTTGACTTTTTTGGTTGTATTTATGGATATAACATGGAGCTAGTCAGCGGATGTTAGTAATGCTTTTCTTTGAGCCTTGATGCACACACATTGCAACATGAAGTGCGGCATATAAACAATTCAAGTGAAATGTTATATTCACCTGCTTGATTTAGAACTGATTTAAATGCATACATACTGTTCACATTTGTATTGTCCGATCTGTGTTTTAAAGATGCATAATCCGAATTAACGCTAGCAAATTACTATTTCCTTGGCTTCGGGGGTAAAAATATTTGATTCGAGTCGATCCAGAATGATCAGATATCGATGTTTGAAATCTATTATTTTTCACCACTGATAATTTTAAGTGGCCCAGTAAACTGTCGACGAGAAGACTTTCTCTGACCAAATTGCGGACACCCCTGTATAAAATTTTCTAAGTCGAAAACGGGGGGGTGTTTGAAGGAAAGGGAAAGTTTTAATGGGGCTCAGTGATTTCAATTTGTTAAAACCCTTAACTCAGCCCATTTTTAGGTCGTCTCCATTTTAACATATATGTAACACAGTCACCCAAAGACTCTTCACACCAAATTAATTTAAAGAAACAAATTGAATTGAATTTTTTTTTTTAGCGGGTGACCTCATTTGAACACATGTGAATGTGAGTTACCAAGGGAATATCCACATCAAATATGAACCCATTTGGAATTATGGTTCTGGAGAAAAAGTCGTTTTAAGAATTACTATGGCAGGAAAGAGTTATGCTCCTTCCTTCACAACTATTTCACTGGGTGACATTATTTAAACACATCCAAATGTGAGTCACCTAGGAAACATACACGCCAAATAAAACCTGTTCGGTCTTATGGTTCTGGAGAAGAAGTTATTTTAAGAACTATTATGGAGGGAGAGTTATGGCCCTGGATTTGCAACAATTTGACCTGGTCACCTCTTTTGAACAAATCTGAATGTGAGTCAACTACAGGACATCCACATCAAATATTAACCCATTCGGTCTTATAATTCTGGAGAAGAAGTTGTTTTAAGAATTACTATAGCGGGAAAGAGTTATGGTCCTGGCTTCGCAACTATTTGACCGGGTGACCTCATTTGAACAAATCTGAATGTGAGTCACCAAGGGAACATTGAAAAAAGTGTTGACGGATGTACGGAATGATGACTATAGCTCCAGAGAATTTGTCTCAGGTGAGCTAATAAAAGCTGAGACAAAATTGTGTCCACAGAAGGATGGACAGACGGACATACAAGCTGATTCCAGTATACAGCCACAACATAGTTTCTAGTTACTTTTTCCCTTCTGTTCAGTTTCTATATCCCATAATATTGAAGAAGATAAAATAGAGGCGACTAATGGGCTGGTGAACATCACCAACTTCAACAGGGGAACTTCAATCTGATCATAGGTCTCCCATAGCAGTTCAAGCCTCAGCAGAATGAGGGCCCTCAGAGGGTGAATTTGGTGATGCTAGTCTGTTGTATGGGATACAGTCACTAAATTCACCCTCTGGGGACCTCCTTCTGCAAATGACAGACACACTATTTCAAGGCTTGGACTTGAAGAAAAGATGAACTCATCGCTTTACAGAAGTGAAGTGATTAACCCTTTCAATACTAAATGGATTCTCTCACCAGTTATAAAAGTTAAAGGTACTCAATCCGATCAGAGGGTCCTATATTACTATTTTCTTTGGCTTTGTGGGTAAAAAATATTTGATTCGAGTCGAGGAACCCACCCATCAAAGCTCAGAGTGATTAGATATCGATTTTTGAAATATATTAATTTTCGGATATGTAGCCCACAAGTTGGCAGAACACGTGATCAAAACAGACAAATTGCGTGTGTAAGATGGATAACTCTAAAATAAAGTGCTTACTATTAACAATAATAACCACTTGATTTTAGAGTTATCCATCTTACACCCGCAATTTGTCCGTTTTGATCACGTGTTCTGCCAACTAGTGGGCTACCGAAAATTAATAGATTTCAAAAATCGATATCCAATCAGTCTGAGCTTTGATGGGTGGGTTCCTCGACTCGAATCAAATATTGTTTACCCCCAAAGCCAAAGAAATAGTAATATAAGACCCTCTGATCAGATTGAGTACCTTTAACAGTGGAATGGCATATTATTCATCTGGTGGGGTGTTCAGGAAAATTGAGCGGATGGCAGACAGACGAAAAGATAATATGGTCCTATATGGTCGTTTGTTGAACTTATTATCTCAACATTTCCTAAAGGAACTACTCATCAATGAGTACTAATAGTATAGAAAGGGTTAAAGGGACTAAGGTTTTCGAAGTGGTTTCGTCCAAAATAAGATAAAGGGTCTATAAAACAACTATCATTATATCATCAACAAGTACATGAAAAATAGATTGAATTTGCACTTATTTTAATTATTAATAACTCTCCAGTAACGAGATTTTGCATGCCAAAACCATTGTTAAGTAAACTTTGGAATTACCCACAAAATTTCAATTAGTCCAATAAGATACCAAAGTAATCAAAACTTGATGGTAAACATTGGAAAAGGTAAAAGAATTGAAAAATATTTGGAAAATCTACATGATTAGCGAAGTTTGTTGACAAATCATTGTAACATGCAGTTTTGTTTACATAACAATTGTTTTAACTCACAAAATTTAGTTATTGGAGAACTATCAATAATGAATGTAAGAATGTTTATCTATTTATAAATGTTCTTCTTGGTGGTGATGTTTTTACAGACTTCTATATTTTCTTGCATATTTATCCACTGCGAGTGCCATGGGTCCCTTTAAGTTGCAGTAATGCCCTAAATAATCGACTCCTTAACCACATCCGAATTATGGGAGATTTTTCAGCATTTAGTCAGAAATATGACTTGTTGCCATTCATCAGAAAGCTCTCAGTGAGAGCTTTCCGATGAATGGCAAAAAGCCATATTTCCGACTAAATCCTGAAAAATCTCCCATAATTCTGCTGCGATTAAGGAGTCGATTATTTAGGGCATTACTGTAGCTCTGTGTTATATTTATTGGGGTGATAATGAATAGATATATTTCGATTTTTATAATTGCTTTTATTGGTGTCACTCACTTGGGAGTATCAATAGGAAACATAATATAAATAAAGGCACAGATTAAATATAGTAGTTACATAAAAGGTATCATGTGACTAAGTCAACTCAATTTCTGTTGTTAGGCTAGGTTCATTAAAATGATTTGAAACACTCAAAAGGCATACAAATTATGTCAGTTATTTAAAATTTACGTATAACTTCTGATAAATAATCTAAATATGGTTCATTAAGGACTGCCCTGAATGTCTTAAATGCCCAAAGCTGATAAGTTTTCACATACAATCAAACTTATAGTTGTAGACCTCAAAGAAGCAAGTTGACCAAGTCACTTTAAAGAGAGACTGTACCTAAATATAGCCATATGGTTGACCATATCTTCAATGGAAAATATGTAACAAATGAACAAATTTAATTGCGAATGAAAGCAAAATACAATTGCTTTCAGAAAAATGAGTATATTACATGGCTGTTCCTGAAAGAATTCCGTTCCGTCATCTTAGGCCATGTCATCTTTTTCAAATGATTCAGGAATTGGACAACGTCGACTTCACACAATGTTAACGACGTTCGCCTAGACCATGAAACCAGAACTTAGACGGCAAACCAGTTCTAATTACAATTAGACTCTGTAACATGTAGCTTGTTCCAGAGTATATTTTAATTAAAACTGAGGATAAACATGCTGTCTGTTGTGATTTTGATAATTTATTTTTACGATGGAAAATATAAATTAAAAGCATCACCACACATGACAGACAAGCTCCGTCTGTTTCTGAATAAACAAAGTTTTTTTCTTCAATAATTGGATTTACCTTGCTTTACATACAATGTACATCTTTGTGTATGCAAGTGCATTTTGCTCTTATTTCTGATTCAAATAAATTTGCTGTTGCATATCTTCTGATTGATACAGTAGGTGTCGCATGAATTTGGCTGAATTTGAGTATAGCCTCCCTTCAAGCTATTGCAGCTGCCAAGTAAACAATACTGTAGCTGGCAGAAGACACATATAGAGTATCCAGGTAGTTTTGTGGTTGACAACTGTCAAATATAAATATTAATGTCAAAACCTTCAACTATACCATTTCGAACAACATGATGGAAAAAATATAATTAATTACTAGTCGATTTGAATGTAATTTAAACAACATTATAAAAAATGTAGATTTTACATATTATTTTTTGCAATGTTGTCTGTTATTTCAAAGACAACTGTCAGTTGTACATGCAGCTTTGAAGATTGGGTTTTGTCCTTTGGTAATACATGTATTAGCAAACTACATTGTTACCAGCATAACATGAAGAATTACTGTCTTGGGGGAAGTAGTCATTTCATAAAGTCACAATTTACTGGACACTGTAGAGAGCAAACTAGGTTTACAGCATTATAGGATAGTGTAATAAATTTGGGAAAATAATTTTACTTACTTACATCATGGATAATTTCCGTTAATATCAGGTGTTTAGATACACAAATATATTATATTAAAACTGATGTACATAATTATGATAATATAAAGGTTATGATAAAATAATTAGGATATGTTGATATTAAGGGAATTCAAAAAAAATATTCAAACAGGTTTGAGGCTACAATTGAAAGGTATAATTTTGAGAAAATTAAAATCTATCATAACAGAACATCAGATTAATCAATTCTTAAATTCACAATCAAATAAGGATCATAGGTAATTCACCTATATGTTTGTACATGGAATGATCAAGTACAACAACAAATTTAGAATTGAGACGGAAAGTATTGAGTAGATAGCATACATTCTGTATATAAAACTAAAGATAACTGACAAAGTAAAGATGAAAGAGTAGTTTCCACTAGTAGTATGGTAAAAGGTACACAGGTCTTCAGAATGCCGAGAGGAGCATCCAGCTTCTACAGACCATGGGAAAATGGTACATAGCGTTGGATCTCCCATTTAAAGTGAAGTCTCATTTTGCATTCCTCTGGATTCATATACATGAATTATCTATTGTCAACCTGATACATAAGTGATTATTATACAATTATCACATTGCTTTAAGAATGTCAACCTAAGGAAGTTGATATTAACCGAGGCCATAACCTGAGGTGAAAATTTACTTCCACAGGTTGAAAATTCCTTGTGTACAAAAATAGAGAAGAGAACATCATCAGATGATAGTATTTATCTGATATTTTTTATTTAAATTCATCTAATAAAGTAATTTGATGGTAAACAATCTAAAAATTTATGGGAATCAAGTAGCTAACAGTTGTAATGGAGAATGTAAATTTACTAGGAGAGGAAACAAACGGAATTCTTTGTACACATTCCAACTTTTCAGTAGAAGCTGTGTACTGTTCACTACATTCTGAAAGCATGTGTAAGCTTGTTCCCACTTGTTCTAGTGAGAAATGTCCCTTGAACCTAATTGAAGGTTAAGAGAGTGACACCATTAATAAGAATGCAATATGGATAGTATGACAACAGCCAGGTATTAAAAATATAAACTCTCAACACAATCTCCACAGACTCACAGATACAGTAATGCCCAAAATAATTGACTCCTTAACCACAGCAGAATTATTGGTAACTTTTCAGCATTTACTAAATGCTGAAAAGTTACCCATAAATCTGCTGTGGTTAAGGAGTCGATTATTAAGGGCATTTCTTTACACGGAATTAAAAAAAAAACTCACTGTTTTAAAGCCACATGGCTGTTTGCGCTCCAAAATGTACACCTTATAATAATTGTTTTTTTTATTTTTCCCAGTATCGAAATAGGTGGATAAATACCTAAACTACCTATCTGTGAGCATTATATGTCCCAGAAAGAATCATTGAAGTCTGTTGAAGTCATCAAAAATACAACTTCGACAATGTTGTTCGGGTCCTAAACAAATATTGCGATATTTATATTCATTGCAATTATAGAATTGGATAATGAGTAATGCGCACCTTCCAGAAAAGGTATATTGCATTATCTGAATTAACATTTATGCCACAGTATAATGTGGCCTGTTTTTTAGTTATAACTTTTAGGTAGTTCTATTTGCACTCACCAGTTATACTTGCGATTCTTAAACAACTCTCAAATTTAACACATCTGTACGATGTAAAAATCAGCATTAAAACTGATTAAAATTGTAATTTCATGTGAAAATGAACACAGGCATGACATGGCAGTACTTCAGCTAAAGGATTGTGAACATATGAACATTTCTTTCAACACATGCAGGTAAGAACTGAATGTCAGTTAAATCAGGAATATATACATAAAACTTTTGATTTGCACTAGATATCTCTCAAATCAGCCTGGATATAGTATATCTGACAATTTCAGAGAGAGCAGGCTAGCATCAAATTGACCCTCTGGGAACCTCATTCTGCTTAGGCACCAACATAGGATCAGATTCGGGTTCCCCTGTTGAAGTTGTGAAGTTCACCAATTAGTCACCTCAATTTATAAGTAATTTATCTTCAGCTAATTAGGGGAAAAAGAAATTGAACAGAATAGAAATAGTAACTTAAAACAATGTTAATTTGAGACTATAGATACTTCCCAGAAGATGAATGAGGTCCCCAGAAGGTGAATTTGGTTATGCTAGCCTGCTGTGTGGGATAGCATGACTAAATTAACCCTCTGGGGACCTCATTCTTCAAATATCAGACACACTATATCCAGGCTTGGTTGCCAGATATTACTCATTATCACAATACAGTAATGCCCTAAATAATCGACTCCTTAACCACAGAAGAATTATGGGTCATTTTTCAGGATTAAGTCGGAAATATGGCTTGTTGCCATTCATCGGAAAGCTCTCACCGAGAGCTTTCCGATGAATGGCATCAAGCCATATTTCTGACAAAATCCTGAAAGTTACCCATAATTCTGCTGTGGTTAAGGAGTCGATTATTTAGGGCATTACTGTATTGTGATAATGAGTGACATTCATTAGATATCAGTCGATATCAAAATCTCTAAAATATTTTGTCAGATAACAATTGGCTCAAGTAAATGCAGGTATATAGTGCAATATTAGGGAGGTTTGGACTGAAAACGTCTACCTTTACCCGTAATACCAGACAATGCTAGGCGTGGCGGGAGATCGTGGCCACAGGTATGGCCTGTTGACAGGTATGACTATGGTCTGTTGATAAACTCTGCATAGGCATGTAACACTGATTACGTTTTTGTTATGCTTGAGTAACGACCTTATTTAATGGTACTCAATCCAATCAGACGGTCCCCCGTACCATCAAGATACAACAACAAGATTTCTTCAAAATACGCTTTAGTTATCAGAATCGATTTATTGCAACAAAATAATGCTAACCACTGTCAACTATGGTATCAAATTTCCCAAAACTTGTTATTTATCATTAAATTATCACAAAAAATTTATAACCACTTGATTTTAGAGTTATCCATCTTCATCCGCAATTATATCCGAGACCCTCCATTAGACCACGTGTTTCTGGGCCACATATTATTACACAACTCGAGAAATAACAAACTTCAAAAATCATTATCTGATCACTCTGAGCTTTAATGGGTGGGTTCCTCTACTCGAATCAAATATTTTTTACCCCCGAAGCCAAAGAAATAATAATTTAGGAGCGTCTGATAGAGTACCATTAATGCTGACTTTAGTATGGCTCACTTCGTGTCTTATTGACAACTAAAGAAATCACTGTTGCACAGGCTTATACAATATCTGTCTGATTACTGGATAATATTTTCCCACCTCAGTCACAGATAATTATAATCTGTTATTCCTGATGGGTGAAGTTAGAAATTTGAAAATCTAAATCTCCCTAGTAATTACACCATTACACAATTATACATCACAGTCAGCAAACTTAAGAGGAAGTGGCTGGGCGTGCTCAGTAAGCACATAGGTAACTTACGTACACATGGGGTGTGAAACAAATGCATTTATTGCCAAAAATAAGTCTGTCCTCTTAATGTGCAAATATTGGGCAGGGTTCCAACAAAGTTTTCTTCAAATTTTCAATTAATATCTAGAATAACATTTATATAAAAAAAACTTCCAAAAGCTATGTAAATACAAGATGTGACTATGGAGGTACTTTATTGAGAATACATGACAAGTGTGTTTGATGCACCTCAGTGGGCATGTCTTATTGTAGACTATGTGGTTGAGGCACTTTGTGAATGTATCTCATTGAGAGTCATGTGGCCGGTGCAGGCACATTTGCACATCGCACTGTTCACCACCCTATATATCTCAATTAAAAATACATATAAATTATTTTCTTAAATATGAAAAGACTGAGGATGTAATGAAAAACACAGCATCAATAAAGATTGATGGTAAAAATGTGTAAGGAAATAAAAAAATCTCCCATTAGAGATCATTATATAGGAAGAGGTTTGTGGAAAGAAACCTACAAAGAAACTCATCATATATAAAGCACATTATAAATATCCCGGATTAATTTCAGGACATTACATGGAAGAACACAACAATGGTAAATGATTCTCTATCTTTTAAGACATTCCATTGTTTGCGAAATCAGCTAAATCATGAAGGTGTTCATTTACGCTTATGCAGAACTAATTAGATCCGATTACCAATGTATGGCCTGATGTTGGCATCTATCCTGTGTACAGTAATTGCCAAATTTTCTGATCAGGTCAAATTCTCACCCTACTTTTTGAATCTATTGTTGCATATCTATTTTAAAGCCTTTCTTTTTTACAAAATGGGATTCTCCAATTCAGTTATAAAAGTATACATCGGAATGGTCTATTATTCATGTGGAGGGATGCTCAGGATATATGAGCAGATGACAGCTATACGAAAAGATAATACATGTGCAGATGTATTCCTTTGGTGGGAAATATTCCGATAATAAATTCAACAAACGGTGGCCGTTTGTTGGATTTATTATCTCAACATTTCCTAATGGATAACTACTCGTCGATGAGTATTTAGAATAAAAAGAGTTAATTTGTAAAGTGGAAGCAAAGAGGAATTGAATTAACTTCTGTCCATCAATTATAATAGTTATCCATTTCATGACGGGAGCTGCGCTGGTGCAGCGTTAAAGACCATGTTCCAGTGCATTCTCTTATATATGCGAGTCCCCATAAGAGTATGCACTGGCTTACAAGATGAAGGTAAATATTGTTAGGCCAATGCATTCTCTTATATATGCGAGGCGCCCTATGGGCGACTTGCATATATAAGAGAATACATTGGCACAGGGTTTTCGCAAAAATGCAGGAAGCACCAGTCATGAAAGGGTTATAATTGCCAAATAGGTATCAAGGGATGCAAGCCTGAGTTTAGTGTGGCTGTCATTTGCAGAATGAGGTTCCCAGAGGGTGAATTAAGTGACGCTATCCCACATAGAGGCTAGCATAAATAAATTCACCCTCTGGGGACCTCATTCTGCTAAGGCCTCATCTTCTCAGGAAAGTTTCTTTATCATCATATAGAAACTTCGGCACATAGATTCTATATTTTTTTTAGTTTAGCTTCCCTATACCCTCAAATTGGCAGACAACACATTGCATAATCGAGGTTCCCAATGGGTGTACATCACAATATTCACCATTTGGGAACTTCATTCTGAGTCAATGTCTCCCATATCAGATGAGGACGTACAGAATGAGGTCCCCAGAGGGTGATGCTAGCTCGCTATTAGATAGGATATGTGTCTGAGAAGGATACTAACAACTTGATTAGATAGGATATAATGTTCAGGCATAAGCAGAGTGAGGTCCCCAGTGGGTGAATTTAGTGATGCTAGCCTGCCATGTGGGATAGCGTCACTAAATTAACCATCTGGGGACCTCATTCTGCAAATGACAGGCACACTAAACTCAGGCTTCACCTGATGGCAGCTTTGATTTTGACTCTCATGTATCCAGGCCTCAATATATGGTGCTAGACATTTGCAGAATGAGGTCCCCAGAGGGTGAATTTAGTGACGATACCCTGCACAGTGGGCTAGCATCACTAAATTCTCCCTCTGGGGACCTCATTCTGCATGGCCTCTGCTATGGGAGATGTGGTGAATATTGTGATATACACCCAATGGGAACCTCGATTATTCAAGTGTTGTCTGCCAGTGGGCTAGCATCACTAATGTCTCCCTTTGGGGACCTCATTCTGCTTAGGCCTAATCTTCTCTGGAAAGTATCTTATTGTCAAATCAACAAGTCTTTTAGTATCTTTAGAAACTGATTTAGAAAGTTCTTTTTCAATTTAGTTTATCTATATCCCCAAATTGGCAGATGACATAATCGATGACATAATCAAGATGCCCAATGGGTGCCCATCAACATCTTCAAAATCTGAGAACATAAATCTGAGTCTAGGTCTCTGATAGCAGATGAGGCCATGCAGAATGAGGTCCCCAGAGAATGAATTTGGTGTTGCTAACCCGCTGTGCAGGGTAACATATCTAAATTCACCCTCTGGGGACCTCTGCAAATGTCCGGCACCATATTTGGAGGCATGTACATGTATATAAATGAGGGACATCCAGGGCTGATGACCAATGGTTTCTCAGAATTCTCCCAGCTTGCATTGCACTCGAAATACACACAAGTCTGAATTTAGTGTCTGACATTTGCAGAATGAGGTCCCCAGATGGTGAATTTAGTGATGCTTGCTAGCAGGCTAGCATCACCAAATTCACCCTCTGGGAGACCCTATGATCAGATTGAAGTTCTCCAATTGAAATTGGTGATGTTCACCCATTAGTTATCTCGATTATACAATTTATCTTCTGCAAATTATGGGACATAGAAACTGAACAGAAGGGAAAAAGTACCTAAAAACGATGTTAATTTGAGACTATAAGTACCTCCCAGAAGATGAGTTCTAAGAAAAATCAGGTATCCAGAGAGTGAATTTGGTGATGCTAGCCGACTGTGCAGGATAGCATCACTAAATTCACCCTCTGGGGACCTCATTCTGCAAATATCAGACACACTAAATTCAGGCTTGAATAGACAGACTATCATATCTCTTAGATCATTATCAGTCTCGTTTTTTGTCATCTTTCGATTTTGATATATCATTTTTGCCATCTTTATTCTCCACTTCTTTCTTGCTGTCTTTAGAAAGAGCTTTCTTCAGAGCGTCCCAAATGCCGCCCATAAATAGAGCACAGAATAAGTTCTCGAAAGGAAGGAATGGATCCACAAGTCCCAACACAAGGGCAGATAACTTGAAATAGACGAAGAAGATCACAACACCGAAGTAGATGACTGCGTGTGGTGCAGCGATGTAATGCAGACGCTCACAAACGAACACTATGGCTGCAACAAGGCATGCTTTGGTTGTGCTGAAAGAAGAGAAAAAAACATTAGATGAACTCTATAACATGTATAATTTCATCTTGTGCCCAAGCCTGAGTACAAGGTGTCTGTCATTTGCAGAATGAAGTCCCCCAGAGGGTGAATTTAGTGAAGCTATCCAGCGTAGCAGGCTAGAATCACTAAATTCACCCTCTGGGGGACCTCATTCTGCTTAGGCCTCATTTTCTCTGGAAAGTTTCTTTCTTATGAAATTTTTATGGAAACTTCTTCAGATAGATGATAGATTCTACCGGTATTTCTTTTTTAGTTTAGTTTCTCTTTATCCCAAATTGGCAGATGACTCATTGCATAATCGAGGTTCCCAATGGGTGTATATCACAATATTCAACATTTGGGAACTTAAATCTGAGTCTATGTCTCCCATAGCAGATGAGGACGTGCAGAATGAGGTCCCCAGAGGGTGATGCTAGCCCGCTATTAGATAGGATATGTGTCTGAGAAGGATACTAACAACTTGATTAGATAGGATATAACGTGTGTGAGGAGGATACTAACAATGTCAGCTATAATATCTCACAAGACAATAACTTTATTAAATAGGATAATGCGAAACGATTTGATTTCATTGGCATCAATTTTCTTATAAGTGGGGACATGCATAGGTGGATCTAGGTATCTAGGTATCCTATTTATCCACATCAACATGCCCAACAATAGCCAATTTATGAAATCTTTGATAGTCACTGTTGAGAAATTGGGCCTCCAGGTATAGTATTGTCCTAAATAATCGACCCCTAAACCAGAGCAGAATTATGGGAAATTTTTCAGGAAATATGGCTTGCTTCCATTCATCGGAAAGCTCTCGGGAAGAGCTTTCCAATGAATGGCAACAAGCCATATTTCCAACTAAATCCTGAAAAATTTCCCATAATTCTGCTGTGGTTAAAGGGTCATATACTTCGGGCATTACTGTATTTCAGTGTCAAAAGGGCATCACACAATCTGTGAACTAGCTTAATTTCACACAATGGTAAGGTAGTTATTTGTTGTTTTATGTAATCTGCTAGTGGTGATAACATTGGCCTTTATCAAAATATCAAGTCATTGGTCATTGTTTACACAACTGTTATAGAAGGGAATAGGAGATGTAGTATATAAACAATAATGAATCGACCACTGACAAATGTATGATACTAGTATTCTTAATACATTGATTATGACTCATCTCGTCTTCTGTGTTTTACCCAACTCATTTTACGACATGCCAAAAACAGATAAACAATTCACAATCTTCGTTTTCATCGCGTAATTGTATATTGATATTTACTCTACCAACTGAGAGTAAATTATTTCATTGGATGTTGATTTCGTGGTTGGGCCAAACCACAAAATAAATGAATAATATACCGCCACGAATTAAAAGGATTTTACAGTATAATGTATTTGAGGAGAATACTAACAATGTAGGCTGTAAAATCTCACTGGATCCTGGCAGCCACACCCCCCGGACCAATCGGTCGACAATCTTCATGAGGCCACTACCAGCACCTGAAAATCAAGAATACATTTTGAAGTTTTATGTATGTTTCAAGTCAAATTCAATTCTTTATTGAAAATAATGCTCATTACCACCAGGTCCGCGTATACAAACAATAATACAACAAAAGTATAGTGTTAACCCCTTCTATACTGAATGGATTCTCCCATTCAGTTATAACCGGTGTTACATGTACAGTAATGCCCAAAGTATATGACCCTTTAATCACAGCAGAATTATGGGAAATTTGTCAGGATTTAGTCGGAAATATGGCTCGGTGAGAGCTTTCCTATGAATGGCAGCAAGCTATATTTCCGATTAAATCCTCAAAAATTTCCCATAATTTTGCTGTGGTTTAGGGGTTGATTATTTAGGACAAAACTGTAAACCGGTATACATTGGAAGGAAAGGTTTATTATTCATTTGCTGGGGTATTCAGGTAATAAAAACTGACATACGAAAGGATAATACAAGAGCAGAATGATTCATTTAATGACAGGAAATGTTTAGATAATAAGTTCAACAAATGACCTATGTTTTGTTGAACATATTATCTGACAATTTCCCAAGGGAACTACTCATCAATGAGTGTTTAGTACAGAAAGGGTTAATCAGTAAACAAAAATAACGTTGTTGTAGTTATTGTCAGAGTCGCCAATAAGGGGAATCAGATAGCTCAGTTCATTAGTGGGCTGACCTCTGAGCTACGTACACCTTCAACACGGTCAGGGGTTCGATTCTGATATGGTATCGGTCATACTTTGTGTCTCCATCTGCATTCCCGATATACCATGAGCAACACAAATCGACCGTCGATGCCAAGGTCAGTGCTCTGAAATTATTTCCGGAGCAAAAAGATCTCAGAAACATCAAATTAAAAGTCTCAATGACACTGAATCTCAACTTGGACACGGGATAATATCACACATTACAGTCAATAGAGCGATAAGGAAAGTTTAAATATTAAATGACCAGAGGTCAACCCGAAGTGCCATATTAAGTTTGGGATCAATTGGATAATTACTGTTGGCAGAATGGTATGCCACAGTATTTAGTGACACAAAGAGTAAAATTCAAGATGGCTGCCAGCATGCAGCCATGTTTTTGAAAGAAATTTTAAACTAGAGGTCACCCCGAAGATCCATTTGAAGTTTGATGACAATCAGATGAGAGATGTAACCTGAACGGTGGGCTAAAGAATTTAGTCATACAAAGAGTAAAATTTAAGATGGCCATTGGCAGCCATGTTTCTAAGTTCTAACAAAATACAGAAAAGATGGTAACCTTCCATCTAGAGGTCACCCCGAGGATCTATACGAAGTTGGTGACGACTGGATGGATGTGGCATGTAGGGTGTGCCAAAGGATTTAGTGAAGCAAAGACTAAAATCCAAGATGGCTGCCAGCAACCATTTTTTTCATTAAAACAAGACAGTCAATGACTGTGGGGTCGCTCACCAGACTGCAAAGACTGATAAGACTGGGACTCTGGAGACCACAACAGTCAGAACTTTTCATAATCACTTTAAAAGAAGTAGATCTAAACAGGATATGTGGCCAAATTACCAACTGTACACTACTGATCACACCCCCCCCCCCCCCCCCAACAAATCCCCTCCCGACTGGGCTCCAGACTCCAAAGTCTTAGGTTGGAATTACATAATTGACATCTCAAACTTTCCCAATTGTTGGAAATTTTCAATCTCACAAGCGCCTTTTTATAAAACCATTTGGACATGTTTAAAGCCCAATTATCCATGGACCCAAAACATAATAAATATCAATAAAATAGACCTGATGGTCTTTGTGAAGGAAGCATATTAAGAGGGAAACTGTCCTTTGCTTGGCCCCTATTTTTCCAGGTTACCCCATTAAAACATATGTATTGCAGTCAAACAAGAACATTCCATGCTAAATAAGCCAACTAGTTTTTGGCTCTTCCAAACATATTTTAAGAATTACTATGTTGTGAAATGGTTATGTCTCTGGCAATGCCCTTATTCGGCTTTGTGATGCCATTTTCACAAATCTGTCACCCAAGTTAATTTCATACGAAATATAAGCAAAATAGGCCATTTCATTCTTGCATAGAAGACGTATCATGAATTACTATGGAAGAAAGAGTAATGTACCTGGCCTTGCACCTACTTGACCTGGTGACCCTGATTAAACAAATCTGAATCACACATCACCAAAGGAGCCTCAATATTAAATGTGAGCTAAATAGAGCTGGTGGTTCTTTCAAAGAACACTTTTCAAGTTTGCCAAATATGTTCTGGTGAAGTGGTGGATGTGGGAGAGTTAAATGTCCTGTTGAAAGATTTGAACAATACATATGATAGATTGATGCTGTAATTGGGAATTAATGACCTCTAGCAGATCTCCAGGAAATGTTTATAAAAATGTCAGATTTCACTTGCAATTTTTAATATTTTTTGGAGTTATGGCCCCGCCCACATTTGACCCAGTGACCTCATTTGAACAAATCTGAATGTGAGTCACCAAGGCAATATCCACACCAAATATGAACCCATACAGTCTTATGGTTCCAGAGGAGAAGTTTAAAGAATTGTTGACGGACGGACGGACGAGGAGTGATGACTATAGCTCCACCGGAGACTTCGTCTCAGGTGAGCCAAAAACTACTGAAATTATAGAATGACCCCCCCCCCTTTGGATCCCAGAATGCAACAGAATTCAAACTTTTTTAATGGAAGGGGAAGAACTCCATCTTTAATATATAGAGTTATTCCCCCTGCATTGAAAATAATATTGCTTTTTACTGCAATCTAGATGACAAAACTATTTGGCAACTCAATAAAAACAACATGTCCAGTTTATTATACTGGATAAGTTGATAATACAATGTTTTGGAGCCTCCTCTTTCAAATGGTATATAAAATGGCATATATTTTATATAATGTAATCTGGGGGTTAAAAAATTAAGTAGTTTATTATTTTATATTCATTTTAGTCTAAATAATTAATTTTGAGAAAACAAATTACATCTCATTGAACAAATCTGCTAATTCCACCCCCTCAACCCATGGGGACATCCCTGCAAGAATAGGTCATCTATGATTTATTTGGATGCTTGTCTACATTTGCCTATTCAATATTTCCTTAACCTTGAAAGCCAGTGCATTCTCTTAGGTGAGGCTACCTATGGGACACTCACATATATAAGACAATGCACTGGCATCATACTAGTACCTTGTTATAAAAGGGGCAAGGATTTAAAACAAGGATTTAAATTAATTTTTGTTTGTTTGAAGAGTTATGTCCCTGTGCCCTGGCTCTGCCCTTATTTGACCCAGTGACCCCATTTGAACAAATCGGAACCCCAGTCATCAAGGACTCTCCATACCAAATATAAGCTAAATCGGTAAAATGGTTCAAAAGAAGAAGTCATTCTAAAAATTACTATGTGTTATGGCCCTGGTTTCTCAACTAATCAACCAGGTGACCTCATTTGAACAAATCTGAATTTGAGTCACCTGGGGACCAAATATGAACCCATTGGGCCTTATAGTTCTGGAAAAGAAGTCGTTCTAAGAATTACTATGAAGGAATAGAGTTGTGGCCCTGCTTTCTGAACTAATTGACCTGATGACCTCATTTGAACAAATCTGAATGTGAATCACCTAGGGAACATCCACACCAAATATGAACCTGTTCAGTCTTACGGTTCTTGAGAAGAAGATGATTCTTGATGGACGGACGGACGGACAGATGGACAGACAGACGGACGACGGACGAGGAGTGATGACAATAGCTCCACCGGAGACTTCGTTTCAGGTGAGCTAAAAATCATTCAAATTCAAAACCTCCCATCTAGAGGTGATCCCAAATATGCCTGTCAATTTTCAAAACATTTCACCATTAATTAAGGGCTGCATGGTGAGCCGATCGATTCAATTGTGAAATCCAATATGGCCACTGGATTCTCTCTCAAAAACCAGTTTGAATATTTCAAACAGCATATAAGGAAGTTATCACAACTTTTATGACTTCTCCCAACAGTCCATTTCTCCCTATTAATCTAATAGAGAATTGACTTTTCAAATTAGAATTCTCTAAGCTGGCCCCTAGTGGTGATCAACGTAGACTACAATGTATACAGTAATGCCCTAAATAATCAACTCATTAACCAAAGCAGAATTATGGGTAACTTTTCAGGATTTAGTCAGAAATATGGCTTGTTGCCATTCATCGGAAAGCTCTCATTGAGGCATTTAGGGCATTACTGTACATGTTCTGTGAAAACAAGCCTTATTAAAGTTAATTGAAGGCTTTCTTAGTTAATTCTCACCTTTGAGTGTGCCTATGAGAACGATGAGATGTAAAGAGTCTGGATAGACTTTGGCAGCATATGTTACACCGTGATATACTTTGTGGGCTCTCTGTACCTCCTTCAGCGAGTATATAACCATTTTAAATGGCAACAATTTCACCAATTTATAAACTATATCGAAAGGTGAATAAAATATTACATACCTGAAAGAGAAAAGAAATTATATGGTTGATATTTAAAAATGCTACAAAAGTTCTCAGTATTAGAGGATGTTTTCAAATTAGTAATAATTTGACCAGACTCTTCAAAAAGACGACAAATTTTTTATGATACACATATATGTATTTACGTCTCTGGAAATCTCATTCATAATCAGTTACTGAATTGATGGGATTCCCTCCATTTCGTTGGAGAGTGGCGAAGCACGTGAATGATTTCATTTGTTTATGGCATAATGGATCACTTCACAGATCAGAGGTCAATGACATGTTGACAAGTTTCCCACGCATTGACATCTATTGTTGAAAAACAGAATAAAGGCAATATATCCATAACTCATTTTACTCAACTTCGAGTTTTTATCAGTCAACGATATTCGTGAGTGACTATTCTTTCGCATCTTGTTGTATTTATAACTATTTCTAAATACTACGATTCTCACAATCATTTACTATGCCAGGAATGCACTCCATTTTGGAAATGGTTTATTACGTCATGTTGGGAATGCCGCATCGTTGTAGAAATGAAATTTAGTGGACACATCTAGAGATGTACTGTGTACATCCCTTAGGATTATCATTGACTTTTTAAAGAGACTGTAATTTGATTTGAGTTGAATTGTCAGCCAATAATAATAATACAGATAATTCGATTAGAATCATAGGGAAATTTGTCAATTGCATTTGGGACAAATTGAGCATAGGTGCAATTTAGTTAATCACAATTGCTTAATCACAATTGCAAAGTGCAAAAGATTGTATCGAGCTTCATTACAATAGAATTACATTAAAGCACAATTGATTTTGATTCCAAATATTATCAAGTGAAAAACGTTCTGCTATATATAAGAACTGTGTGGGAATAATTGGCTTCTCGGATAGATTAAGTGATTATTGAGTAAAATAAGAAAATTGCTGATTTTCATTGCGACAAAGAGCTAAAAAAAATTCTTTACCAAGGGGTAGACAAAAGATAAAATATAACCACATGAGCATTCAATCTAATTTCTGATATGGAAAGTGTATTACTATCTTACCATATTGCTGCTTGTATGAGTAATGCTCTGTGATCTTTAAAAGGCGTGAGCACGGAATCACCCACAAGGAAGTTAGCTATGACGCTGCCTGCGTTACTTATCAACAAACAGGATAACAGGCATGATAGCGGATGCTTCCTTACAAAGTTATCTTTGTTACTACCTGCAAATAAAATATAAATTCATTGTTGAACGATATGTAGTATGAAACACCTTGAGACAGAAAGCATGTACAGTAATGCCCTAAATAATCGACTCCTTAACCACAGCAGAATTATGGGTAACTTTTCAGGATTTAACCAGAAATATGGTTTGTTGCCATTCATCGGAAATCTCTCAGTGAGAGCTTTCCGATGAATGGCAACAAGCTATATTCCGGACTAAATCCTGAAAACTTACTCATAATTATACTTTGGTTAAGGAGTCGATTATTCAGGGCAATACTGTACTTAGTGCAGTGTTCTAATACAGCATCTCATGTGATACATTTAGATAGCAAATTCTTCCTTTCTCAACGATTGAGATGAGTATAAATTTGATTGTTAGAGAACATGTAGCAAAATTCACTTTTGAGACTTGTTAACCCTTCCATGTCTGGAACTTCAAGAAATTTTGCGAAAACCCTGTGCCAATGAATTCTTGTGTATATGCAAGTCTTCCATAGGGAGCCTCACATATATAAGAGAATACATTGCCCTAACAATATTTAACTTGACCTTGCAAGCCAATGCATTCTCTTATAATGCAAAGCTCCCTACCGGAGACTCGCATTTATTTGAGAACGCACTGACACAGGATCTTTAATACTGCACCAGCACAGCTCCTGTCATGAACCCCATCATGGAAGGGTCAAAGATGGTATGTGTTGAGTATGTCATGTGTGTTGTGTGCATTTGACACAGTGATAGACTAAAGAAAAAATTATTATAGTTAAGTTAAGGTTTCCCTGCTGACTCCATTTTAACCCATCTACACTAAAGGTTTTTTCATGGTTTTCAAGTGCAGTATTTGAATTTTTTTGTAAACAGTTTTCATAAACAAAATTTCAATGTCTAAGCATGGGTAGATTTCTCTGTCAAACCATTGAGATTATATCAGTTTACACAAAGACCAAGCCTGAGTTTGTGTGCCTGTCATTTGCAGAATGAGGTCCCCAGTAGGTGAATTTAGTGACGCTATCCCACATAGCGGGCTAGCATCACTAAATTCACCCTCTGGTGACCTCATTCTGCATGGCCTCATCTGCTATGGGAGACATAGACTCAGACTGAAGTTCCCAAATAGTGTGAGGCACACCCATTGGGAACCTTGATTATGCAATGTGTCGTCTGTCAATTTGGGGATATAGAAATAGCATCTATGTGAAGAAGTTTCTATAGAAATTTGATAATAAAGAAACTTTCCAGAGAAGATGAGGCCTAAGCAGAATGAGGTCCCCAGAGGGTAAATTTAGTGATGCTAGCCCACTATGTGGGATAGGTCACTAAATTCACCCTCTGGGGACCTCATTCTGCAAATGACAGGCGCACTAAATTCAGGCTTGACAAAGACAATCACAAAATAATATTATCTTAATGCAGATAAACTATAACTTACAATATGACATGAAAAGCCATACAAATATGTCAGAATAAAAAAAAATATATATCTACAAAACCCTAATTTATTCTGACTTGTAATCCCAACAGATAATAAATTGGAGCTCTGGCACGAGTGTTGTGTTGTAAGATCAGACTTGGGTTCAGTGAGAGCAATCCAACGAATGGCAACAAGCCATATTTCCGACTAAAACTTGAAAAGTTACCCATAATTCTGCTGTGGTTAAGGAGTCGATTATTTAGAGCATTACTGTATCCCACTCGTCTCCAAGATGTTCAAAAGAAATTTAGGCCTGATATTGTGAAATTTCATAATGAAAAATAGGTTGAGGTTGTTCGACAATGACACAATATTTGGCATATGTAATTGGAAGGCTGTCTAACAGTTTGTGGACACATCTGAATATCCACCCCCCCCCCCCCCCCCCCTCTCAGGGAAGATGTCATAGCACACCGGTAGAAGCACTATTAACTTAAGATTTATTTCTAATTGGTTGTGAAAGTTGAATAACAAAGATATCATGGTAAAAATGTTCAAGTACCACAGTCAACTATGAAGAAGACTAGAGAATTTAACATTAACTCTTATGGCTTTACTATTAATCACAAACAAGAAATGCTTACTCGGTGTGTCATTATGTGATCTATGGTACGTGAAATTGAAAAATTAATTAAAATTTCATAAGTAGTTATGGACTATGACTGAGCTCAATAGGCTAGATAACTTATAAAACATGGATATCATGGATGATTGCTCAACCACGCAAATATCAACAGTTATCAGGAATTATACATGGATATAGCCTGAGTCTGAAATCATCGAAACCATTACTAGTAGATCTTTTGATAGAATTTTTTTCATTTGAAGCAAATTAGTGTGCTGAGCTAATAGGGACCTGAAACTTTCTCCTACTTCCAATGAACAATCTGCTTCGACATAGCTGTACGGCATGTATGTTCGCCGAATGCACCTTACCATCCGAGTCGCTGCCATTTAATGGTGCTGTAAGTTTCAGTAGTTGAGACATGACACTGCATGTAGAAGCCACTAATCCTTAGTTGTGTTGTACGGTATTCCCAATTTAAAATATCGCCATATCCCGGTATTTATTATTACAAATGGAATATTCCAGTTTTCTGTGCGCATGTGGTATACTTTTCCTTTAGCATGTTTCATGTCGTTGTTAAATTGGGGGGAAATTGGAAAAGACAGGTAGAAAGCCCCACATATGTGCAAGAACAGTGAATACAAGTACAGGACCTCATAGTCATGTGCTATAGACTACAGTTAGTAAAATTTGAATCATCTTCCCGCTGCCCCGCATTCCACGCCCATCAAGTACACATGAACTAGCTTCCAAGCTTAATAAAGCACTGAAAGCATCAGATCATTAATCCAGCCCAATCTTAGAACTATGCGTCCTGTGTCATATTTCGTAGATAAGCTTTGATAGACATACAATGTACATGTATTTTTACAAGAGAGACATTGTATTCAAAGAGATTATTGAGATATTATTGAACTGCTGATATATCGTTAAGAAAATAATGTGGGAGGTGTAAATAGATGATGTTGGTTTTCATACCGCAGTGTTGATGATTAATCAAAATACCATACTGCACAAACTCCCAGCAACTGAACAAATTTTCTAGATGCACTAAATTCATTACCCTCCCTTTGCCTGGAAGATCAATCCAAAAGGAGGAAAAGTAGGTATGTTAAAATGAACATTACTTTAGCAATCGTCCTAGCATCGCCACCATAATGATGTTATTAGGACTGACGGCAGAACACCAACAGTTTGAGCGGTTAGCAACAACAGTAGGTTAATTATTGATGTGACCTCTTGGTACTGACTGAGTCTGACTGTAGCACCTATCAAAGAGGGTCAATTCAACAAGGAAATCACACCATGGCATGTAGAAACCACTGACCCGGCCAGTAAATAATTTCCATATGCATGAATGCAGTACACTCACTTTACATGTATCAATCCAAAGGGAGATGAGTAGGTATGTTTAAATGAATGCATGTTACTCGAAGAATCATCATCATTGTTGGTATGATACTGATTACAATTCCCCAGTAGTTCCTAGCATTGCCATCATGATGTTATTAGGACCTGAGGTATTTCTAAATGCATCATTTCGAAGGCAGAACACCAACTGTTTGAGCAGTTACCAACAACAGCAGGGTAATTATTGATGTGACCTCTTGGTATGACTGAGTCTGACTGTATAGCACCCATCTAATTGCCTAATCAAAAATATCTTCCTCTAAATTCCATCAAGGCTGCAGTCTAGCAGACTAGCACACATTCTACATATCACCCTCATCAGACCAGACAGTGGTTTATACCAATGTACTGGTATCTAGACTAAAGTAACTTTTCCAGACTAGTGGAGTGGACTAGTGTTGTGGAGACTTCTATTAATTATCGTATTTGTCACTTTCCTGTCTGGTTGTGGAGATAAAACAAAAAAAAATTCAATGCTGCAGCACTGAGTTCATTCAGAAAAATATATTCACATTGGTACATTGTCATGTTTTGATATGCCTCCTTACAAATTACGTAACCATAATTTGGAGATTCAATCGAGTAATGTACATTTAATGTTATGTATATACTATACTACTAGTCCACTCCACGAGTCCGTAAAGTTACTTTAGTCTCGATACCGGTACATTGGTAGAAACCACTGTCTGGTCTGATGAGGGTGCCGGAGCAGGGGGCCTAGGGGGTAGGATTCGCACTGCCATTTTCCAAACTAAAAAATAATTGGTTTATTGTTCTATCATATAAACGAGAGGCAAGATTTATTAATAGTTGACTGCTTCCAGATCACTATCACTGCATGCATCAACGCTAGATTTAATGAAAACTCTATCAAGTCAACGAAGATAATATTATTAATTATTAATAATATTACTGAACATTGCAGAAACAGATAACATTTGGCATGTTCCAAAAATATTTGGCAAAACATGTTTCATTTTGTAATAAATTGGCAAAAGAAAATCTCTGGGAAGGGGGGGGGGGGGGGGGGGGGGGGGGCAACTGCAACAATGGAATGGCCTATTTTTGCCATTTGTAGGGATTCCTGGTCATAACACTATAAATTTTTAGGGATGTCCAGGTGATAAGTCTAACAAATGCCTAAAAGATATTTTTGGAACATATCAGCGGAACTCCCCTACAAATAAAGGAATGTGAATAAGTACAAGTAACTACCCAAAGTATATATGACATATGACCCTTTAACCACAGCAGAATTATGGGAAATTTTTCCGGATTTAGTCAGAAATATGGCTTGTTGCCATTCATCAGAAAGCTATCATCGAGATCTTTCCGATGAATGGCAACAAGCCATATTTCCAACTAAATCCGGAAAAATTTCCCATAATTCTGCTGTGGTTTAGAGGCCGATTATTTAGGACATTACTGTACAAGTAACTACCCACCATCCAGAATTCATGTAATAAAGGATTAAAAACGTGACCTATTATAAACTAATTTCCCCATACAGACCGCATTATATAAAACTACATGTAAGTCGGTTAATACCTTGAAAACCCAATCAATATTCATTTACTACCGAGCAGTAGACTGATGATTGTACCTGTTGATTGACTGAACTGAAACATCAAAGAGCACGATAATTCCTGTGTTATTCAGGAGAGTGCCTCATGCTTTGAAGTTTGCAGATGATGGAATTATTTGAGTAAATTCAGGTATCTGTAGGAATTCACTCCTAACTGATTTTATACATAAATTTGCATTTTGTTCTTTGAAGGACATACCAAATTTTGAGCCATTGATAAGTTACCACTATTTATACGGATATATAATTATTAGGTGGAAGATAATTCAGATAGACACCAGATGCAAACACGGATGACGCATGATACATCAGTCGGCTTCAGGGGCCTCAATTGGCAAATTTTGTTGTTGGCAAACGTTTTCATGATGCCATCATAACATAACATACGGTAATTGCCATATGAAATAGGACAGTAATAGGAAGGTTAAAGATGCATAATCCGATTAAGTGCCCCTCGAATACTATTTATTTGGATTCGGGGGTAAGCAAATTTTTTATTTCAGTCGAGGAACCCACATAAGCTCAGAGTTATTAGATATCAATTTTTTAAATCTATAATTTTCACCATCAAAACTTATTAGTGGCCCAGTAAAAAGTTGACGAACCGACGGTCTCTGCGAAATTGTGGATGAAGATGGATAACTCAAGTCAAGAGCCTTTGTGTTGATAATAAAGCCAAATTTCATCGAACAACATTAATTGATTCTAATAACTGAAGCGGCATTTCTAAAAATGTTGTTGTTGGGGACCATATTATTGTATTATCAACATGATGTCCCTTGATTTTAGAGTTACCATCTTCATCCGCAATTTGGTCAGAGACATATAAATAAATAGGAATTGAGGGGCGCTTAATCAAGTTATGCATCTTTAATTATTTTTATTCGCAAAATATTATTTCAAGTGAATACAGAGTCCGGTATGAGATTTGCATTTAACAACTGCTATGAGAGTCCTAGGTTCAGATTGAAGTTCCCCAGTGGAAATTGGTGATTTTCACCCATTAGTCACCTTGATTATCCATTTTATCTTCTGAAAATTAGGGGATATAAATTAATAGAAACTAAAAATAATTTTAAATTGAAACTATAGATAGTCCCACAAGATGAGGCCTATGCAGAAAGAGGTCCCCAAAGGGTGAATTTAGTGATGCTAGCCCACTGTGTGGGGTAGTGTCACTAAATTCACCATTTGGGGACCTAATTCTGCAAATGACAAGACACATTATTTCAAGGCTTGCCAGAAACACATATATAATTAATTTTGACTGTAATGTACTTCATTCCGTAGATAAGCAGATGCAGACTAAAGAGTTTATCAACAACATTGGAAACCGAATCGGATGTTGATCAGTAGCTTTGAGGACAAATGGTCGTGATTTCTTACATAACCACTAACATAACACCCAGATCAAAAACAGCAGATGTTTGTTCATCAGGAGAGATAACGTTGAAAAACAAGCACAGTACAGCACTAAGAGACTGTATATAGCCCACATGTAACCAAGTTACTAACACACTCTAAGGCCAGTGAGAGTGCATTATTTGTTTTATCAGTCCCACAGAAGGGGATCTCATGTACAGGTAGATAGTCCTTTTTAAATAGTTCAGTTACCCAAAAAAGATGGATCAGAAAACACTTCAAAGCAGCATGTTAGCTTTAATATCAGGAGAAAGCCTGCAAATAGAGTGCCATTTGCAGCATGAGGTCCTCAGAGGGTGAATTCAGTGATGCTACCCCGCACTCTCTGGGGACCTCATTCTGCTTAGGCCTCATCTTCTGGGAAGTATTTAGTCTAAAATTAACATTGTTTTTAGTTATTTTTTCCCTTCTGGGAAGTTTCTATATCCCCTTATTTGCAGAAGATACAATGCATAATCGAGGTGACTAATGGGTGAACATCACCATCTTCAACTGGGGATCTTCAATCTGATCTGAGGCCTAAGTAGAATGAGGTTCTCAGAGGGTGAGATTAGTGATGACAGACACACTATTTGCATGCTTGATCAGGAGAGATGCTGTTGACAAAACAAGCACAATTTAAAACTGAATGTAACCCACATGTAACCAGGATGCCACAAACTATGTTCATTAATAGTTTCACCAATCCACCAGAAGTGGATTGATTTCATGTAACACAGTTCGAACATGTGCACTGCCCGGAGGCCTCAACTGCTATTGGAGACCTAGGATCATATTCCCAGTTGAAGTTGATGATGTTCACCCATTAGTCACTTCGATTATGGTACCGTATGCATTTTATCTTCCGCAAATATAGAAACTGAACAGAATGGACAAAACAAAAGTAACTAAAAACACTGTTAATTTTAAACTATGGATTCTTCCCAGAATATGAAGCCTGAGCAGAATGAGGTCCAAAGAGGGTGGATTTGGTGATACTAGCACAGTCACTAAATTCACCCTCTGGGGACCTCTTTCTGCAAGTGTCAGACACTCTATCCAGGTTTGATTCTATGAAGAATGTAAGGGCAATTTGTGCCCCCTTGGCGGGGGGTGGGGGGGAGGTCAGGAAGGGAAGTTACCTACATCTTCCCCATGCCTTAAAAACTAATGAGCAAAGATATATCCCTTCGTTTATATGTCTCATCAATAAGAGAGCTTCTGTTCCAACTGTATGTTGTTATTTTTTTTATAGCACTTATTGTTTTAGACTGACATGCAGTTTCCTACAAACAAAAGCATTTTTATGTCCTAGCAGAAGAGGACATGGATTAAAGACTGCACATAGTGTGTCTGTCATTTGCAGAATGAGGTCCCCAGAGGGTGAATTTAGTGATGCTACCCTGCACAGCAGGCTAGCATCACCAAGTTCACCCTCTGGGGACCCCATTCTGCTTTGGCCTCATCTTCTGGGAAGCAACTATAGTCTCAAATTAATACTGTTTTTAGTAACTTTTTTCCTTCTGGAAAGTTTCTACTAGTATATCCCCTAATTTGCTGAAGATGAAATGCATAATCGAGGTGACTAATGGGTGAACATCACCGTCTTCAACTGTGGAACTTCAATCTGATCATAGGTCTGCCATAGGCTCATAGCAGTTGAGGTCTAAGCAAAATGAGGTTCCCAGAGGGTGAATTTGGTGATGCTTGGCCACTTTGCGAGGTAGCGTCACCAAATTCAACCTCTGTGGACCTCATTCTGCAAATCACAGATACACTATTTGCAGACTTGCATGGACTTATTTATAGTAAAAAATGGTATTAGTTACTATCACCACCACTCTGGCTGGATGCCATAGAGAGGAAGAGACTTATCAGTGCGACTTATAACCAAGCCTTGAAATAGTGTCTGTCATTTGCAGAATGAGGTCCCCATAGGGTGAATTTAGTGATGCTACCCCGCATAGCAGGCTAGCATCACCAAATTCACCCTCTGGGGACTTCATTCTGCTTACACCTCAGCAGAATGAGGTTCCCAGAGGGTGAATTTGGTGATGCTAGCCCGCTATGCGGGGTAGCATCACTAAATTCACCCTCTGGGGACCTCATTCTGCAAATGACAGACACACTATTTCAAGGCTTGCTTATAACAGTTAGTACTCTTAATCACTCCACTAAGGGCTCCAGCTAATACTACTGTAGTACACTGTACTCATGAGATGAGGTGGAATCCAATTATACTGAAGTACCCCCCACCATATACCTGAAACTATGTTCATGTGTGAGACAGAGCTGACAGGTGTGAAAATCTGAGTGTGACACAGGTATAGGTTAAAACTGTTACATGTACATAAAATACTCCACCAAATACCCGAAACCAAAGAATATGGAATGTTGAAGTGTAATAACTACAGAATCACACAGATGTGTGAATGTGGTGAATGCCATAGAGTTATAACAGCTAGTACTGTTTATCACTCCAATAAGTACTGGTAGCTCAGGCTAATACTGGTATATGCTTGCCTATAAAGTAGCGGAAAATTACCGAAACATAGATCGTCATATTTATCTCTTTGGAGCTACAGTGAAATTGTGTTTTGCTATTTCACTCTAGGTTCCGTTATTCCACTACAGGAACACAAGAGCTGCTAAGGTTCAAATTTTATCGGACCATGACCAAGTTCAAACTTGGCCTTTGTCTTCTGAAATTTGAACCACATACCAAATATCAAGAGATTCAGTTGAATTTAAAAACAATCAGATAACTAAAAGTTATCATCTGGAAACCAAATAATTGGCAAATTCTAAGTCGACAAGGACCATAACTCTCACAAAAATGGGTGGACCCAACCCAAAATCGAACTTGACCTGTACCTTCATGTGGTTAATCTACATACACAAATGTACTAAATTTAAAAACAATCAGATTACAAAAACTCAAGTTATCATCCGGAAACCAAAATCATCTGCATATATTCTAAGTCGACAAGGACCATAACTCTTGCAAAAATGGGCAGACCGAACCCATATTCAAACTTGACCTGTATTTGGAGCTGATCACATGACATACCAAATTTGGTTCAGATCCAATCACACAAACTAAAGTTATCATCCGAAAATCTCAAAATGACAAAATTCTAAGTAAAAAAGTGGCCATAATTAACTCTGGCAAAAATGGGTAGATCAAACCCATATTCGAACTTGATCTGTCTTTTGAGCTGATAAGCCCATATACCAATTTTTTTTTGATCCAATAGCCCAAAACAAAGTTATCATCCGGAAACTTTCCGAATGGACGGACGGACATATTCTAAGTCGAAAAGGGGCCATAACTCAGGGTTGGGCTGTGTGATACAAATCAATATATGGCAAGACAAAAACATGAACTAGACAAATATTTCAGGCGTTATTCTGATAGACTTACATGGTAGTTAAATTTGAAATTTAGATAACCGCTTAATTTTGACCCGATATCATTTGGCAAATTCTAAGATAATTTTGAAAAAGATATTTTCATTTGTCAAAAGTACATTTTGGGCCCGACTACCATATGTAACGTACAGTATAAAGATGCATTTAGCTATTTCTATTTGAGTCTAAAGTCATTATATATGTATAGTTATTTTTCATAGTCCATATCAACGCCAATATAAACTAGTGCTTGGGACAGGTTGTTCTACTGTATTGTGCTGCTTGGCATGCAAATTCAATGGTTGTAACTCTCTGTGGAATATATGAGATGTATTTCCCAGCAACAACTTACATCATGCATCACCAAGTACTCTCTAAAATCAATATGATATGTAATCTCGAGTGTCATTTTCATATCTACCAGAGTCATCTGGTGGCTGTCTGAAAATCATCTCTGTCACAAACACCATTTCTGTCTGCTATAGTAATGCACAAAACTTTTACTCAGCTAATGTGAAAACCATCAGAGACTCAAGAGAATAACAATTAAACACAGGTGCACTGTAGGGCTATAACGATACACCCCTGCTATGGTATGATACGTATTGCGATTTTTGCTCACAATACGATACGGAATGATATGCGTATCGTGATTCGCTTTAAATTAAAAATAATTATTGAAATATTAACCCCCAGTCAGGCCCAGTGACGAATGGTGGCCTGGTATATTGAATAATAATTTCATATCTCATTTCTAATAGCATACCATTCCACCCCTATTATTAAAAGCTTATATAGTCAAATAGAAACAACTGAATTTATCCTTTAGCTTTAGTTGGACACTAGTGTTGAATGCTAGATTTATCACACACAGTCACTAAGGAACTGTACATGTACAGGCAGTCAACAAAAATACATAATAATGTGGAAATAAGCGCATAAAGCTAAATACGTTATAATGTATCATGATACGATTCTTTCTGCATTACGATACATGTATCAGGATGGCAACCTTGCAAGAGAATGGCCTTAACCCTTGTAGCCATTCATCGGAAAGCACTCACTGAGAGCTTTCCGATGAATGGCAACAGGCCATATTTCCGACTAAATCCTGAAAAATTACCTATAATTCTTCTGTGGTTAAGGAGTCGATTATTTAGGGCATTATTATAGTCTCAATTTCCAGACACAAAAACTCACCAATCCTCTCATAAATGACCATTTGTTTTTAAAGAGCATTTTTCTTGGCACTATGAGTGTCAGACCCCACCAGACAGGTTTCTCTGTGCATGTTATGCACCTAAGGAGAAATGGAGTGCATTCCAAGTCTATCAATGATGCACAGTCTGAATACTGGCAGTAGTGTTAGAAGATACCCGGGTAGGCCAATATTCATGTCAATGTGAATTTCAACAGTCTCTGTCTATATCAATGTCATCAGCTGAAACAAGCCTGAGTTTATTGTGCCTGTCATTTGCAGAATGAGGTCCCCAGAGGGTGAATTTAGTGATGCTAACCCGCTATGTAGGATAGCGTAACTAAATTCATCCTCTGGGGACCTCATTCTGCATGGCCTCATGATGGCCGCCCTCATCTGCTATGGGAGACATATACTCAAGATTGTAGTTCCCTAAAGGTGAATATTGTGATGTACACCCATTGGGAACCTAGATTATGCAATGTGTCTTCTGCCGATTTGGGGATATAGAGAAATTAAACTACAAAAGAAATAGAATCTATGTGAAGAAGATTCCATAGAAATTTGATAATAAAGAAACTTTGCAGAGAAGATGAGGCCTAAGCAGAATGAGGTCCCCAGAGGGTGAATTTAGCGGTGCTAGCCCACTATGTGGGATAGCGACTAAATTCATCCTCTGAGGACCTCATTCTATAAATGACAGGCATGCTATAATCAGGGTTGAGCTGAAACTCATAATGAAGGGATGTGGATATAGGGTCTTTATTTGGGAGTGGCATAAATTTTCCAACTTGATACTTGAGCAAGTCTTGAGATAGTGGGTCTGTCATTTGCAGAATGAGGTCCCCAGATGGTGAATTTAGCGACGGTACCCTGCACAGTGGGCTAGCATAACCAAATTCACCCTCTGGGGACCTCATTCTGCTTAGGCCTCATCTTCTGGGAAGTTTCTATAATATCAAACTAACATTGTTTTTAGTTGTTTTTCCCCCTTCTATTCATTTTTAATATCCCCTAATTTGCCTAAGATAAAATGCATATTCGAGGTGACTATTCATTTAATGGGTGAACATCACCAACTTCAACTGGGGAACTTCAAGCTACCGATAGGTCTCCCATAGCAGTTGAGACCTCAGCAGAATGAGGTTCCCAGAGGGTGAATTTTGTGATGCTCTATTGATAAAAGATGCATTATCCAAATTAATGTTCAGACACTCCTAAATTACTATTTCATTGGCTTCAGGGGTAAAATATATTTGATTCGAGTTGAGGAATGCACCCATCAAAGCTCAGAGTGATCAGATATCAATTTTTGAAGTTTGTTATTTCTCGAGATAAGCAATTATTTGTGGCTCAGAAAATGGACGTTCTCGGACAAAATTGCAGATGAAGATAGATAACTCTAAAATCAAGTGGTAATATGGAAAAAATTTGTGATACTCAAGTGATAATACGGCCATATTTCGTTGAACATAATGTTGATAAATAACAAGTTTTGGAAAATTTGATACCATAGTTGACAGTGGTTAGCATTATTTTGTTGTAATTAATCGATATCTTGATGATATGGGGACCATCTGATCGGATTGAGAACCTTTAATTTTAGTAATCAGAAATTGTTCTGTTATAGAGTTTTACTTTCAAATACATTGTAGCTAATAGGCGACTCTGGCTGAGAATGCCCCACCCCAACTCTGATGCACTGAGAACATATACAGTAATGCCCTAATTAATCGACTCTTTAACCACAGCAGAATTATGGGTAACTTTTCAGGAAATATGGCTTGTTGCCATTCATCGGAAAGCTCTCGGTGAGAGCTTTCCGATGAATGGCAACAAGCCATATTTCCGACTAAATCCTGAAAAGTTACCCATAATTCTGCTGTGGTTAAAGAGTTGATTAATTAGGGCATTACTGTATTAACATACCTGGCTTATTATAATGATTGATGTGGAATAAGATACATGCATCCATCATGGTGGAATTCAGAACTGAGATTAATTATCAACCTTACTAGTAATGAATGAATTCTATTTATAACAAATAGGTACCATCTGGAACTGATCACAGTTTGCTAATAATTCATATGCAGGCAAATGAACATAGATTACCATGAAGGGTTTTTCAATAGTGATTTCATGGGCTAAAATTGGAACCAGTTCCCAATACTAATTCTCAGCTTAACCCTTTCATGGTGGGAAATGCACCGGTATGGCATTAACGATCCTGTGCCAGTGCATTATCTTATATATGCCAGTCTCCCATAGGGAGCCTTGCATATATACATGTAAGAGATTGCACTGGCTTACAAGGTCAAGGTGAATATTGTTCAGCCAATGTATTCTCTAATATGCGAGGCTCTCTATGGGTGATTCACTTATATAAGAGAATGCAATGGCACAGTGTTTTTGAAACACATGACTTTTATATCATGGCTGTGCTTAAGAAAAATATAACAGTGATCATATTAACTATACAAAATACTAGTAAGCTAAATAACAACATAACCCTTTATTTTGGACATTAATTTTGCTCAAGTTTCCAACCTACATTAGAGTGCACTTCAAATATTGAATATTGTATGGAAAATTGATGAGAACAATCACAGCATATTTTTCAGTGTGAAATTTGACCCTATTGTTGTATGAGGCATGATATTTCTAACTTGAAATATTTAGCCAAAATTTAGGAGATGAATCGATCGACCCCTACCCCAATTAAGCTTACTCTCTGGTTGAGGCTTCTGCTTGCATTTTACATGTGTGGCGCATGGGGTGGATGGAGGGGTTGAATGAGATGATCGTTGATTTATCAGCGTTAAACTTTGCCCTTGGATTGTTGAGCCACAGCTGAAAGTAAAAACCTCTAGGTGGTATCGTTATAAAACAGGCCATGGTGGATATGGGGTAGAATCATGTGTTGTGTCAGGATATCCCTGATGCAGGGGCCACGATCCCGAAAAGGGCCCGGGGATATAAGCTCCTGGAAGTTACCAGGCTGACCATTGCAGATGGTGCATGGAGGGGGTTAACTCTCCGCTACCATGGTGGCACCCCTGACTAGGATGGGGGAGCTAACTCTCCCATCCCCTTGCTTGGTGTATAACCCCCTGGGCAGAATGTTCCCATACATGCTTCATAGAATAATCAACACAGATGATTTTTTGCATGAAATTTTATGCTCTACTGTCAGACTAAAACATTTGGACATTTATGGAAGGTCCACCCGTTACCAATAGATAATTCCTGGCAATAATAATGATGTCTTATCTGCTGTGTATATCATAATATGGTGGTATATATACAAACCATCATTCTGCAACAGTGTTTTTTGACAAATGTTTCAATTGACATGCAACAGCCCTATACTTCACTGAAGTGGCCTGGGGTCACTGGTACAATGTATATACCTGTATTATACACTTTCATGAATATTGTATGAGCGACTCTTGCCCCTGGGTAACGGTTAGAGTGAACTTGGAATTCGTTTGCTCAAATTAGGTGTGACGGCCACCTGGATCCACCTGCCGACGTTGTCAACTTGCATTGAAATAGTTGTCGTGATACTGTCATAAATCTCGACCTGCAAGGAAGTTGGTGTGTATACAAATGAATGGTGAGAGCAAACATAGCCCACATTGCAAAGACAAGACGCTTGTCGTAATAATAATACTTGAAGATTTGTGCCTAATCGCGAAAAGATCCAACGAACGCCGACAACGCTTTATCTCGAAATAACTTACCCGACACTGCCGCAATATCATCCCTCACAGCAACACAACACAAAATATAATGCGCGATGTCAAAATATGGAAACATCTTTAGTTTCGTCACTTTTGTGGCAATATCGAGAAAGGTCTGTGGATCCATTTTGTGGCTTTGAGTGGTACAAATCTCCTAAAAGCCCACAAATCTTCGAAACAACTAAAATCCTAGGTTGAGAGCGGCCGGTCTTCGCCGCGTCTGAGTATCAAATATCACGGAGCCAATCAATTACCGATACAAGGGCAGTAACTCATTCATTTTAGTGTTCTAAGAATATTAGAGTTATTGTTCTTATTTAAAGATGCCATTTCCGATTTGACACTATAATACTACAATAATGTACCCTACAGGTACGTTAAACCCAAAATACTTGATACAATTAATAGGCTTACGTTGTCTGTACAAGATCTTTAAAATGAGTCTATTAATAGAAGATTTTGATGGTCAGATATTGACGTTCAAAAGATGATTTTATTTTAATTTTAATCCCAAAAGCGGCATAAAATAAAGAGCTTTTAATTTATGATCTGTTGTGGTCATTTTCAACGTATGCCTGCTGGGAACCTGCACCAGTGTATCGTGCGAACATCGATCTATATAATACACGTCGATCATGCCAATGATGGTAATGGCAAGTGTTTTTTCACCTTTGGGGGGGGGGGGGGGGGGGGGGGGGGGGGGGGGTCCTGGTAATCTGAAAATTGACTCAGGAAATTTTGACTAAATTGGTGCCAAAATCTGACCAGGCATCTTTACAATACCATCAAAAATATGATATCTACCCAATTAAAGGTACTCAACCCGATAAAACTCCTCTCAATTACTATTTCAATGGCTTCGGGGGTCAAAAATATTTGATTCGAGTCGAGGAAGTCACCCATCAAGCTCAGATTTGTTAGATATCGATTTTAGAAATCTATTATTTTTCATTATCGGGAATACTATCTGGCCCAGAACTCAGTCAACATTGCGTTAAAATTACCACTTGATTTTAGAGTTATCCATCCTTGTCTGTTTGAATAGATTTGGAGAACACATCCAGAGCAGATTACGGCAGTTAGTAGTACGCATCTCGAGTTTATAACACATTTCAAAAATCAATATCTAATAACTCTGAGCTTTGTTTGATGGGTTCCTCGACTCGAATCAAATATTTTTTACCCCCAAAGCCAAAGAAATAGTAATATATGGACCCTCCGATCGGATTGTTGTTGTTGGAATCTGTTGAGATGGGGACCCTCTTTACGGGTTGAGTACCTTTAAATAGCGGAATAATGCCTTATTTCAAGATATCTGTCACGCATGTGTCCACCAATGTACGTTAAGTGGTCAACTTAACGTAAATGGTCCAGCTCATATATAGTATACCAATATCCAGATGTCAGATATTTGTCAATTTGTCATTCACTCTATAACTACTGCATATATATTACTTCTCCCAGTCCTTTATGCGTCTACGTCTAATTACATGCATACACACTGGCATACATACTAGAAATTGAATACGAATTTAGGAAGGTATGCAATTTGCATCGAGCTTCAATATGCCACTGAATGATAAAAAAAACAAAACAATCAAAAAACAACAAACAAAGAACAGAAGCAACAATGACAAACGGACAAACAAACAATTAACAACAACAACAACAACAACAACAACAACAACAAAAATACAAAAAACATCATCTCCGTTGCTCAATCTTTTGGTCACAAATATCCACTGCATGCGGACGCATATATATTTAAATATCTGCAATTTCGTATATCAAAAGAAGGAACAATTTTTTTTTGGAAAAAAGAAAGAAATTATTAAGAAAACATTAAGGAAGAAAAAGTGAAGTAAAGTATAAAGAACACCAAGTTTAATAAGTATGATAATGATGCATCTCTTTCCTGAACTTTCTGTATAATTATATATAATAGTTCGGGGATTATATTATATATATACATGTATGTATATATACTTGTTATTTGTTCAGCGTTATGATTATGATTTTATGTGTGTGTTTGAAAATCCATCTTTGAAAACATTTATGTTGTGCTTTATTTGGGAGGAGTGTCACGCCACACCACCTGTCTACTGGTAAATTTTAAAGGTTCTCAATCCGATCAGACGGTCCCCATATCATCAAGATACAACAACAAAATTTTATCAAAATATACGCTTTATCAGAATCGATTAATCGCAATAAAATATTTTTTTACCCCCCCCCCCCCGAAGCCAAAGAAATAGTAATTTAGGTGCGTTAATTCGGATAATTTATCTATAATATATAACATGAATGAACTTAAATTTTGTTTTATGAATTTATTGTAATCTGTATCTGCGTGGTTGACTTTTAATAATGACGCAAGTTCGCATCGGATCGAAAATAATCTGTAATGTCGCATAACATATGATGATGCATAGTTTACCATCAACTTTAATATAATGTTCAAAACCTCGAATATTGTCGAGAGCGTGGGTATGAAACCATGTAAATCAAATTAAAATTAGAAAGACCGTTTCACAAATAAATACAACATTTTTCGTGTTTTGGCCCAAAACTAAATTATACCCTCCATACTATAAGTATGGGGAAGCCGGGCCAAATTGACATTTAATAAATAATTGAGCTTAATTGAATAAGGAATCTCTAATTGTGCTTAAGCACAATACGGGAAGAAGTAATTGCGATTAAGCACAATAAGGAAATATCTAATTGCGCTTTTAAAAGCACAATTAGCTCTTATTGTGCTTAAGCGCAATAAGAATATTCCTTATTGTGCTTTTAAGCGAAATGAGAATATTCCTAATTGTGTTTAAGCACAATTATAGAGATTCCTTATTGCATTAAGCAATAAGGAATCATTGCGCTTAAGTGGAATAAGGAATCTCTAATTGTGCTTAAGCACAATAAGGAATATTATTTTTGCGCTTAAGCACAAAAAGGAATATTCTTATTGCGCTTAAGCGCAATAAGAGTTAATTGTGCTTAAGTGCAATTAAAATCTTCCTTATTGCGCTTCAGCGCAATAGACACATTAATTAAAATTACATAAACTCCCTGTAATTCAAATGGCGTACTCCATATTGCAATGGGTGGAGTTTATTGGTGACCTGGTGACTGTCCATATGTAGGCCTATTCGGATTCTACTATTTGCAGAGGGGTGATACCATGAGGGAGGTAGGCCTATTAATTGCGCTTAAGCACACTAAGAATGTAATTGCACGTAAGCGCAATAAGGAATATATTATTGTGCTTAAATGCAATAAGAGTAGATCTTCTTGCACTTAAGTGCATTAAGCTCGAGGAGAAATATAATGAACGTATATAAACGATGATATAATTTTGTATAACGATACTATAGGCACTTCAATATATCATTTATACTTTCGCAAGGGAAGAGTTAATCACCGGAAGTATCTTCTTCTACTGCAAGAATTGATTGGTCAATAT